>JAZEWU010000013.1:5422884-5443209 GCA_036362915.1 Geotria australis
CCCCCCCCCCCCCCGCGATGACATTTCAGCCACGGCGCAGCGGGCCGCGCTGTAGGCGATGGCCGCGCAGCCGCCCCTCGTACGTAATGGCACGTCGTCGTAAGTCTTCGGCGGGAGGGAAGAATCGAGCGGGCACGCTGGCGCCCGTGTCCTCGCGAGGCACTTCGCGTGAGCGGTTGCGATTCGCCGTTTAATAAAGTCGGTCCCGATGGAGGTGAGAGGTCCCCACCGGAAGGCCGGCGACGGAACGAGCGGCCAAAACGGTAACGGAACGGCGACGGACGCTGGCAGAAAGGTGTCGACGCGAGACCGGGATCTAAAGCCGTCGTGGGTTCTTCACGGCTCGACGCGTGAGAATTGCTCCCGAGGGCGGCTGATTCGGGACAGCCGTGTCGCGGAGGAACGCTCCACACGCCTGCCCTTTAGGGATAGCCGTGTCGAGGAGGAACGCTCGATGAGGTTCTCCAGAAACAGCGGCTCTTTAGAGAATTTCTCAAACTTCCCCGTCGTCAATTTGGGATAGCCGTGTCGAGGAGGGACGCTCGAAACGGCTATGCCGAAAGAGCAGCTTTTAAGAGCAATTCTCATTGCCCCCTTTATCAATCCACTGCTGGATGAGGGCCTTCCCAACCGCAGACGTACGAGTGCGACAATCGCTCCTGCTGCCGTAACTCTATTATTTCTGTCGGTTCAAAAGTGGTCTCCCACCCACCGTGCCCCAAAGTGTTTTTTTTTTTTACCTACCAGGCCTAAATTCCTGGTTAGCTTTCTGAAACGTCGCGAGATCGAGCACGTCCAGGTGATTCGGTTACAGGCTCTGAATCGAATCACATTCGTAGACATGCCGTCATTTGAGTGGAGGGGACAGGTGAGGGATATTCGACCAAAGTGGCCCGGCGGTCAGCGAGGGACGACGCACGCACAGCCAGAGTGCACGCGCAAGGCCCTCCAAGAAGACCGCCGCCCGACACCGCAACCGCCACACGCGCACACAAGTGCCGTGTCAATAAGCCTCCTCTGCCGCCGAATATAGGGGGACCCCTGGTTTTTCTGAAAGCTCGCCAATTGCACCGGCTGCATTAAGGCGCAGAGGTCCTAGCGGCGGAGTGCTTTTCACCGTGGCAACAGAAAGACGGATGGAGGAGGGGGGGAAGCGAGCAGAGAAGATAAGCGAATGAAAAAAAAACGAGTGAAGCGAACCGGGCAGGGAAGAAGCCACAGACAGACGGTTGCGCAGTTAACCGAAATGCCGGGGATTAAGCGCGGGCTCGTGTTATGGTAGCGTCGTTACTGCCCACAGCAGCTCGTTCGACGCACGCGTATGCAAAACGCAGGCCGCTAGAGGCCAGGTCAAGTACCGCGGCTCTTGAGGACAGACAACCCCAAAAAGTGAATTCACCAGCGGAATTTCGCGATAAAATAATACTAACATTTTATAGAGCGCCTTTCATCCGAGGGTCACAAAGCGCTGCACAAGGGCCGCGGAGAGAGCGGCATGTCAACGACAGAGAAAAAAAACAACTGATAAAAACCAAAGCAACAAAAATTAAATGATTAAAGCTGTTTCGAATGCCCTGAAAGGTAGTGAAACTGGCAATCTTAAGAGCGGCAAAAATCGTAAAGCGTCGTTCTGGATAATGTTAATGACGATGCGAATGGCAACACTTCCTTCCAATAATTGTCTCTCCGCATTGAAAAAAATGACGGTTTTGTTTTACACGAAACTCACTGGCAGCACAGCCTTTTGGGAGTGCACATTATCAACAGTATTGGTTCAATACAAGAGAAACATTGGACTGGTTTTGACGTTCAGTGGCTCATCAGCAGAGTTGAGGCTTGCTTGGACCAATGCTGCAGAACTGCCTGATGGTCACAAAGGCCCCTTTGGCAGGAAAATGGTCCGGGTTCAACAGAATCTCAGTTACATTTAACCATTGGCAACTAAACTGGTCTCAACTCACTGCCCCATGTTTCCAAAAGAGGTTTTATAAAACATATATAGGGAGAAACACTTAGAAATAGGCCACATATAATGCTATATCAACACCGCATTGAGTACAAAGCAGTAAACGTATCATACCGTTGGCTTGTTTCTAAACCATGCCTATTGATAATAATCATATGATAGAATGAGTGTTTTGACATTGGTGGTTAATTTATTGTAGAAACTATGCTGTGTATGAAACCACGTGCGTGTTTTATAATACTTGCGACATGTTTTGACGGTTTCTCATACACACATATCTCAAACAGATTATTTCTCTTGCAAGCAGGAAAGCATAAATTATGATCCAACCACACGCACTCTCGCTAGGCCCTTATGCCTCCATCAAGTTACTCTGAGCCACCCTCCAACGTCCCAGAATACGTTCAAGTTACGTTGATTATGTGCCAGTGTACAGATAATGTAAAAGAGATACAAGATTTACATTTTCTGGCAATGAGACAAGATTTAAGATCTTCAAAACTCCAAATATACACCTTTTTTGCAAATGGGTTCAAGTTTTCAAGAAGCCACACACATGCTTGTAGCAAAAACATGCAAACAAAATGCTATGATAATATATGCATTATCCTTGAAACTCCTTCAACAGATCAGTGGCGGTGAAAGATGGAGACAGGTGTCGCATTTTGATACGGCGTGAGCAGCAAATACAACCAAGATCTTTGGATATAAATCCTGGAGGGAAAATAAGGGTTCTCGTTTGTATGATATCCTTCACCGATATTAAAGCCAACAGCCTCAAACAAATACACACGTAATTTGTAAAAAGAGGAAGAAAAGATCCCAAGCACACATTTCTGAAAATCCCAGCGGAGAGTCATTTTCGAAAATCAAAACATGTCCCTGTCAAACGTGACCTCGTACCAGAGTTTTAAAGAGATATGACGGCAGCAGATTTAATTAAAATAGGCACCGACAAAATGTTCTTTCAAGAAAAAAAAAGAAATTAAAAAGGTAAAAACGAACACTGCTATAATTACAATCAAATTACCGCACAATTTTATAGCCCTATGCCACTTTCTATTCAAAGGATATGCCTGCGGTAACCACCCACCCCTGCTAATATAATGAAACCTTTTATTACCTTGAACTTAAGAGGCAGCAATTTCTCCCATCATGTGTCCATGGCAACTAAATATTCAGCTCCGCGAATTGCTTCAAAACATATTCTAAATGCAGACGCACCCAGATCCGTGTTTTTTTTGGTTGGTGCAAAAAGGAAATCTTTTCATGGCTCGCCCAAAACTCACCGATTGCCGAATTAGGAAGAAAATCACAAGGGCGACACAGCGTGAGCTGTTGTTTTCCGCGCTACGGTGTTGTGAAAGAAAAGTGGCTGGTTCTCAACTCGATTAAGACCAAAGCAGCGCAGTGTGCAACAGGTTTAAAAATACACCCCCTGCCGTGTAAGCCTTTGCGCTTTTGTTATATACACGTGGCTCTCTCTAATGTATATTTGCGGTGCACCACTGAATTTCTCAGCTCCCAAAGAAGCTCCCAGAACTCGAAGCGAAACGTCGGTCATCATGCCGCGCGTCGCAGAGTATCTCCCCAAGAGCAAGGAATGAAAGCGGGCCCAGCGTGCAACAGGTTTGAGTAAATACTGCGGCGTAAG
Organism: Geotria australis; assembly: GCA_036362915.1. Taxonomy (NCBI): domain Eukaryota; kingdom Metazoa; phylum Chordata; class Hyperoartia; order Petromyzontiformes; family Geotriidae; genus Geotria; species Geotria australis. The sequence goes on from JAZEWU010000013.1 coordinate 5,426,505, forward strand.
TGGACGGCTACGTCTGTCACAGAGCGACGGAGTTACTCACATTCTGAACGAATGACTGCAGCATGGCCGGGGGAGACAGAATAGGGAATTTGGGAAAGTTTGGGATAATTCACTCCACTTTGTTTCTTTTTTCCCCCTCACGGTCTTTCAAAAGAATTTCAACGACGCCAACATTTATTGTGCGCCGAGTCAAATAAATAAACCCGCCGGGTTCTTCCCATCGCGACGGTGGGAGATGTTTGTTTTTCGAAAGAGCCGTTTATAATGTTAATTTAAAAAAAGCGTGAAATTAAAATGCACCGCAACACAGCGACCGTCGCTCACAAATCCGTCTTGTTAAGTCTCGCCCCGGAAGGACTGTCATCCGCGCCCCAAGCCATGTGCCGGGCCGTGGGAAGGAAACAGTGACGAGCTTTTGGTCAATCACAAGCCGATGACACATTTGCTCCCATTTAGGAAGGCGTTGGAAAAAAAATGTAACCCACCGTAATGAAATGCACCGCAGGAGGTTAATAGCGAGGGAAAATTCCCCCCTTTCTATCAGATGCCCTTTCCCTCGCGCAGTCTTTACTCGTAATTGCGGCGCACCTGGCCCTTATACATCACGCTCAAAGCCAGCTCGGAAAGCACAAGGAGGTGACAGATTTCTCGAAAAATCAAGTGCAAATAAATCAAGCTAAACCGTAAACCGGGCGCGTAGTTAAACGGATGACATACCGATGTGTTAAACGTTACGAAAGCAAAAAAGTGCCACCGTAAAAATAATATGTATAACCACCCCCTCCCCCCCCTCTCTCTCTGTGGTTTTACCGGCACAAATCACGAGAGCTTAAGCATACATTCGATCCACCTATGCGCCACAGATGTGAGATATCACCGGCATCGGTTTGGTGGTGCAGGTCACGTGATATCCACTGCAGCGTGTCCTCGGCTGACAGCTGAATAAATTGTGCTAATATGCCGCTCGCACGAGGGACAGGCACATTATCTAACGCGTGTGTGCAGATGGTTTATCCTAATTGTCTATAGAACCGGTAAGCGTTCAAACTGACGCGGGGAGGGGACACAAAAAAAATATATATATATATATACATTTGGATAAAAGATAAATAGCCCAACAATGTGCGGAATTGCACGGTAGATTTGGAAAAGAAAATAAACCGAGGCAGATAGTTTTACACCATACATGAATGTTTAGAACTTTTCACCCACGACCCCCCTAGGGAATGAAAAAGTTAAACACGGCGACTTGTAGCCTTTAACCGTCGTTATCGGTAACGCAGGGTAAATAAATCCTGAGCCTGCAGTCCTGCTGTCAAAACAGCACATCAGCGATTATTTCTCAATGTCTGTGATCACGGTATATTTGTTATTTTACAGGAAAGCACACATTATTTGTGAAACGTTCGAGATTCCATGACAAGGTGACTTACGATGCTGCTGGAGAAGAACAAAAAAGATCATGATGATGATGATGATGGATATTTTTTGGTGGCAGGAAGTGTTCTTACCTGAAAAACAAAGAAATAAGATTCTTGTTAGACATAGTTTAAAATCTAAGTTATTTCTCATGGTACGGTGCATCTAGTGAAACAATCTTTTCACAGATGTGATGAAGATAACTCTGGGCAATGGTATCCATCCATCCATTGTCAGAAACCGCTTGATCCTGTACAGGGTCGCGGTGCAATGGTATCCAAGAAGCCCTTTTAGAGTGACGTGACAGTGATGTTCGTATGGAACATATCACGAGCATATGACAGCACCTAACGTATATTGATGTGTGTATATATTTGAGACATTATTAACCTCCATGTTTATTTGGTGAAATATACACAATGCCAAATGAGGACAGTGATATAAAGCAAATGCATTGAAATACACACTCTATACGTTGTCACGATAATAAGAATTTGTATTTTAGTAATAATACAATTTTATAACGCGCGCAAATTCCACGGCTGGTCGTGGACCGATACACGGTTACAGAGGCGCGAGGAAACCGCAGAGAGAGGGGAGGGGGTGTCACCCAGGCGGTCAGCTGAAGCCAACCTGTCAGACACAGCTACCTATATTCTATGATGTCATGGGCCAATTAACTAATGAGTGTTTTTCAGTTGTGGGAGGAAATCGGAGAACCCGGAGGAAACCCATGCAGAACAGGGGGAGAACACACAAACTCCAAAGATAAATGGCAATTAAATGGTAATAATGGTTAACCTGGCAATGCCATGACTACATTCAGAAAATATATTAAATAATATCACTAGCTGCTCTATTTTGAAAATCGGCAACTTAACAGCAGAATTAAAATAATCCCACGGACATAAACATATATAAATTTCTAGCGTTCACAGCTGTATGTTTTTAAACCGTGATGTCTGTGTTTGACACTTAACAATTTGAAAACTACAACTTACAGTTACGATATTATTCAGCACTATCACAACCTTTGAACCGAGTATTACAACCATGAAAATACATGGCATCACTCAAACCCACAATGGGCTGTGTTCATCACCCGTGTCAGCGAGAAGAATTTGAGAAAAGCCCTTTCGGAAAGAACACACAGGAGGCCAGCACTGCACACATTCCCGTGATTTTTGAGAGCGGCGTTTGGTTCAGCAAATTCCTCCCATGATCTCACTCACGGCTCAGACTGAAGTCTCTGGTTGTTGTCTGCAATAGCCCTATTACACAGGGCTTTAACTGGAGAGAGCGTGGCCTATTAACATGCCGCACAATGAGACGCGATTAGTGGCAGCTTTAATGCCACGCACCAAAATTAGCCTGGATCCATCTACACGGCAACAGGGTGGGCTTTTATATGGCCTATTGGGTCCATTATGCCTGTATTAATCTTTAATACATGTCTATTGGTAGGAGTGAAACACGCTGTTGTAAACAGCAGCTCTCCTCGCTTCCCCTAATTGCAACCGACTCCCACGCATGCTCGACTTCAGGTGTAGCATGTGCTACCTTCTTCTTTGCGATTCTTCGAAGCGCGATGGTTAAATTACAGTTTCCCATTTCTTTACACAGTTCTTTGTATTTTTATTGAACGCTGCAAGGTCTTTTGAGCTGCAGAGGTTGGGTAGTAGAGTGCAGACAAGGCAGTGTTCCATAGTATGGTCTGCTTCTCCACATTCACAGGTGGTTGGGCCGGTCTTGTAGCCCCATCTGACCAAAGCATGTGCTATGAACTTAACAGCCAGGGTTCGATTCCCAATCACTGCTGCCGTTGATGGTGAGCTGAACCCTTAACCAACCCATGTGCAACACAGTGTGGAGTGACGGTCATCCAGTATCGCATTGATATACGGTTGGAAATTATAAATTACTATATTAGCGTGGAGCGGCGCGGTGAGTCGCGCTGCTGCCAAAAAACCCCCGGGTTAGAATCCCGGCTCGGGTGCCTTTCTGCGTGGAGTTTGCATGATCTCCCCTTGTCCGCGTGGGTTTTTGCCGGGCGCTCCAGTTTCCTCCCACTGTCCAAAGACATGCTGCTGCATAGCCTAATTAGCCTGTGGACTGAATTGCCCCCATTGCCCTGTGATGGATTGGCGTCCCATCCATGATATAGCCCTTCCTTGTACACTATGTCTGCCCGGATAGGCTCCGGCTCACCGCGACACTGTACAGGATTAAGCGGTTTCTGACACTGGATGGATGGATATAATAGCATGTGAAATTCTACAAATTAATATATTGCGTGGGCAATTAGAATGGAGTACGGCATGCGACACAAAAGCCAACAGTCACCTAATGTGCCACGAGCACATTTGGGTCTTTACGGTCTTTAAATGTTCTCACACAGCAGGTCAGTGTTACCCATTAAAGAGCCATTTCATTACGCGTTCGATAAGACTGCATTGTTCTTTTGAGTCTGTCCCCGTGTAATCACTCGTATGTATAAAATGTTACACAATTGTTACACGGTTTATATATACCTTGGTACGCTTAAAAAAAAGAGTCAAAAGTGATTTGACACTCAATTAATGCTGAGCAACAACCACCTCCTGTTGAAAACCCTGAGCCAGTACTGTCAGTTTCACATTCATACGGCAGGGGTGAGTCTTTTCGTAAGATAACCAACGAACGGTTCCCTACAAAGTGGTACTTAATTTATTGACCCACGCAGCAGAAGGTTGAATGGCTAAACCAACCTCCAGCTGTGCTCGGAAAGTGCAGCTTTCTGATTGGGCGCCCTGCACTCGTTCGCTGCACCATGTGGCCAGATTTCACGTGCAAAGTAAATGAACAAACTACGAGACACGACATAAGCCGTATTTACAAGGCGTGTGTAATGACGAACCCCACAACACACAGAGGGACACGTGTCAGTGACAGACCTGTGGGGTAATTAGCGCCGCCTCAGTTGGCAGGGCTTCAATAAAAAGCTTTCTCTTCAAACTGGAAGCGAGAGCAAAGCCTCGCTAGCTATTGCACAGCCAAGTAGAACTTCACTCACCCGCAGCCCCCCTTAAGGCCACATTGCATCACCTCATGACACCATCAAAAAAATCATTAAAAATAACAAAAGCGGACCGATAAGACATCGGCAACAAAGAAATCAATCTCTCTGGATTTGAATCGTTGGATGTGAATAGCACTTTGCAATTCTCTCTTTTTTTTCGCTTCCCTTCATGGTAAAAAATGAAATGAAATGTCACGATCGTTTTCAAAACGGCCCATTGTTGTCCAATAATGTTTGCGCGTTGTGAACCGACTGATGGAAATGTATTGATGACTTCCAACCAAGATATACCGGTACACAATAAATCTGGGATGTGTAGAACGTATGTACAGTATTAAAACAAAGAAATGTAACACGTTCACTTTTCAAAACCTATTTACTGGCCGGATCTTAATTGTGTGGATTTAAAATCGTGAAGATGGCATCGACATGAAAGGCTAACCGGGTAAATTATTCATGGCCACTTGGTCTAAATTGTCCAATTAGTATTTGGTGCCTGCAGATAAACGGGATTAGTGACTTGATTTGTGAACAGAATCCTGCTTTCAGTGTCGCTCAATGATTGGCCTGCCAGCCCAGTAGGGTGAGGAAGACACGCGGGCGGTGAAAGTGAGGCTACCTTCTGAATGTTTATAATCCCGTAAAACATTGTTGGTACGAAAACGAGAGCATTGAGTGACGGGACACTGTAGCCTTTGGTTATACACACGGCACACACAGGGGGCGAAACATCGAGCTAGGCTAGACACAAACGGATCCTACCGTTTGCTCATTCTGTGTATCGTTTACGTTTAACTGTGTCGTGTCCCCCCCCGCCCCCTGTCGCTTTAATCAAGATCACACGATGGGGCCTTAGGTCCAGCTCAAAGAAGTTTTCTGATGATGTTAAACGCTTTTTTTGTGCTACTGCATTGGCATCGGTACGCAAGCACAGGTAATGAAGACTCAACAGAATTGTCAACAACGCTTTTCGCAAAGGAAAAAAATATACAAGGACTTGTATATATGTACACGCGCGATTCATGGCAATAGCCCTTCTTTATGGCAGAGGTAATATTCCAGCTGACCCATATGTTTCATTTTGGGGGTGAAGGTTACCGACGAACGCGTAGTATTTTTTTTGACGATTACAGTAATGGTCCGGCGTTTTCTGGCGGCAGTGACGCGGAAAAATCTGAACCGGCAGATATACCGATCGCTGTCCCTAAATTGATACAAAAAACAACAACACCCAGCGCGCGGTCGCCTCCAGTCCTTCAGCCTCTGAGGCGAGGTGGCAACCCCAATATTCCGAGGGGGGGGTGTTTGACCTGGCAGCGGTCCTGCAAAACGGAGCAATCTGCGGCGCGTCTCGTAATTGCCGGGTAGCCGGAAAGGCGCCCGGGGTATGAAGGGCAGTCAAGTGCTCGGTCGCTCGCGAGCAAAACGAACTCCCTCGCCGAGCGCCCGGCTCGCTCGTTCGTTCGTTCGCTCGCTCGCACACCTGCCGCTCGCGCCGCATGTGGGCCGAGCCGGCGAAACGGCGGCGAGGCCGCCAAACCACCTGCTGTAGATTTACAAAACGACGGGCCAGGTACCGCGGCCATATGGCACCGCGGGGGGAGCTACCGTCTGTAGCCGGGCCAACCCACGTGGGGCCGTTGAGAACGACTTGTGAAATCGTAATGAATTAATGAAGCGTCCAGCGTCACGTTTTCGTGATCGCCTTTCTTTATCCGTCTCCGAAAATAAATCTCTTTTTGAGTTAAGAATAGACGAGTGATTTCACGGTGTGCCAATGGGTTATTTTTAGGCCGGCTAATAAGGCTGCGCACAATTTAATCCGTTTCATTCTATTTGTGGTTGATTGGTGACGCGGCGGTTAGTGCCTGGCAATTTCGCTGGAAACGTTGATGAACCTGGCGACCTGAGTTTGAATCCTGGGGCCATGGCTAACATTTGAATTGGTTCTGGGTAACCCACTTAACAAATCCCATTGACCGACATGGTGAAGTATGGTCAAGTGCCTCTCACAAAACAGCATAAAGTAGAGGAGGGCTACATCCGGTAGCGGAGCTATAACGTTCTGTACACAGGGACATTGGTACTGATATGGCGCAATTGGCTTTACATTTGTGGTAAAAACCAATCAAAGAAATATCAAAACGCCATAAGATACCTGCATACATATACAGAATGTGACTTGTCCTTGCTTTGCACAATTACTGCACGTCATCTTGCCAGGTGGCTCAGCAGCAGAGCGAGCAGCTCGCAGGCAGAAGGTCGCGAGTTCAAATCCCGGTTTAGGGGTCGACGCAACTTGCCGTCCCTCCGGGCTCAATAACCCAACAGCACAACGTTCTCGGCAGCTCAAAAGCGGTTCGTCCCGCGGACAGACTCGCCCCGTCACAGGAACTTAGAATTCACACCACCGGTCCCGGCGCTTTAAAACAGGAGACGAGCGCCGCTTCGACGCTCGTTCGAGCAGAAAATCTATTTGACTTTTTGCTTTGTTTTCGTCGGAGGGAGTTCGTGACATGTGCGTTCCGGGCGCCTTCGCCGCTTTGTCGCCCCCCACCCCAGCAAACGGCGAGCCAGCACTAGCGACGAGCCGAACCACGGGCGTCCTAGCCCGGGCACCGCGCCCGGACCTTTGTCACAAGACAGAGAGAGAGCGCGCGCGGGGGGGCTGGACGGGTGTCGTGAGCGCTCGTCTCCCAGCTGACCCCCTGCCAGACAGCAGGTGGCCTCACCACAGAGGTACCCCACCTCGCTCCCCACCCAGCCACCTCCAGCCCACAAAGACAAAGATCCCCCGTATAGCCTTAAGGATTGCCAGTTTCACGACCTTTCAGTATATTCGAAGCAGCCTTAATCATTTAATTTTCGTTGCTTTTGTTTTTATTAGCTGGGTTTTTTTTCCCTGTCGTTGTTGACATGCTGTTCTCTCCGATGCCCTTGTGCAGCGCTTTGTGACCCTCGGGTGAAAGGCGCTCTATAAAATGCTATTATTATTATTATTATTAACAGACTGTAGGGGCAAGTGGCGTTAGCGAGCACCTATTGAAGGTCGACACGGCACACGAGGGGGGTGGGTGACCAGCACCACGCCCGGCCGCCTCTGTCTCCCTCGTGGCGATGTTTACACACCGTACTAGGTACTCATTTGAGGCTGAGTCGACCTAGGGGAGGCCCGGGACCGGTTCAGAAAATCGTCACTGGTGTTGACCGTGAGCGGGATTCGGACTCGGGTCGCCAGATTCGTAGCCCAGTGCTACCGCTCCCTACACCCCGCGCACACACACACTCCCCACCCCCCGCAATGCCACCCCGACTAAATGATTTGACAAACCAGCAGGTTCACGCTTAAATGGATGTCTTTCGATTTTTTTTTTGTTCGGTGGCGGCAGCGGGGGCCGGTTTCATTAAATATTGAGGTGTAAAACACCTCGCGAGCAATTCACTGAAATCCGCGTTACGTTTGGTGTTTTTTGCGTTCGGCCAGTGCTGCTTCCCGTGTTTTCGCGGCGTTAATTTGACCACACCGAGATGCCCGTTGGTTTGAGATAATTTAGCAGAGAGCATTTCACGACCTAATAACGTCTCCTTTTAATGCTGCGAATTATCAGTGCTATTTTTAGCAGTTCACTGCTCGTAACTTCTGTGCTGAATCCATTTATACAGCTGGGTTAACAGAGGCAGCTGTATTAAAAGCAATCCCATAGTTCCAACTGGCGGCCGAGAGAATAATTCCGTATCCAAATTCACATCTCACATCTGTCATATGCTATGAGCATAGATAGAATAGATGTTTATTATTAAAGCAGAAACAATACCCAGTGAGCTTGCAAGCTCTTTACGGGATTCCTATGACACAACGAACCTGGGTGAGTCATTATTTTAAGTATTTTTTACGTCAGAGGAAATTCGATAATTTTCTCCAATTTCCTTGTTTAGAAACATACAGCAGCAAGCCTGGAACCGTTGGAGGGGTAACGACGATTTTAACGTCTACACTACATTAATAATTAATGAACTTACAAAGATATACGTGTTACGACATAACCATGCATTGATAATGTTTGCGAGCAATATACTCGGATCATAGGGCCCTAAGGATTCCCAAATGCCCCACACGATCCAATTAGTTGCCGTGATTCAGGGCCATAATGCAATCCAAGAATCGAGTGCTGTGTGGACGGTATCAGCCCCGAGCGGTCTCTGGCGCCGAGGAAATTCACAAAAGCCCATCGCGTACATCGCGTATGAAAATCGCAACACCGATTCCCACACACGTGATTCGACCAATGGTATCGGGAGCTTGAGAACTGACATCAAGTTGACGGATCGTTGCAGCATTCCACCGTGCCCGTTGTTTCAACTGCCTCGCCCAAAGATGGAATCGAACCGGTTCCATCTTTGGAACCGGTTCGCTGATGAGGTGGCCCTTCAGTCGCACGGTCACCGCTTACCGCAGAGGTCCGCGGTTCGAATCTGGTGGTCGCCCTGATTATTTACTTCGGGTTTAATAACCACAATCATTGGCCTGCTGACCCAAGTGTGACCTTGTGTTTTGCGATTGACAGGCATCCTATCCTGGGTATAGCTACTGCCTTGTTGCCTCTGTTTGGCCGCGCTCCACCGTGACCCTCTTCAGAATTAAGCGGATACTGACAATGAGATGAGATAATACCACCATAATATTAATACCATGCGCCATCTGCTTCACAGTGGACATTAACGATCCGGTGAGGTCATTCGCAAGAGTGGGCCACCGTGCGCCGACGTCAGGGTCCAAATTTGTCCGGCCATCCATTGTCAGAAATCGCTTCATCCCGTACAGGGTCGCGGTAAGCTGGAGCCCATCCCAGCAGATACAGGGCGCAAGGTAGGGCTACCCCCCAGCACGGGACGCCAGTCCTTCACAGGGCTCCGGGGGGCGATTTCGTCCGCAGGCCAATTAACCTATGCGGCAGCATGTCTTCGGACTGTGGGAGGAAACCGGAGTGCCCGGCGGAAAACACCACGCAGACACCCCTGAAAATTACCTGTAAATTATTGGCAAACCGTCGCCCAACCGGCAGACTACGGCCCTGGGGCCGCTCTTGTCAAATGAGACTCCACCTGGCCTCCTGAGTGGCGTAGTGGGCAGCGCTGCCGCCTCATAGCAAGAAGGTCCCGGGTTCAAATCTCGACTCGGGGGCCTTTCTGTGTGGAGTTTGCATGTTCTCCCCGTGTCCGCGTGGGTTTTCGCCGGGCACTCCGGTTTCCTCCCACCGTCCAAAGACATGTTAATTTTGATGATAATAATAATTATAATAATAGCATTTATAGAGCGCCTTTCACCCGAAGGTCAGAACGCGCTGCACAGGGTTGCCAGGTTAATTGGCCTACTGAGTAAATTACCCCAGGTGCCCTGCGATGGACTGGCGTCCAATCATGGGTATAGCCCTGCCTTGCGCCCTGTGACTACCGGGAAATGGCTCCGGGTCACCGCGACCCTGTACAGGATTAAGCGGTTTCTGAAAATGGATGGATGGCCTCCTGAGGTCTCACCTGGTCAAACAAAACCAGCTTGACACCTGCTTACCAGCCGACTTCTACCCGCGGCTCTCGCCCCGAGCTACGAGTCACACCGACGTCACCCAATGTTGTTTTCTCTGCGGCTGCAAAACAGTACAATTTCTATAAGAGCCCATCAAGCAGAAATGGCTGTGAGACGTGGGGCAAGGGGGGGGGGTGAGGCACGATTTATGGGCGCCTCAGTGTGTGGTCAATGAGCTGGAACTGAGGTAGCCCCTCCCAGTACAACCATCCAGCTCACGCAGATACATCACTCCAGCTCTCTCCATCAATGTGGGGGCCCATTAGTCAAGTATCATTTGGATATCAAAATGTAATTTTTCTCTCAGCTGGGAAATTGCTCTTTAAACGCCACGGCACACATCAGGCAACACGACTGCCCCGTAATGGCATTTTCATTTCGTTCACATTAACGGAAGAACTGTTTTTTCAATTAACATGGTTTCCCCCCCAAACTCCCCGTCTGATTTGCTTGTAGAGTCAATGGCCTGCTGGTAGGACAAGGCTATAGTTGTTTACTGCTGTGTCAACATGACAATTAATAACTTAATATTTTCACATGTACCTCTCCGTATCCGCGTGGGTTTTCGCCGGGCACTCCGGTTTCTTCCCACATTGCAAAAAACATGCCGCTGCATAGGTTAATTGACCTGCGGACTAAATTGCCCCCCGGTACCCTGTGATGGACTGGCGTCCCATCCTGAGTATAGCCTGCCTTGCGCCCTGTGTCTGCCGGGATAGGCTCCGGCTCACCGCCACCCTGTAAAGGATTAAGCGGTTTCTGACAATGGATGGATGGATGAACACATTCATGTCGGACAAGCGGACCTGTTTACGATGCGGAGCGATGTCATTAATTTTCTACAGGGGCTCTCCAGAGCTCCCTCTAGTGGAGGCCCTTCTGTCAACATGGGTGTGAGAAAACACCTGCAGGTCTGCACCAGTACCTTCACTCTCCAGTTAAAGAACCATCGGTTGTGTTTGCACCCCCTACTAAAGGGAACGCAACGATCGGCAAGGAACTCATATTTTACGTCGCACAGGTCAATTTCCTCATTTCATGTGATCTATTCATCCAAAAAGTAATTGGTATTATCAAAGGTGCATGGAGGGGAGTGGCTGCTCTGCTGTTCGAGGGTCCTCTGAGAAGGTCGGTTATCGTGCCAAAACAGTGTTCCAAAAAATCACTTCCCATCAATGTAAGCCTTCTTTTTTTTCCTGTTTTCATGCTGCCTTTACTGTCAAGCCAATCAAACTATTGACATTCTGTCTCGAGGCCTCCTTGCGCAGGGCATCAACAAAACAACCACACACAAACACACACACGCGCGCGCTCACATTAACCACAGAGAAGTGGCACAAAGGCGGAGCCCTGACGTGTCAGAAGATAATGATGTTTTTTTTTTATCTCGATTCACTGCATTCTTTAATGGACATTGCGGCCCGAGTACAATTTCAGCCGTTTCGCACGCTCGCCGCTTGCTGTATATTCGTTCCATTCGCACTCCAGGAAGAGAGCGGAGTTCGCGATTAGCGACGTGGTGGCATCGTTGTGCAAACAAAGTGCGTCTCTCTCGAATGTTTTTCATCCCTCACCCCCCCCCAACAGCTCCTCCCCCGCACACCCTCGTTCTTGCCGTGTTTATATTGCGCCCGATTTTAAACTTGACCTGTGGCATTTTGCCGGTGTCTCTGGTCTTCTGGTGAACTTTAAATACCGCTGCCTTCTTGACAAACAAATCTATCTTACGAAAGTAAGCAAACGCACACCCGATTTCCCACCCTAAACCCCGGTGCCCTCCGTATTCCGCTTTTCTCTTTTCAGTTAAAGCACGAAAGAGGCACATTCATCAAACGGCATATTGTTTACAGCAGCTCGCCGCGCGCGACATTAAACCGGCTGTTTTGCGGCCCAGCGCATCTCCAACCTCGCTCGTCCCACAAATTTACGGTGGTCACAGCTCCGCACAACATCCCGTGCTGTCCCACATCAGCGACAGCAGCATTTCTGCTCGCGCGTTTATCAGCGCCCTACATCTTATCTGGCGCAGATAGCGGAGCAGCGTTGGAGTACGGGTCAACTTCTCCGCATGCAGCGGCGATGATGGATGGCTCCCCAAACAGGGATCCTTTGTGATAGCATGCCGTGTCAACGAGTCAAATGACTGCGCCGAGCTGATACCCCGTTACTCTTGCCCCCTCCCCAACCTTGTCGCTGAGGCCACTCACTCACACTCGCTCACTCTCGCTCACTCACTCTCACCGACCGGCCCTCTCCCCATCTCTCTTCTCACCGTCTATCTTCTCCATCTCTCTCCCACCGTCTCGCTCTCTCGCTCGCTCACTCTCTCTCAATCTCTCTCTCTCCATGTCTCTCCATCTCTCTCTGGGTCCCCTGCGCCCCACCACGTCGCGTCCCCCTGCACCGTCAAGCCCTTTCCATGACAATGGTTGCTGACAGCGGCGCCCTCTGAACTAGAATGCTTCGGCAGCGTTTGCCGGAGAGATAACATTGAGCGTAGGTGCCGGGGTGGGCGAACGAGTCAAAAGCTCGATCCCTCTAGGCGTCACCATCTCGATCAACGGCGAACAACCGACACCCACCTCCCCCCTTCCACAGATTCCCCCCCGCAAGGGTCCAACCCCAAAAGCCCCGCGGTGTCAAACAGCCCCCTTGTCCGTTCTGACGCTCACCGACGCTGGTATAAGATCTGAGATTTGTTGACACTTCCATCTAACGGGGCTAAAGCGAGGAAATAAGTAAATAAATACGCAACAAACCAAGCCACCGCCGCTCGCAGAGAGAAAAAAAAACCAAAGCGAGAAAATGCTGAAGGAATATGAATTCGGCGGAGAAGACTGACACTCAGGATTTGGCTCCGAGATAACTTTGTTCTCATGCTAATGCTGCTCTTTAGCTCAGCAGGCCTGCATGTTGAAGGTTTGTTTGGTGTGGACAGCCTTATATCTTAGAGAAACAATACGAGCAGCTGCTAGCCAGAAGGCCGCTCGCACGCGCGGCGACTCGAGGTTGAGGAGAAAGTCGGCTATCAACAACTCATTAGAAACAAATCAAACGGCCACTCACAACAGCATTCCTCGCTGTAATTATTAACCCAGAAATGAGCTTCTCAGGCCACCAAGACGTGCCACTTGACACTGAACGTTACGCCGAGGCACTGGCAGTTTTATGAACTGGGAAGTAAATTCGATTTCAGGTTGTCTTTGTATCTTTAACGACACGCAACAACGTTGTAAAGCGGACGTGTAGTAAAGTACAACGGAGACTACGATGTTCTTGTCAAAGCCAGACACGCATATTTTAAGTGGCTTAAACTTCTCATTGCTCTAGTCCTTGTGGTATAATCTAGAGAACAGCTGAAGAGCAGAAATTACACTGACAGGATTTACCAAATACCATGAGGCAGGATTATTATCTGCAAACACTGGACAACTGTTAAAAAGAGCTACATCGCTCAACGGTTCCTTCCAGCTTATATACAACTACAAAAACCAGCAGAGAGAAAAACACAAATACCAATTAAACACAAAACATCACAAATAATGATGACATTTGCCCCGGGATGGACTGGCGTCCCATCCTGGGTATGCCCCTGCCTTGCGCCCTGTGCCTGCCGGGATAGGCTCCGGCTCACCGCGACCCTGTACAGGATTAAGCCGTTTCTGACAATGGATGGATGATGACATTTCACTCCCTGAGCAAACACTCATCAATGTAAATATAAAAAATGTAAAGGTGCAGCCCTGTGATTGCTTCCTTGTGCTACTCCTCTTAGTAGTACATTTTAACTTACAGAAATGAGGAAAGTCAGCAACAGTCACACGTTTGATTTAGCCGAAGCCCAATTAGTGCAGTCACACACATGCACCACTTCCAGAGGAACCTCTATGTTTGCCACCTGATGTCCAAAAACTCGCTCATATCTTGGAATTAAGAATATCTCACAGAAGAGAGAATTACACAACCATAACACATTGCTGCGGACAATGCAAATGCATCGCAAATGCATGATCTTGTGTGGTGCAACGCTGTGCTACTGACACAAACTAGGACTTTTAACGTCTTGGCAAGACTCTTGAAATGTGTCTGACAGGGGGACAGCTTCCTCAAACAGAGGACGATCCCGCGGCAAAACCCAGGACAGGTGGCAACTCCGAGCGACCAACTCTCGCGGCACAGGAGTCGCGGGTGCCTAATTATCCAACGCTCACCTTGCAGACTTCATACAGCAGTTTGTAGTGTTCGTCTTGTTTGCGCAGAGTGCAGAGGTTACAGCCCATGTCTTCTCGCGACGGGGCACAGGTACGAGCGAGGAAACGAAACACAAAAAAACAAATATATCGNNNNCCCCCCCACAGAAAGTCCTCAAGCGTCGGCGCCTGCCGCCAGAGATCAAACGCAGAGACGGGAGCTTTCAAGGCTCCAAAGCTACGACGCTTGACACGTGCAGAACCTGGACGCCTCAGATGTAACTCGGTGCGCGGCCGCTGCTCTCTCTCGCTCTCTCTCCTCTGCACAGCTGCACCATATGATCCCGAGCGAGCTCCTCCGACGAGCCAGCGTTGCGTTTCCCGCCCCCTTCTTTCCTCCAGCAGCAGCACAACCGACTCAGCCTCCCTCCCCGCACGCCCACGCCTCGCTCCTTTTCCTGTCGCGTTCTCGGCTCTCTCTCTCTCACGCAGCCACGCAGCTAGCTCCACCTCCTGCACAAGGGGGATTCGACGCTCCTCTGCTCTCCCCACCACTCACCCACCCACCCATCACCCCCTCCACCACACACGCACCCCGCCAATTGCCCATTGAGACTGTGTTTAACGTAATTGGCGCACTATGACGGATGAACGTGCACGACGCATTCACGGCCCGGGTTAGCGCCGGGATGGCAGAGCAGGCTCTCGCCGCTCCCGTTTCGCAAGGAAGCTGTCTTAATCTCGGAGACATTTCTGAATTAGTGAGATGGCCTGCGTGTTATTTTTATATTGACGCAGGCCCACTCCGGCACGCTTCGCAGAAGAAGGAGAAGCTAGGTGTGTTTTAAGCGCGAGTTTAAATGGTTAAGACGATTGAGAGCCCCGCGGAGCTGGTTTTGAATGTGGTAACTTCGTCTTTGTTAATCATCATCATCATCACCACCGTCATCTTGTCATTGTACTCCGAGTGCATTCAAGGTGAACCCAGGTCGGTTGAGGTCAGGTATGCAGATGGCAGCTTGTGATGCATACCGCCCACTCCACCTTGCGTGACAAACATTGTATTTCACGGGCTTAAAGTTGTATTTATTTGCTGCTAATTTTAGCCTTGAACCAAGACGTAAATATTAGTGGTGATAATAATTAACTTTCTCTCCGCAGAAAAGCCTCGCTGAATATCTTGGCTTTTCGGAGTTTCCTGCATCACAGGGTTTTTGCATTTGGATACTTGGATAATTTTACGAGCGAATGTTTGGCACGTGGGAGGAAACTGGAGTGCCCAGAGAAAACCCGTGCATATGATAGGGCAACACTTTAACCACTGCACAGATAGACTCAAGAATCCAGTACTGTACTTGCCATCTATTGGCCATCTCACACGTTTTGACACAACTCCTTGCCTGTTTAAATATTAGTAGAATAGTCACCCTATATTTCTTTGATGTTTCTGGTAACTTAGTTTTGTAATTGGACGATGTGCAGTATAAACATGTATTACATGTCACATTTATATGGCGCCTTTCATCCAGAGGCTACCAATACGCTGCAGGAAACTGCAAAGAGGTGGAGGCACCCACGCAGTAGGCCGGCGCCAACCTGCCAGACACTGCGTCCTCTATACTATGATGTTATCTGCCGAGTCTAATTACGCTACAGGAAATGTGTTATTTAACA
Source organism: Geotria australis (assembly GCA_036362915.1). NCBI lineage: Eukaryota > Metazoa > Chordata > Hyperoartia > Petromyzontiformes > Geotriidae > Geotria > Geotria australis. Next base: position 5,442,430 of record JAZEWU010000013.1, read on the forward strand.
ATGAATTACGTTTGTGCAATACATTTTCAATGTCTTCAGAGCTCGACTTTATTTTCTTTTCTTGCGTTTGTTATTTTTGTGGCACGAGTCATTCATGCAAACGAGACTCATCCTGGTCTCTTAAGTTCTCACCTGGTTTGCCAAAACAAACGTAAACCGGCTCGGATGCTTGCCGCGGTCACATTTTTCGGAACAACGAAGCCGCGGTGACGTTAAGCAAGCGGCGCGCAACGCGAAACGTGTAACACGGCAATCGCGTTTTAAACATGACATTCAAATAACTCCGTCCGCGTTTGATCCGCGTCGGTTTTCTCAGAAGACCCCGGCTTAATTTTATCAGGTGCACAAGTTCACCCGCGCGCACGACGCTACTGAATAGTAGTTTTGGCCGGCCCGCGATGAATATTAACATTTTCCACACAAGGCCGGGGTCTTTTTTTCAATTTGGCATCGACGGCGGGGTCAGGGAGACTGCGATGGCTTCGTGGCCTTGAACTGAACAAGCTCATTTTTCACTTTGTGCGTGTCGAGAGGAGGGCGGAGATTCAGACACAAGAACGCGAGGAGACAGAGAAGAGCCTGCGACGGAAGGGCTAACCCAACCCTCCTACTCCGCCAAACATCATCGCATCTCGCTATGGGACCGCTGCCAATTCCCATGCAAATGGCCATGTCCTGGGGAGCTCATCTTGGCTTGTTAAAATGCATCAGCCATGACGAAACTGCTGCTAAAGCCTCCCCGCTCGCCCGCCCTCTCCGACTGAAGCGCTGGTACCTGCT
>JAZEWU010000013.1:5448268-5501697 GCA_036362915.1 Geotria australis
AATGCAGGACCCTCATGAGAAGAATTCTTCATACTCACATTACGTTTTGTTACTTTCTTAAATAAAAATCTGCTGTCCACCCACCGGGCAGAGCTTAGCAGCGATGCTCAATTCGAAATTAAACATTAATAACAGCATATTGGATGTTAAGGGACTGGCGTCCCATCCGGGGTATGGCCCTGCCATGCGCCCTGTGTCTGCCGGGATAGGCTCCGGCTCACCGCAACCCTGTACAGAATTAAGCGGTTTCTGACAATGGATGGATGGACATTAAGAGGAAGACTTGGCATAAACAAGCGACACAAACGTTTTCTGCCATCTCACCAGCATCCACGTCTTTGGCTGGGGATTCTGAGGAGGCTTGCTTTTCCATAACAGGCTATATTCTCCATTCGTTTGCGAATTAACACGAGATGCAGTTTTTTCACGAGCGTGCTCATTGGCAGGCACAGACGCCGGATTGGAGGTGAGCGCCGGGGATCTGGATTTAGACGCGTGGCTTCAAGTAGAACATCACCAAAAGCCCGCGCACATGCAATCATCACAGAATGTCGGTGGCTCTGTCAGACTCGAGCGTTGAGTCCGTTGTAAAGACACAATAACTGCACTGTCGCAAGTGAAAGGAAAGAGGCGCAGCTCTGCAATTGCGTGCTCACCCCACTGCTGGCAGAAGGGCCTCTGCCGGAAGGAGCTGTATAGGAGCTCCATAATATATCCCTCTTATAGGCTAGGTCACGTCGTAAACCCGCCTCCACCCGACACAGCCAATTAGTGTTTTTATTGTCACGTGAACAAAAACGTGCAAATTCTTTGCTATTTCAGCACACCGGTGTGTTGGAGAGCGACCCGACAGCATTTACAATGAAATACGACGTTTCGCTGATAGTTGCAATCAGATAAAGATACCATTGGTCATGAAGTCCTTCACGTTAACTGTACAGAGCTCGTCTAGACTGAGATGGTGTTTGGTCTACTCTTCCACGCTGGTGTCTGTGGTGAGGTGGGAGTAACCACACCTTATCCCAACACACGCGACCGACCTGTCCATCAACCGACTGTGGTGATTCGGACGCCTGATGATTCCTCTAACGTCGTGACGGAGCGAGGAGGAGCGCTCGAAAGGCTATCCTGAAAGAACAGCTCTTCAGCGCAATTCTCATTCATCGAGCTGTTAAAACCCACATCAATACGTGCGTTCATTCCGTTAATACTTCTGCGTAGATAAAATCAGGGGAGATGCGCATTATTTTAACTGCCGTGCCAAGTTATCCAACCTCTGTATTGCAAGTACAGTGTTCTAACCAATTCAACAGGGTAGGATCGAGAGCATCAGTGTTATGCAATACTATTCAAAGTCTCAATAAAGAACAAAGATAAACTGATACGTAAAAAAAATGTGTCCGAATCATGTCAATTATGTTTAAGGATATCAAAGTAGCTGCATTAACAGAAAGGAAATTACATTAGTTGCTCCTTTTATTCCCTGACAAAAGAAAGAAATACTTGGCACAATCACAAGGCACCCTCGGTGCAGCACTGTAATGTGTAAAATGTGATTAATATTCACATTTTCAAATCCAGCTTCATTTAGTTCAGTGTTATTGTAAATAAAACAATCTCACGCATCATTCTGTCTGAAACACTGCAGCCTTAGAAAAAAAAACCCAGCAGATTTTAACCTTGCAATATAAGGTTTGAAATTGTATTTTAACCAAAGCTATTGTTACGACTTCAACCAATCACACACACACAGGTGATATAACATCTAAACAACATCACTCATTTTTGTCGACATCATGTCTTACTTATTTTTTAGTGTTTTAGAATAAGAATCCATTTGCGTGTTTGTTGTGTCGCAGGAATCCAATAAAGAGCGTGCAAGCGCACTGGGTATTTTTCTGCTCTATTAACAAACATCTTATCTATCTTGTAGAGCAGTGCAAACGCATTCATGTTAGATAACGGTCCAAAAGAAGTGGATCTTACAGAGCTATCTAAGATATCCTTGGAAGTGACCTTTGGTCCAGACAGTGGAGACAAGCTCCTTCCCACCTGCTCTGCATATGGGATGTATATCATACGACCAGTGAAAAAAAATACGTAATTTTCAGAGCTGGAAGCTTGAAAAATTAAGTACATCCAGGGGGTTCAAATTGAATCTCACGATTTGCTCTACTCCAACTGGGTCCAGAACTAACACCATCAACTCACCACACTTGAAAACCCAGTTAAGTCAAAGGTGGCTCAAACCTGGATTCGAACCCAGGTCTCAGTGGCACCAACGTAGCCTCTGTGTCACCCAGTCACCTATCTTTCATACGCAGTTCAAATAAACTAGCAGAGTACCCGCCCTACGAACGATATTGTTCCAAGCGTGTAACACGTTATTCTGGCGTCTCTTGTTGATGACGTTTCATGCAGACGCTACTGCATTGACCTGGGTTTCTTCCGGATGTAATTTTGGGAATATTGCTGCTGGCTCTCTGAAGTTTCAGAGACGTTGATCAATAGGTGGGACTTAAAGCTAAAATAAGACATAAAAGCCTTGGTGCTGTGCAGATAAAATCTGTGCTTATAAAAGATTCAAACCCGCTACCCTCAGCGCGGACATACATACAAACACTTGCTCCATTTTATATAAACGTATTCGAATTTACAGAGACATGACAAGACTCGTTGGGCTTGCAAACAGCAAAAATCACTTTAAATACACTCGTACAAGGACTCAATGTTGCCATCGCTTCCACTTGCTCAATCAAAAACGACCCATCTTCAGATATTATGCCACGGCGTCACTGTCTCGTTTCGAGAAAGTGCTCTGGACGTGGCCGCGCCTGAGTGTCGGACCTTTCACCGCTTCCACATATTTCTTGGGATTTCACTCTCCCAGCGCAGCTTTAGATTAGACGGGGCTACATCCCTCCTGGGAGTTCGAGATGCCGAAAGAGCGAGCATCCAAATACCGGGAGGTCATGATCCCCAGGAATCGCCGTGACCTCAAGCGCAGATGGCAAAAATCCCAAACCTGTAAACCTGAGAGTAAATCTCTCGCAACAGCAACAGTAATGCCCCGGCTTGTGGACTCGCGATGGCTTGCGTTGCCTTCAAAGTTCACGCGTCTGCCAAGGTTTGTATCCCAGACAATTTGTGACCAAGAGCGCTTTGTCAGTGTGTGACATGCACTCCTCGAAAACCTATAACGCTTCCGAGCGGGTAAGATATTTCCCTCTGACATGGCACGCAGACTGTCGTGGCTTTGATACCAACCCTGACTATGTCTGTATATTTGGACTGCGTTTTCGTGCTCTTTGCTCGGAGTGGATTTTTCCTCTGGGATCCTCCGGTTTTTCCCTCCACACGCTTTCAGGTATTTTTGCGACTGCAAATTCCCCACTTGTGATGATGATATATTGATGAGCTTTCATGTGTGGTCAGGTTGCCTCTGACAAAGAGTTAACAGCTCAGTGGGCTTCACCCGGTAACATTAAATTAGTAGTCGTAGAGGTATTACTATTACTGTTTTGGACTGATGTAGGTTTTCACGGCTCGATTCACGATGGTAACTTTTCAGAGCTGTTCCATTCGGGATAGCCGTATCGAGCATTCTCCCTCTCTCCCTCGCGACGTTTCACCTACCTCCCACGTTGGAGGCATCTTCAGGCATTCAGTGTGATATATATTATTGCTATATAAGTTTGCATGAACATACTGACAACAAAATGGAGCATATAAGCACAGTGCTAATATAGCCACGGGGGTTTGCACTGGTGTGGAAGTGTGGGAAGGCAGTGGACAACTTCTCATATAAACACACCAACCGTGGATATAGGCACACCTGGGCCTTGCTGCCAAAGCGGGCGTCGAATACACCCAGCTTCTTGTGTACTCTCAGCAACAGTTAGTAAGTGTATCATCAGAGGAGACATTAAAACAGTTAAATATTGATGACACACGGACACCGAGGTAACGTCAACGTTTGTCTATCATATATAATTCACAGCGTTATGCTTATGAGCAATATATATCGGAACGCGTTCTCTCCCCCCAAGAGCATTCCGCGAGATTTACCATAGAAGCGTTCACGTCGCGATCCCTCTCAAGTAATACTCGGTATTACCTGCAAATTCTACCAAACACTTCGAAGCCGAGGAGCTGAAAGACAACGATGTCCAAAAGCTCAACAGATGCCAGAAGCCGCTCAAGTCTGGAGCAAGAAGAGAGGCCAATGCCCGCCGCCTTCAAGGCCAGCACTGACTATTATATCTCTAAACGTTGAAGGGCTGTCTGCGACTAAAGAAGAGCTTGTTTGCAATGGGAGGCTGTCGTGTGGCCATCACGCTTCGAAGAGTCGAATCGAATTCGAACCGCACCTGCCGCTCCGACAGCGATGAGGCCACGTGCCCGTTATAGCGCCAGTGACACAAACCGTGACGCAAAACTGGTGGCCTTAAGCACGGCTGACCTAGCGCGCGCGTTCCGCTGCATTATTAAAATGACAACACAAAACATCGCGAAGCGCCATCCGCCTTTCTTCCGCCTCTCCTTTTTCTCTGTGTGTGTGTGTGTCGTTGGGGGGTGGGTGGAAATGGGAGGCCATGATGGATGGTCAGTGCGGCTCTTTACGGCCGCCTCGCAGGATGTCCCAACATCCCTGAGATGCGCTCACGCTCGCTCGCGAACGCGCGCACACGACCGCACACAAAGATGCCCCGTACAGATGTAACAGACTGAAGGGTTCAAGTGCCCTTAGCGAGTTGCACCTATGAAGGCCGACACGGGACACGAGCGGGTGGGTAACCAGCACCACGCCCGGCCACCTTTGTCTCCCTAGTGGCGATGTTTTACACGCCGCACTAGGTACTCATTTGAGGCTGAGTCCGCCTGGGGGAGGCCCAGGAGCGGTTGAGAAAATCGTCACCGGTGTTGGCCGTGAGCGAGATTCAAACTCGGGTCGCCAGGCTTGTAGCCCAGCAGCGTGCCAACCGCTGAGCTACCGCTCCCCACACAGACAAAGGACACAGAACCGCCGCGCAGCCTTAACAGACTATAGGGTCAAGTGCTATTACACACATATACGGGAGCACACGCTCGCCCCCCCACTCCACGCGCTCGGAGCACAACCTCGCATGCGGGCCGCAGCAACGACTCACGCACACTTTAAAGCCGCATTGATCCCCACGCCACTCCTCCGCCTCCTCCTTCACCGCCGGCAATGCCGCAATGATTTACTGATATAGACCACAATTACCAAGCTTTTGTGCCGGGAGTGAGGAGGGATGGGGGACAGAACGCGATGCGGGCAAGGACGCCCACCGCGTTTCCAAAGAAGCGCGACACGCACACATTTGCGATTCTCTCTTTTCGCTGCGAAATTCAACGGGCGTCAAATGTCAAGATAACCCGGCGAGCTAGAAAGAAAACCGTCTATCCTTGTCTCCCTAACCTCTGTGCTCCCTTTCCTCATTACACAAACCCCCGAGGTGTCACCCTGCCATCTGGAGCGATTTTGCTAATTTGGCTCTCCAGCGGTAGATTGGTGGCGTCGGGTGCGCGGGCCCACGCCAAACCGCCGCGCTTACTTAAAAGGCAAAACAATTTTTCTGTTCTTGGTGGGGGTGGTGGGTGAAAGAATAAAAAAAATCCTAATTACGCTTCAGAGGGATTTTTTATTCACATATTTCCTTTTGCCATTGCCAAGAAGCGCCGGTTACCCCGCGGAGTGTAATATTATCAACAGAGGCATCTGGTAGTGTGACAGGAGCGAGAGGCGGAGAGAGGCAAGCGTACGATCCTGAGTTTTCTGCATCGGGGAACATGACTGATTGGTTCAACAGGGAGCCATCTCTGCAACCCCCCCCCGTCCAACCGCCCGCCTGCCTATGTCTATTAAAATAAAAATAAAAATACGAAAGATCTGGCATGAGTCCAGTCTCCCTTTGCTGTCCCTCATGTCGCAGACGCGTCGCCCACCGTTGAGGGGAACGATGGAAAAAAAAAACCAACAACAACAACAAGACCCAACGCGTCGCGCTCGGGACGCGACGGCAACTCTGGGAGCCGGCGGAGGCGTTGGGCGAAATACAAGTCGTGCCTCTGCGGGCCGTGCCCGCTGATTAATGTAACGAGCGAGCGAGCGAGTAACGGCCGGGCGGAGCCTTCTATGGCGTCTGAGTAATAAAACCGAACAAACAGAGAACCGGGAGAAATGTTGTGAGTTTATTAAGGCGAGTCCATTAAAATTACGTTCTAACGGGCTAGAGATTATTATCCGCTAAAACGTTTGCCCCCTTTTGGCGATTTTAGAAACTGTTATGTCACACCGCCGAGTGGTGGTGCAATGGTTAGCGTGCTGCGCTAGGAGTCTGGTGAATGGAGAGCGATTTACACGCGCAGCTAAGATCAGTGGGAAGCAGATATCGAAACCCGTCCTGAGTTTCCCGCACGGCCCCTTCACGAACCCACACGGACCAGCGTGGTGAAGTATGGTTAAACAGCCACTGTGAACGACATGGTAAAGGGAGGCCTTCATCCAGCGGTGGACTGACAAAGAGATGTAAATCGTTGTTATTATCGTAACGTTACACAGCTCTTCGCGCCTTTCGAACATTTTTCTCATAAAGGCTGTGGGGGTGCATATGGTGCTCATATTGTTTGTATATTTTTACATAATGAAACAGATTTAATATCGGAGACTTGTTGTCTTCGGGGTCCACGTAACAGTCGAGAGCGATGCTAAGGCACCCAGCTTGGGCCGCGTCGCGACAGGGAAAAGCAGACATTTTTATTCATGGTGCGGTGGCTCCTGGCCGGCTTGAAGTGTAACGTGACAGCTTGTCTCTGCCTAATTGGACAGCCCACTTCTGTTTGATGATGGCACACCTACACAATGTAGGCATGAGAAAATATAATGAGAAGATGCTTTAACCAACGACCACACCGCTGCACCGCAAAGGAAAGCATCCTAGAGGAGACCCGCGCAAACGAAAATCCATTTTAAATTACGTTTTTTGCGCCGCGAAAATAATAATAATAATGGAAATGTGATGCTAATCGACCGCGTGGGCTTTCGTGCTTCAGCTGTACGGCTCTCTGAGTTGTTTGCGTGTTTGTCCCGCGTGTAGGCGGGTGTAAAGTCTTACATTTTTCGCATTTCCCTCCCCGTGTTGGAAGCTTTCTTTCCGAATCGAATCGAGGGTTCGGCTTTATGTCCGACGTTTCGCTTCGCACGAAGGGAGCTTCATCGGGGATCGAACCGACGAAGCTCCCGGCACGCGGAGCGGAATATTGGACGTGGTGCCGAGCAACGCGCAGTATATAACATTTTACAATAGCATTTCATACAGGGCCTTTCACCCGAGGGTCACAAAGCGTTACACAAGGGCCGCGGAGAGATCGGCATGTCAGCAACGACAGAAAAAAAAACTAATAAAAACCAAAGCAACTAAAATTAAATGATTAAGGCTGCTTCGAATACACTGAAAGGTCGTGAAACGCTAACCTGCGCCGAACGGCGACACCGCGCGCGTACTTAGCCAGCACGCTTTAAAGCAACACAAGCGAAGCAACCCGTTAAGCGTCCTAACGCAAGTTTAAAGCTAGAGGTATACAAGTAAAAAAAACACCCGACACGTCTCGTTGAACACGGCGTGGTCTGAACGACTCTAAGGGGACGGACTCCTAAAGCCGAGGTCAACAGTGGTCGGCGGGGGTTGAGGGAATGTGTCAGGCTCCTGGTCAGGGGTCGGCAGGGTGGCAGCCACGACATGCCAGCTCCCATCACGTTCAAAACTGACACACAAGTGAAACTAAATCCCAGAGCAGGTCCCAGACGCACATCTGCAAATTGCTTACAGCCGGACTTGCCTTCAGTGGCTCGCGCGCATGGCAGGTGAACCCTTAATGATGTCTCCTAGATTTGTATGCTCATTCCATTTTCTATTTTGCATATCCCCGACATATCTTAATCAGAGGGATGCACAACACGATGTTTTGTTGTTGTTGTTGTTTACACAATGCAATGCACCGCGGCGTACGCCTGTGGCACAAAGTCCCGCTCAATTACGATTACGTAATTGAGCGGGCCTGCCTTTGGTGGCCCCTCGGATATTGACTGCCAAGTGGGGAGCAATAATGAAATGCATGAAACGGTTGTTTATGCAACGGGAGTGAAAGTGCATTGTGCTGTTTGTTCAATCACCGCGCGCAAAGAAAAAAAATTCAAGTTCAAAAAGTCATCCACAATTATTTTAAAAGTATTGATTATCCCGGTGCATTGTCAAAAGCTCAATTTTTCATTTCCCTAATTTAAGCCATTCAATTTAAGGCAACAATGGCTGACCTCATATAAACTCTCCGGCCACGTGGCTCGTTTCTCTGGGCCTCGTGATAATGCATTTAACCCAATGGCCTCAGCCAGACCGGGCCCGTGCTGCCGATCGGATTTCCCAAAGCCTTATCGACTCGTTATTAAAACCTCCATTTGTCACCGGCCGTGAGGGCCTTCCCGCTGCCGGGCGGTTGAATACGGCAGCCCTGCGTAGCCCGCAGTCAGTGGCGTGCAGAGAGGGGGGGGTCATCCATTTCAGTGGGGGGCATCCAATCCTAGAGTGAAATTAAGCAGTTCCACAAGCCGGGGTGAATGTGGATCCGTGTTTTAATAAGCGAGACCAGAGCAGAGAACTTGTTACGTGTAAATACTGTGCGTAATTCCGATTAACTCTTTCAATGCCCTGTCGACGCCGATCGACATTATTTTTCATCATCCACTGTGCCCTGTCGACGACCGTCGACATGTTATATTTAATTTGAATAAAAAGATAATTTCATCCGTTTTTGGGTATTTAAGATGTCTTCCTTTCTCACATTTCTCAGTACTAGGCCCTATACTTGAGTCTTGGGGTTATACTATCAAGGAGTCGGAGTTGGGCCCGGGCATCACCAAACCTCTGCACGCCACTGCCCACAGTGGACAATGCTCATCCACGAGGGCCCTGCCCGCTGTCTCTCGCCCTCTCTTTCTCTCGTTCTCTCAAGAGAGAGAGAGGGAGAGGGAGGACAAATCACTTTGGGCAATTTGCTCGATCGGCCCAGCCCTCAGTGTCCATCCCAAATGCCATTAGTCACGGGCGCGAAAAACCCCTCCGGCTAGCGACACAGTTGACCTCGGTTGGCCCCCACAGGCAATAATGACACTTATTAAGGCACACCTACGCACCCGGAGAGTAATAAGCTACGCAATTCGTAACCTCGCGCCGATGTTTTGCTCCCGCCGTGTTTTCGTCTCTCTGGGTCTTTTGGTTTTATTTTTAGCGGAGGAAAGCGTATCGAACACGTGTTTTGTCGGCGAGCGAAGGAGGGCGGCGGCAGCGATGTCGTGCGGGCGGCTTATCTCCGACGCCGCACACATCACAGGAAGCGAGGCTTCCTTCCTCGAGCCGTCGATGGGAGAGGCGGTTCACAGGTTAACGCTCGAAACCGCCACGTTTTCACCGCGGCGTTTGACAGAGATTTAACCCCTGAGCGCACTGGGTGCGCACGTGCAGAGATGAAGATAGGGGAACGCGCGTGAAAGCTGCTCTCGAGAGCTGCTCTGTTCGGGATGCCGCGTCGAGCGTTCCCTCTCTCTGCTTCGCAATTACCCTGATATTGGCTCCAAAGTTTCGCCTCCCACGTCGGAGACAACGTCAAGAGGCTGACGGTGTGGGAGGTGAAATGTTGCGAAGGAGAGAGGAGGAATGCTCGACACGGCTGTCAAGAAAGAGCAGCTCCTGAACGCAGTCGTCATACATCAAGCCGTTAAAACCTACATCAATAGAGAGAATGCTGATGTTTTTCTGTGAAACACAATCCGTAATAAGTGTGGCACAAGTTTGCCGATAACACCGGCGCAAAATTACTCCGTACAATTCAAGTATTTCCGTTGTTTATAAAGTCCAAGTACTTTGCACTTCATTGTATGCTCAGTAACACCCAATCCTCGGAATTAACGGGTTAATGAGGATTAGCTAAAGGGAAGATAGGTCAGTTGCCCAATGACCTTCCGATTAACCTAATCCTGCAGTTCACTCCTAGACGCTCGCAACACTCGTAACGCAAGTCGCGATGATAAAGAGAAAAAAAAACCCAGCCACACGAGGCAAAAAAAATACCCGAGCAAAAGCGAATGATGCTGCATATTCATCGCGGAAGGAGGAATGTCTCCGGGTTTTTGGCGCCGCAATAAAAACCCAGCGCAAGCATTTTGCCGAGAAAAGGTCAGCATTAACATGCACTCTTTGTTTGGCAACCGAGAACAATACTGGCACCGGTGGGTTAGAAATCTGAAAGATAATGGAGCCTTCCTTGCATTTCGTCAAGGCTTCATTGAAATCGCTCGAAATTCAGCGGCTGAAAAATTAGAGCCTCCAATATGTAATCCCGCGCTGCTTGTGCTCAGATTCCATTATTTCGCTTTAATGAACTGAAATATAATTCGCGGGTTTCGAGAGCGGGCCGTGACGAACGCACTGCCCCCGAATGCGTGTACGGGAGGGGGCGGCGATGCAATTCCGAGTGTCACAATGTTCACTCATTCATTCATTGTCAGAAACCGCTGGTGAGCCGGAGCCAATCCCGGCAGACACAGGGCGCAAGGCAGGGCTATACCCCGGGGATGGGACGCCAGTCCATCACAGGGCACCCGCGGAGAATTTAATCAGCAGGCCAATTAAAGTATGTAGCAGCACGTCGTTGTACTGTGGGAGGAAGCCGGAGTGCCCGGAGAAAACCCACGCGGACACGGGGAGAACCACGCAAACTCCACGCAGAAAGGCACCCGAGCCGGCATTCGAACCCGGGGACCTTCTTGCTGTGAGGCGGCGGTGCTACTCACCGCTACGCCACCGTGCCGCCCCGTGTCACATTGTAACTCTCACAATTACGACAAAAAGTGACGGCGTACGGGACTCGCCGTGGTGCCGATCGTGCGCAACGACACAGTGCTCCCTTTGTGCCGACCATCTACACAACAAGCTGCCCCTAGTTAATAAAGGGATGAAAGCCCCTGACTCTGGCCCCGAGATAGGTGGGGCGGGCGGTCGGGCGGGTCGGGTCGGGGAGGGCGGAGGCAGAGGCGGCTTTTCCATCGGTTTCTCCCTTCCCCGTTGCTTGCGTTACGACTGTGTGAACAAAGGGCGGGTTGGCGGGGGGCTGCACGGCCGAGCGGACAGCAGATGGGCGTGCGCGGACGCGCGTGTCGGACGCCCCGCGCACGATGGCTCCCCTCTCTCCCCGCACGCGCCTCGGCTCTCCCTTCACCGCTCTGAATCTCCCCGCACGACCTCACCCTCGGCTCTCCCTTCACCGCCGCTCTCTCCCCGGCTCTGCTCGGGCGGACCAGGCTCGCTCTCGCAGCTGTTCCGGTTAAACGGTGCCGTGGCAACCCATCGGTCTGTGCGACGGTCGAGCGGCCGCTTTCGGATTCCCGCCGCTTGCTGTCCCGGCCCCACGAGGCCGAGGGGGGTTTCCACCTCCCGAGGTGCGATGATGAACGCTGGGCATGCCAGCTCGGGCAGGACACGGCACAATTCACACGTTTGTTATCTATATCGCGGGAATCCCGATTCCAGAGCTTGCAAGCTCACAGGGGTTTTTTTTTTCTGCTGTAATAATAAACATGCATCTATGGGGCCCCGGCCTGCGATGGCCTGGCGTCCCATCCTCGGTATCCCCCTGCCTTGCGCCCTGTGCCTGCCGGGATAGGCTCCGTCTAATCGCGACCCTGTACAGGATTAAGCGGGTTCTGAAAATGGATGGATGGGGGTCCGACAGGGCCACACAAAGAGGGGGGTAAAAGGGACATGTGTCCCAAACATCACGCAAAAATCAAAGGTCACAATAGACCTATAGATGCGGGGGAACAAGGAGGCCCACATGTGGTATTCTGACCAGGGCCGCCAGTCATCTCTGGGCGGCCCTGTGGCCGATGGTCAGGAATATTTCTACAGAGTGGCAGCCGAGAGATTGGAACTCACCCGCTCACGTCCAACGCGGAGATGGAGCGACCGAAACCGTTACATGTTGCAGGTGGCTAAGTAATTATTACAAAGGCCGTGATCGGTGGTGGCAGCAGATCTGGGAGGCCCTTTATCCGAGCGGTGTATTGAACATTACCGATGACAAGGACTACACGCTGGACCGACGAACAGCCGCACTTTTAATTTTCAACGTTCCGAGAAGACGAGCATATGATTCTGGGAAAACCACAACAGCTGGCAGGCAACACTAGACCCGCCCTGCCGTGAGCCGGCAGCAATGGGTGGGCCCTGCCCTCCTTGACACAGCCCGGCAGGGGCGCAAGTGGCTTTACGCAGACACGGTCATGCACACGGCGCCCCATGTAAATGAAACCACAGGGAATAACATTTCATTCATTCATTCATTTTCAGAAACCGCTTAATCCTATACAGGGTCGCGGTGAGCCGGAGCCTATCCCGGCAGACACAGGGCGCAAGGCAGGGGAACACCAAGGATGGGACGCCAGTCCATCGCAGGGCGCCTGGGGAAATTTAGTCAGTACGCCAATTAACCTGGCAGCATGTCTTTGGACGGTGGGAGGAAACCGGAGTGCCCGGCGAAAACCCACGCGGACACGGGGAGAACATGCAAACTCCACACAGAAAGGCACCCCGAGCCGAGATTCGAACCCGGGACCTTCTTGCTGTGAGGCGGAAGCGCTACCCACTACGCCACCGTGCCGCCCCGGAATAACATATCGGAGAGCAAAAAACACAGACATTGAAAGGTTAGAAAGTTTACTTTGTTCGTGTGATTTGTTCGATATGTTGCCCACTAATTATTCTTACACGTTTGTACCGATGTGGGTTTTCACGGAGTCGATTCATGACGGCTGCTCTTCAGAGCTGTTCTTTCGGAATAGCCGAAGTCGCGCGATCTTCCCCGCACCCTCGCGACGTTTCGCCTCCCACGTTGGAAGCATGTGAAACCTGGGAAACCTGATGATGCTTCCAATGTGGGAGGCGAAACATCGCGAGGGAGAGCGGGAGATCATGTTTCTGTGAAAGTGCGGGTGTCCCAACACCCGCACTTTCACTCCCCCCCACTTTTTCCTGAGGTAGTCTCATATCATATGTTGCGACACCCGCACTTTCACATAAACATGATTCCACCCCCCCACTTTTTCCTGCAACACCCGCGGCTGCGACGCGCCTGGCCAGGAGCAAAACGGGCTTCTCCCGAGCCGTGCCGTGCTGGCTGAGCACTGTTCCCGCGCGGCTAGCTAGTACAGAGAAACGAGATGTACAGTGCGTAGCGATGACCTAGCCACTGTAAGCGAGCGAGATGATTCGCCCCATCCGTAGGTTGCTGGAAGTTCACTTGCATGAATGAATTGATTTAAAAAAAAAATAGTTTCCAGAACCTTGGAGAGAGCCAATTGAGATAAGGGGAAATAGGTGTAAAATTTAAACCCGAGACTTTCTGGTGGAAGAACGATAACCAATAACCCTAACTGATACCGGGGCCTGACATTGAATTGGCTCAGTCTTTTTTTTTTTCCCGACCATGAAAGCAGCTTTCTGATGCTTGTAATCCCAAATTGCTATATGCACACACAAAATGACTTTTACCGCCATACAGAGCACACCACACAAGCAGTGATGTTAGTCGCAAACATGCGGATAAAAGTATAGATTTCAAATCAAGGGTGGTTTGTGAACGCAAAACCAATTACCTTGACCTACCACAGTGGTGAAGGTGAAAAATAGTAACGTTTTAAAAATGCAAAATAACGCTTTTAAATTGATTATTATTATTTTCATTACAGATTTTGTATTTTTTTATCCATATTTTATGCTGGTTACGCGCTTGACATAAATAGCATGTTACGAAGTTTCCGATAAAATTGTCAGAGCAAGGATGCTCATTACCAGTCTCAACTTAACCCTGTAGATGGTCGTGGGGACCGGAGTCTATCCTGGCAGACACAGGGCGCAAGGCAGGGCTATACCCAACACGATGGGATGCCAGTCCATCGCAAAGCAGCTGCGGGGAAATTCAGTCATCAGGCCAACTAACCTAAGCAGCAGCTTGTCTTTGGACAGTGGGAGGCAACCGGAGTACTCGGCGAAAACCCACACGGACACGGTGAGAACGTGCAAACCCCACAGGGGTCACGCAAGCCGGGAATCGAACCCAGGTGGTTCTCGCGGTGGGGCAGCAGTGCGAGTGGGGCAGCAGGACGGGAATGGCCCGCAGAAGCGGATTCCACATACCAGCCCGTCGAATCACATCAAGTGACCTCTGTTCCACACGGCGCGGGGTATCACTTTCCCACCCGTGAAAACAAATTGAAAATGATGGGCTCTTTTCCCGTTCAGTCAATGGTGACCAGGCTGAGACCATCAATTCGACATTAACTCTCTGCACTTGAGAACCCCGTTTAATAACAACTCAGTCGATGCGTGTCTATGGTTCTCTATGCGAGTCATCGGCGATTGAACTAAGCCTATAGTCTCACTACAGGTGGCTACCTGGATTTGAACCTAGGTCCTCGAAGCCGAGCTGAAAGACAACGATGTCCAGAAGCTAGCCATCGTGCTTCGAAGAATCGCAAAGAAGAAGAAGCAGTGCCAGTGCTGCGTTCTGGTCTCTGAGCCACCGGACCACCTCATTGCTTTAATTTATCAGCCGCCATCCATCCTCTCGATGCGGGTCACCTTTTATCTTGAGGGGTCAGGCAAGAGGTTGGAAATTTGGCTGGAAACACAGCCATTAAAATGTACCTACGATGACCGTGATAATGGGATACATTTCTCATGTTTATAATACCAGCTTGTGGCCCGTGAATACATTAGCTGTTAAGAGTTAAAGGCACAAACCTGGTCTTACTTTACTTTCACGGCTGCCACATTATTAGCGAGGAGGTTATTTTAAACGCAGCCTGACTTTAGTTTCGACGCCGCGACGCTCACGCCAACACGCTTAGATTTACCGAAGGGGGGTTTATCTCGTTACGCAAAGCACAAGCACCGCGGTAGCTTGCTAATACAGTGGGGGGCAGTCGTGTGGGGGGTAGGAGAGGGGGGCGGCGGCGGGGTGTGCTCGGTATGCCTCCCAAGAACGCGGCTTTTAAATATTTTACACTTTTCCCATCGATTCTACTTCGAGGCCGTAAACGGTCCTCGGCTGGGCGGCGGGTGGCGGTGCGCGCGCGTTTTTTTTTAACGGCATTTAAAAAGCGCTCGACGGCGCTCCTGTGGGACGCGGAACGGTGCCGACGACTTGCTCCAATCCGTGACCCGGCGGAAGGGTGCCAGCACCGGTTGCAAGCCGCGTAGTAACGAGCCGTAAACAACTCCGTGAAGTCCTGCCGGCGACCCCCGTTCAGCCAGGCGGAGCCGGTGTCCGACAGCCGCTCGCATGGGAATCCCCCCCTGCTGGAGACCTCCCCTCCTGGCTCAGAAGCACCATGGATTCAGTGGAAGACACTCAACCGCTTGAGAACTAGAACGGGACTATCAAAAGCTGCTGCTTTGGTGAGATGGGGCTACAAGAGCGGCCCAACCACCTGTGAATGTGGAGAAGCAGACCGTACTATGGAGCACTACCTTGTCTGCGCTCCACTACCCCAACCTCTGCAGATCAAAATATCTTGCAGAGTTCAATAAAAACGCAAAGAACTGTGCGAAGAAATGGGAAACTGTCATATAACCATCACGCTTCGAAGAATCGAAAAGAAGAAGAAGCCGCTCGAAAACTAGATCGCCACCTTCTCCAGCGTGTTTCTTACTTTCTTACTTCGTCCGTGATTTACAGGCGTTTAACCGACGGCTTAAGGCTAAGCCGATTTTTTCGGCGAGGGAGCTCTCGCTTTGCGACGCGAAAGCTGTCGATGTGTTTAGGTAACGCCGCTCGGCTATTGCACACACAAGCGTTTGCTTAGAACAAGAAAGTTGTACTGATTGTAGGTTTTCACAGCTCGATTCATTATGGTTGCTTTTTCAGAGCTGTTCTTTCGGGATAGTCGCGTGACTGAGCGAGCTCCCACTCAGCCAGAACGCCAGATGACGCTTCTAACGTGGGAGGCCTTCGTGAGAGAGATCGCTCGACACGGCTATCCCGAAAGAACAGCTTTGAAGAGCAAGCATCAAAATAAAGTTATCGAGCGCGATGTTGTTGTGCGGCGTAGGTTTTTTTCGCGGTAGTGCTGCCGTGAAGCTTTCGGATGCGCGTTCGGCTTGCGCCACGCTTAGTTCGGCACCATGTCCAGACATTTGGCTCCACGCGCTGGGATGAATTGAATTAAATTCAGTTGTCGAGCAACGCTGAGTATAACCCAAAACCACATCTGACAGCTGGAGCAATTTATGGTTTTAACATAAAATTGTGATATCTGAAATACATGTTTATTTGAAACGCCCACAAAAGGAAATATTGCAATGAATGGAGAGAAAAAAAGCATTTTAAAACACAGGGTTTGAAATTTGTTTTTGTACAGTTTTAAAGTGCGTTTGTGCTCCCGCAAAAAGCAAATTACGCGGCGTAACGCGCTGTAATGGACAGTTGTAATTGTTACAAATGCCTCGCAGCGCCGGCATCAGCTGTTTAAACCAACACATAAGCTGCCGCCTTTTGTGCGATATTGCCAGCGCAGCAGAAAAAAAAAAAACCCCATTCTGTGGCCCAGATTGACCGGCGAGAAAGGGCCTTCTCCCTTTCAAGGTCGGCCGGCCTCGTGGGCGGCGAGCGACGAGCACCGCGCACACACACACACACAACGGTGGCCTCTGCTCCTAACTGGCAGGCTGGCGCGGTGACGGAGGCGCGGGGTGGCAGAGGATCAACGGAGCGGGCCACCGTGGCCACCCTCCAGATGGCCGGGAGGATGAAGATAGATGGGAAATATAAGAGGGGAATTAATCCTGGCGAGTGACATCATCAGAGTGTCATTTATCACGGGGCCGCCAGGAGTAACAGGAGTGTTTGTTCCACCTCGGAGCTCCTGGGCGGTTGTGATGGATCCTTCAAGTCCGGCCTACTTAATACCCCTCCGGTCGACGGGCAGAAGGGTGGCGGCTGAGCTTGTTTTGCGGGCGGCGTTTCTCTGCCAACATTGCGCCTGCTATTTGCCGTGTTGCTGCAAATCCCAACTGATTGAACCGTGGAATAGGGGAAGGGTACGTGCCAGTAAGAACGTGTCTCCAGACGCTTAAATGTTGACACGTTCAATAATGACCATTCAGCCGATTAATCTACTGTCTGTGCGCACGCTGCTGTACTGGTGTAGGTTTTCACGGCTCGATTCATGATGGTTGCTCTTCAGAGCTGTTCTTTCAGGATAGCCGTGTCACTGAGCGAACTCCCTCTCTCTCTCGACACGGCTATCCCGAAAGAACAGCTTTTAAGAGCAACCATCAGATTGATAGATAGATAGATGTGTATTATTCTAGCATAAAAAAAACCCTGTGAGCTTGCAAGCTCTGGAAGCTGGCTTTCTGCAATTGAACATACGTGCGTACTGGGGAACCAAAGACCATCAGACACATTTAAAGCAAATTCACCACCGCTGCGAAGCAATTTTCAAGGGTTGACAACCGACAGGTTCTCGTTGGCGGCATTTGTACAGCAATAAACAACACGTTTATTGCGGTGGCTGCTAGTAAATAAAACAAATGTAACAAACAAACAAAAAGCTCGCAAACAAAATAAAATGTGAATAAAACACATCGTTCCCCGATGATGACGATTATTAATGTGCGCGGCCATGTCCCACGAGACGAATATGTACTGGCAGATAACAAATTCCAAAGGCTAATTTTTGCTTCCCTGCCAGGAACAGACGACAAAGGGATGACACAAAAAATGTAAATTACCGTCCCATAAATCACGGCAAACCAGGCTGACAGGTGAATAATGCCCATATGCTTATCATGTCGCTAGGTCCTTCCGACAGCCAGAGCCCACAGTGTTGATAAAATTCACATGAACTGTGAGTCATTTCATCTCCGTCTTTCAATCAGTAAATGCATTGGCGGCGCCTTTGATGTGCAAAATTCAAACAGCTGGAAAGGTATTTTACGGTCTAAAATGTGGTTTTCATATATATATCTATCGTGCTTTTGTATATTTCATACACACCGTGTTCAATGCAAAGGCATGTTTTTTTTTATAAACCTCTTTGACAGGGGTGCAGGTCGCGTGCATGTGAAAGGAGTTTGAGCAAGCACGCAAGCCCAATAAAGGTAAATACGTGAACCGAGCAAGCGAATTATTCCATTGCCCAATTATTTCACGTGCACCCACTGAACGTGTGCAAGTGCAAACTGCTGCCTCTTCCCGGGCCTCCGTGAAACAACAACGCTAAGAAACACAGCTAGACTTTACACGGCCAGCCGCGTCACAACGGGGAAACAAGCCTGCCGTGGGGTGTCGAAATGCCCCTGTCACTCCTGCCGGATCCAAGAGAAACTTCATTGTGAGGCTCGACGTAAAAAAACCGCGATTCAGTTGTACTTCCCCAAATAATTCGAGGTCGGGAACCCGAGGGCATTCGAGGCAGCGACAATCCCACATTGTGCAGGAGGAGACCTTATCCCAGCTGCGGACAGGGCAGCACACAAACGTCGCGGCCCTTCAATGACCACGAGCAGAGTCGGGAGGCTGAGAGGCAGGCGGTGAGCGGGAGCGTCGCGTGACACGCCATTATGTCAACTGTGCTCTGGCAAATAACACTCGCGAGGAACGAGATTCTTCAAAATGAGCATTTAATGTTCGCGCCCTTCAGCAGGAGGCTGTGCGCGCGACGGAGATGCAGGAACGGGGAGAGTGAGGGCACGCTTGTTAGGCGGTGACAAGGACACAAAGCGATCCGCGCTATTTAGCGGACCAACCGAAAAAAATAGCGGCAAGGGAGGCCGAGCTGGCGGAGATAAGCGTCCCGGCGATCCGAGACGCGGTACAGAGAGTGGACATTAAAGGTCGAGCGACCGATGTCAAATTTTTCACGTCGCTCGTACAAAAGTCAACCGCGAGGGCTCCTTTAGTTACACATCTGTGGACTTCGACAGTGAGCGTCAAAACACATTGCAGCTGCGCCGCTCTTTGAAGTAAAGTCGCTTCGCAGCTGTTGGCCTTGGTACACCGCTACATCTGCTCATCGTTTCATAGAGAGGCTCGTTTATAGTCTCTCTTTATCAAATGCCACGCTCGATTTCGGTTTAACAGATATTTGGCAATCGTGCAAAATCCTTCGCGCAGATAATAGCGTTTGATGTCACCAACTAAGAAGTCACCAGCAGCTGTTTAAAGTGGCCACAAGGGTGCATTATATTTCCGTTCACAGCGCAAAGATGTGCCGCTAAATAAAATTCTAAACGGCTTAGAAAAACAAGTACATATTAATGACAGCTTCACAACTGAACTAGCTAGAAGCTCAGATTCTATTTCTGACTGAACAATCTTCACTAATCGGGTAGAGCGGTGGAACTGTGGTTATGAATCTGGAGACCCGAGTTCGGCTCCCGACCATTGCTAACAACAAATGCGAGACATTTATGAACCGTGGGCCCACCTTCATCAATCCGTTATTACAAGCATGCTGAGGTATGGTCTAGCCACCTCCATTACCGGTATAACACAGGAAGGCCTTCCATTCAGCAAAACATCGATAAAGACCTGATAATAAGAACAATTATTGGTATTGTTGCCATATATCTTTGGTGTGACAATGCTCATTCAGATTTGCACCGTTTCCTTTGTCAATAAACCACGTTTCACACCCAATTTATCTACACAGCGTCGAGCATACTCAAAAACATTGAATAAAGCCATCCGTGAACTCTTGTAACCCAGAGATGGGAGATCACCGAATGAATGTATATCGCAAATGCCCATCCGGCATCAAAAGACTCAATTAAGCCACCTGCAGATTCTGGCCTCAGTTCAGTGCAAGAAGCCAGAGTGCGGCACAACCCAAAGGATTTTAAAATGCCCCTTGGAGGATTCGCATAGAAGGACAATCTGCCCCATCAACTGTCCACTGCATTATGTTAATTGGCTTCAGGCTGAACTGTCAGAGACTGACCACACGTCACGTTTAGGAATTGGCGTGACATTTATATTAAGTGCCTGGAAATACATTCATCCGTTCGGTCTCTGAAAAAAAGGGCTTTGTTCTGCTGGCAGTGCATTGTGTTAAATTGAAGGTGTAGAAAAAGCAGATTGAATGTATGTCCTCCAGGGTGATAATGTAATTGTAGCCCACTGCTCGTGGTTTAAAATGACATCATAGCGGTCCTGAAAAAAATGTATATTTTTCTTTGCGCAAGTATTTAACAGAATATATCTATACACATAATTATGTTCGCAGTGTTTATTTACTTTTAATTCTGGCGAATAAAAATATTCCCTGAAATTATACAAACGGTGTGTGTTAGACACACACAATAACAGGAAGCAACAGCCATTTTAAAATATACAATGAACCACATTATTAGAAGATATTTAGGCAAAATGAGGGGATCTGTGGGTGTAGTGGTTCGAGCACTGCACTATCCGGCGACAAGTTTGATTCCTAGCATGGCTAACACAAGTGACGAGTGATATCCACACCAGTCCTACCCCTTGCACAATCGTCAACTTACACTGACCAGCATGAACATCGCTCTCAAGAACTGCTCTTTCGAGATAGCCATGTCAGCTTGATGATGCCTCTAGCGTGGGAGTCAAAACGTCGCGATTGAGAGAGGAGGAACGCTCGGCACAGCTATCCCGAAAGAGCAATTTTTCATACATCGAGACGTGAAAACCTACATCGACGCATTGGTGAAGTATGACAAAACAAACCCGCGTGTCCGAAACTGGGTAGGGGAGGCCTTCGTTACAGAGTGGAATAACAAATTGGTTGTTACATTAATCAACGTTAATTAACGAAATATTAATGCTGTTCCCAGCGGTGTCAGACATCTGAGCATTGTTCGTCGTAAACAACAAAGGCACCGGATGGAAGAACCACTGGACAAACACAGACAAAGCGACACTGACTGGAACATCCTGACATCTTTATTTAGCAGCTCATGCGTTGTGGAGCTGCGTGGAGATGGCATGTATGCTCGTCTTATTACTGCCAGAGTGACATAACAAATGAAGCCTCTGATTGTATATGACTTGGAGAGACGCTGGCAAATGAACTGCATACAAAAATATTTGTCATAAAAATAAAACGGTCATTTGCTGTGTGGGCAAAAATTTCGCACAAAAAATTAAATCCCCACTGTTTCTAATCTCGGGTAGTGAACAGCAGCTGCGCTTGAGCACCGCTTCTACTCTCAGCAGGATTAAATGAGAGAATTATGCAGAAAGTTGCTATGTTTTATTATGAATTCACTGATCTGCAGGCTCAGAACACAATGCCTATAGAATGTGTTTAATACATGTAGATAATCCATTTCCATTACTCACCGAGGCACCCAGGTCCATTCGAAAATGACCGTCGTACAGAGGAATGGAACGGTTTCGTACCTACAAATTGACTGCTCATATTTGACATTTGTTTTCGTAGGAGGAGGATACGCAATTATGCCGATCCGACAAAAATGAAAAGAAATCGCGTAAGAAAACAAGACGGTACGTTTAAACAGTTTAAACCAATATTTAATCAGTTCTAAATGAATACCTTTAAGAGAAAAAAGTCAATCCGATATTAATAAATGACGTGCGCTATACTGGGTCTCATTAGTGGTGTTCACTTTGGAGCGGGGTTTATCCTCCGCCTTTAATTGGGGTCACGCGTTCATAACAACGATGATGGAAGCGGGAACGCGGGGTTTTTTTTTTCTGTCTCACTTTTTCATCGCCCACGATCACCACGAAAGAAATCGATGTGCGTGTGTTTGTTTTTGTTCTTCCGCGGCAACTCCATACTTTTGTTTACCCGGGCCTTCACCTCCGACGCGCGCCGATAATTAACGCATAAAGAGCACTAACGTTCTCTGTCACACAAGACGCCAGACAGCTGTTGGGCCCACCGGCCAATCCCTCCGCGTCGAGAGGACACAAGATCAAGTTCGTCACCGTCAATAAAGCGACGGTTTGTATTGATCGCCGGACACGAAGCGTGCCTCCTGCGAGTTCACGGAATTATTTTTAACACGTTGCTGACGGCACTTTATGGTTTTTCAAATTGAACTTTCTTACAGAGCCTTCTATCGGTTTAATAATAAGATATGGCTGAATGGAGGCCTGCATGGATGACTGATGAATGTTTAACTGGGACAACAATTATGTTAGTCGTGTAGCTGTGAGTGGCTTTTACGTCAGTTTCTTTCACGGTGTTGTCATGGGATCTAGCGGACTTGAATTGCCTCGTGGAATCAACCAAGGCCACTGATTGCTATGAAAGGATTCTGCCGTGTACAATAGACAGAAACACAGTTTCACATTACAAAAAAAAACCACACACACGCACGCACACAAGCAGGCATAGAAAATGTAAGAGATTTGAGGCAAGCATCCTCCATTAAAATACATTGTTGTTGGGATAGAAAAAATATTGAGCAGTCGGCAAATTAAACTTTTTTTTTTCGTCCAGAGACAGCCGCCGTTTCTTAGCGGCTAACGCACGCCATTAATCTAAATATTGTACGAGCAAAAACCGTATTACGCCGCGCGAGCACTTGCGCAGTTGCTATTTGCCCGAGTGACGTGCAATATTCAGTTTGTTTATTCCATTTTGTTTTCTCCCTCAATCTCCTCCTCAAGGCAATTTTATAATGAGGCCTCTTGTGAGTGCAGCCACCTGCTGCCACCGCAGACTCGCCAGCCTGCGCTTCGTACTCCAATCAAACAAGACAAAAACGTGCTCTTTAAGCCGATGGTTGCTCTGCCAAAGCTGCTCTATCTGGATGGCCGTGTCGAGCGCTCTCGGTCTCTCTCTCCCGCCACGCTTCGCTACATTTCGCCTCGCACGTTGGAAGCAACCGCCACGAATCGAGCAGCGAAAACCTGAATCAGTAACCCTCGCGAAGCTTCCAAAATTTTCAACAAATCTGACAAGAGTCCGTAAATGTGACAGAGACCCCCCAGGGGGGGGGTGCTCGCCGAAACCCGCGGAACGTCGCGACGGCGCGGCAGAGTGCCAACGGAATTGCGTTAAAATCTCAGAATTTCCACGTCTTTCGGCGCCGCTTTAAAGTTCACCGTAATGTCAAAAGCAAAGGGAAGGACCGTGGACGTCCCTCACCACCCCGCCGTCCCGCCGCTCTGATAGTTTGTTGACGCTCGCATCTCGGCAAATTCACACGGTGATAAGCATCGAGCCGGACGGTGCTCTCTCGGGATGCGAAGGGGTTGCGGCTTGAAAGGGGGGCGCGTTTGTTCTCAAAGTAATTAAAAGCCATCGTAATTTTTCAGGTCAAATCATGGCGCTTTGTTTGTTTCCTGCTCGCAATTAACTGGCAGTAATGAGAATCGCTGCGTAGTTTGATCCGTTGTTGTTGTTGCTGCCGCCGCCGCCGCCGCTGCTGAGTTATGTGCATTGAAGGATTTTAATGGTAAGAGGCTAAGAAATGTAACAAAAAACGCCGCAAGCTGAATTAATCTACGTACCGCGCAGAACAAAAAAAGTTAACGTTTTCATCGCTTTCCAAAGATGTTCTTTCGGGATAGCCGTGTCGATCGCTGAGGATGCCTCCAACGTGGGAGGCTAAACGTCGTGAAGGCGAGAGGAGGAGCGCTCGACACGGCAATAACAGGGCACAAGGCAGGGCTATGCCCAGGGAGGACGCCAGTCCATCACATGGCACCGAGGGCAATTTAGTCCGCAAGCCAATTAACGTATAACAGCAGCGTGTCTTTAGACTGTGGGAGGATACCGAGCGTCTGGCAAAAACCCACGCGGACACGGGGGGGAACATGCAAACTCCACACAGAAAGGCACCTGAGCCAGGATTCAAACCCGGGCCCTTTTTGCTGTGAGGCGGCAGCGCTACTCACCGCGTCCCCGTGCTGCCCAAAAACACAGTACATTAATTTCAAAACGCGTCTACATCTGCGCGAAGCATTTCGAGGTAGTGTGCATTAAAGGAAAGGGTTAAAGAAACGTAAGGTTACATTTTATTTTAAATCCATGGCCAGAGCCAGAGATTGCATCTCAACTCCACTGCCGCTCAACGGCTTAACCTTCAACTCATTTTACCACCCAGTGCCCTGAGGATGCTCTTCCTATTCCTCCATCCCGCGCCTCACACACCTTGCGCCGTCTCCTGTTTCCAATCGCAGTGGGTTCACTCACGCTGGGTGTGGATACTCAAAAGAGTCAAATCAAGTCGAAGTGATTCACCGCTTAAATGTGTATCACGGTTTCCTCCCACAGCCTGAAGACACGCTGCCTAGGTTAATCGGCCTGACCAAATGGGTCCCCAGTGCCCTGCGATTATGAACTGGCGTTTCATCCTGGGTACAGCCCTGCCTTGTGCCCTGTGTCTGCCGGGATAGGCTCCGGGCCCCCGTGACTGATAATGATGATAATGCCTGTGAAATCGTTGCTCATTTCCTGTTTATTATCCCAGAGCCAGACGCCAGTAGAAATTGTACATTGCTATGACAGGAGTGAGTCTAGTCATAAGATAACCACTGCTCACTGTCTCACAAAGTAGTACTTACCTCATCCACCCTGTAGTGACGGTGGGCTGAGGAAACCTCTAATCCAGGATTTAAACCCGCAACCTTCTTGTTCATGAGTTGCTCGCTCTGCCATTGAGTCACCTGCCCAGCTGCTAGGGTTGGTTCAACATGGCAGTGTTCCAAACATGTCACGGTATAAAAACCTGGGTTAGCATTTCATCCATTGTGCAATATACTCATGTTGTAATTATTGTTGCTCATTGTATTTCTACAGTATGTATATATAAAACAAGCTATATATTGCCTGACAAAATATTGATCAGAAAATAAATATGAAAGTTCACGGTAATAAAGTTCTAAAACAATATCAGTTGCCCATTAAAATTAATGCCTCGCAAAATGTTTCCCGGAATAAATTGAAGGCGCGGTGGTTATATGATGTCATAATTTTCTGTCAGCATGCGTGTAATCGTTACGACCTCACAGATTGCAAAGTTATAACGATCACTAAGACTTATGGCACACTTACAATGAGTGACCTGCAGATAAATAACTTTTAAGTAATCTGCATTCGTACATCCTTTTTTCATTCATAGTCAGAAACCGCTTAATCCCGTACAGGGGTTGCGGTGAGCCAGAGCTTATCCCGGCAGACACAGGGCCCGTAGCGGGGCTATATCCAGGATGGAACACCAGTCCATCACAGGGCAATTTAGTCAGCAGGCCAACTAACCTATACAGCAGCATGTTTTTGGACTGTGGGAGGAAACCGGAGTGCCCGGCGAAAACCCACGCGGGGGAGGACATGCAAATTCCACATAGAAAAGCACCCGAGCCAGGATTCGAACCCGGTTAATTTTGCTGTGAGGCGGCAGCGCTACTCACCGCGCCACCGTGCCGCCCGCATTCATACATCAAAGCATAAAATCACAACGCAGACAGCGCGGAAAACAGTTACAAAGTCAATGGAAACTGACATCGCGAAAATCGCCGGAAAGTGCGATACAATATCGCGTTGTATATCTCATCGTATTGTGATTTTCAAAAAATTATAGCGGCCACTCTGTCAGACGATCCCATTCAGTCGGAGGCAACCATTATCGTCAGCGGGGCCAGCAAAAATTATTCAGAGCCACGCTGATCCGAACGACATTTCCGAAACTAAATGTCACCACCAGATGTTTCCGAGACCGGGAGGTGAGGGCCCTGACCTTTAGAGGGCCTCAAATGTCACAAAGAATTCGAGTGGACACCACAGTCAGCAGATGTCATCTGTGAAACCCACATCTCATCATTACCTTTGCTGCTGCTGCTGCTGCTATCGAGACGAGATTAAACTGCACGGCAGACGTTGGGCACCATATGGTTGGCTATGACACGGTGCACTATCACAGAAACACATATTAGCCATAATTCTACCCACAAGTGCACTTAAATGGCTGCTTTCTCTCAATGGAACTGCAGTTAAGACTTGCAAAATCGCATTAGCGTGTTATAATATTATGGCGCTCAGAAAATGCCATATGCTTGACGAAAGGATGTGCTTTATAAATCGGCCAAAATTTCATGACAGATTAGTTCCGTCGCACCCATTTCAGCTGTTGATTAAACAATAAACTTACGTTTTATTTCTGACTGCGACCAACTTGCCACCCAGAATGTGCCGATACCATCTCATAAATCAAGCCGGTTTCAGCGCGGATAGTGCTTGAATGATTGGCATTTATACAAATAAAAGACAGGTGTTGTAATGTGCTGCTTTAAGTTTAAATTGTTGCAGTACAATCCATCGTACTTCTACGCATCATAGTTCTACGCACCCAGTCAGTCTTTATTTAAACCGGAAGGAACCGTGTAGCTATGTAGCTCTTTTTACTACTTGTCCAGCGGGGAGGGCTCAGCAACCTTAGTTTTCCACCCACATTTTTGCTCCCCACATTCACCAACCTACACTGACGAGTGGTGAAGTATGGTCAAATAACTCCCACGACCTACACCCGGGGGCAGGGTAAGGACCCTCATCTAGCAGTGAATTGAGGTAAAGGCCTGCACTTGTACATGTTCCATCGGCATTGGCAATAATAATAATAGCAGCATTTTATATAGCGCCTTTCACCCGAGGGTCACAAAGCGCTGCACAAGGGCCGCGAAGAGAACGCCATGTCAACAACGAAAGAAAAAAACAACCAATTAAAGCCAAAGCAACAAAAAATAAATGATTAAGGCTGCTTTGAATATACTGAAATATTCTGATAATGTATGCGGTCTGTTGTGCTGTATGTGTGACAATCCAAAGGCCTGTTTGTAGACATGTGCCGAAAATTATCCGTGCTCTCTGCACTGTGTGTCCGAGGCTGCAGAGCGACCCAACAGACATGAAGAAACCCCCCTAGAAAATATAACATTTGTGCCGATAGCCATTGTGCATGAAGCTATTGCACCTGTCAAAAGTGAAAATTGCTTTCCGTTAACGCGGCGAAAGGGCGTCATCCTCAGGCCTGCAGTCTGCGACGGAGCATAAACTTCCTTACTTGGGGCTGTGGGCAATATTATCGCGGTCTGCCCCAACGATCATTATCATCTAAATCGGGGCTTTTGCACAGTCTGGTATCGACCTCCTGCCAATACTCCGGATGGGACGGGGGACCGTAGTAAAAAGTGAAAACATCTCGGATAAGCTGTATACAACTCTGATTCATTGGTTGCTTTGCATAGGAAATGTGTCAATACGTAGGGCTCCTCGGCAGTAACTTACGTTCCGTCAATCCTGCAACGTACAAACGTCGTTCAAGAATGCTTCACTGTTATTTTCATCACCGCTGCTCTCGATCGATCGATAGCGTGATCTTACTGCAGAGCCCTGCACACGCGCCAAGATATTATGGGCTCCTGTCTCGGCTGCAAACAAACGGACGCAAGTGTCGACTTTTACGTGCACGACCCTGCAGAGTTCTCATTCAGGCAGTCTGCAATACAGTGGCCGTCAAGACTGATGTACTGTATTAGCAATATAATAATACAAATAATAGGTCTGTTTTCAGAAGCTTGTCAGACTCGGCCTTCTTATTTCTTTCTATTTTCTCGCTTCCTCCCCCCACAACCATTTTATTCCAACAGCTTTGCATTTTTAACCATTCTTACTCCAGCCCATGCCAATCTTATCTCATTTAAGCCAGATTTTTTTTCTTCAAAAAATGAAATGGCTTTGGTCCCCAATTGCTTGCTTAATGTCTCCATTAGTTATCTTTTTCTTTCTGTCGCTCTCCCGTTTTCTCAATTTAGACTTGCAAGTAAGTAATGCTTAGAAATCCCGCATGCATACACTCTGCGTATGCATGAAGGCAGTAACATTTCCACCCATCTGTAGTGCCACAAATCTCGCTACAGTATCTTTAAAAACCTGCCACCGGCGTGACTCGCTGCAGGACACTTACAGTAAGTTAAATTATACATGCACACTAATTGAAACGATATATTGTAATTTAGTATCATTCCGAATTAGGATATGATGGCTTCTATTTAGCTGAAATAAAATAATACGTTACTGACATTTAAGTTATTATGAGTGGAAAACATTGTTTATCATGATGTGCAAACAGAAAACGCCCCGCATAATTAAGTAACCGAACAATATATACATATTTTTCCACGCCTGCACCATGGCCGATCGAGTCAATTATTTATAGTCTCAGCCTAGCTAAAGGCCGATGTCTGAAACGTCAAAACAAGGTTTGCTGCTTGTCCCATTTAATGGCGCAAGCCCCGCGACAACCCCCCAACCCATCCCACCGCATCCCAAAATAAAAGTGCCCACAATATTAAGCAACTTTCCCAAACAGGCCGAATAACGAGCGACATCCGTGAAGAGGCGAGCGCGGCCTGCGGTGACATCACCAACGGCCAACAACCTGGCTTTCTGCGAGGAGGGCCTCTGGCGCAGCTTTGGGCCAAGCACTGCCCAGTAATCTCATTAAGCGCCACTCTCGTTCGCCGCAGCATGGGTTTGCGGGACGCATCGTAAATCCGGCGTGGCGCGACGGCGCGCAAATGCCGCCCGTGTAGCCGGTTCCAAAAACCGCGTCCAGAAAACCCACGGAGCGACCTCCCCAAAACACGAAGCCAAACTCGCAACATGCGGCAGGAACGTTTTTCAAGGTGCAAATAAGGCCATTACCATCCATTATTAATGAGTGGTGCTCCGCGCGTATCTTTTTTTTTACTGCTCGCATTCTGCATTGCATGATTAGCTCTCGGTACCATATCTCATATGTGGGTATGCATTATGTATGTGTCGGTTTATTTTTCGGGGCTGGGGGGCGGAGGGGTGTAAAGCTCTGGGAAATCGGAGGGAAGATGCTCGTTGCCCTACCACCGTAATGAGAATCCAATTATGCGGAGCAAGGAAACGTGACCCCTGTAGTTTGCCCCGGAATGTGGAGTCTGCCAAGGGGAAGGCTGTGGAGTGTATTCACAAATCCAGTGGCTTTCATCTGCACGGGCACTTAAGCAGTTGAGAGCAATTATCGCTATCCACGCATCTCTTAAACTGACAATTCAAGGTTGATTAAAGACAACTAAATTAATTGCACTCAAGTAAGGAACGTCTTCAATTAACATTTATATGTGTATGCTGCTGGGCGGCACGGTGGTTTGGTGCGTAGTGCTACCGCCTCACAGCAAGAAGGCCCCGCGTTCGAATCCTGGCTCGGGTGCCTTTCTGTGTGGAGTTTGCATGTTCTCCCCGTGGCCACGTGGGTGTTTTCGCCCACAGTCCAAAAACATGCTGCTGCATAAGTTAATTGGCCTGCGGACTAAATTTCCCCCGGTGTCCTGTGATAGACTGGCGTCCCATCCTTGCGCCCTGTGTCTGCCGGGATAGGCTTCGGCTCACGACGATCCTGTACAGGATTAAGCGGTTTCTGACAATGGTGATGCATAGTGTCCCAGAGGGTATGAAAATCGTTGATAAAAGATCCATCCATTCATGTTCTGGTCCACTCTCCTGTTCAAGGAGAGTGGACCAGACATCCCTTTCCTCATCAACAGATTCCAGCTCTTCCTGGGAGATTCCCAGGCGTTCCCAGGACAGCCAAAGGATATCATCCCTCCAGCGTGTCCTGGGTCGGCCTCTAGGTCTCTGCCCAGTGGGCTGTGCCTGGTATACTTCCCGGGGGGAGCTTCCCAGGGGGCATCCTTACCAGATGCCCGAACCACCTCAACTGGCTCCTCTCAATGCGAAGGAGCAGCGACTCTACTTTGAGATTCTCGGGGCAAGTTTTGAGCTATAAGCCAAACCATTCGAACGCTTGTACCACACTGCCACCTTACGGTCACACAATATAACAGTGTTTCAGTGCATGGCTCAGCAAACCCTACAAGCCCAATTGACAAAAACTCAACACGTTGATTGATAACTATGAGGCCTTAAAATAAAACATGATGTTTAACTGGGGGCGGCACATTGGCGCGCCGAGTAGCGCTGCCGCCTCACAGCAAGAAGTCCCCCGGTTCAAATCCCAACTCGGGTGCCTCTCTGTGTTGAGTTTGCATGCTCTCCCCGTGGCCACGTGGGTTTTCGCTGGGCACTCCGGTTTCCTCCCACAGTCCAAAGACATGCTGCTGCATAGGTTAATTGGCCTGCGGACTAAACTGCCCCCAGTGCCCTGTGATGGACTGGCGTCCTATTCTGAGTATATCCCTGCCTTGCGCCCTGTGTGTGCAGGGATAGGCTCCGGCTCACCGCAACCCTGTACAGGATTAAGTGGTTTCTGACAATGGATAATGAGTGTATAATTGGGCAGATTTCCGGGATCGTTTGACCATACTTCTCAATTGAGGGTTGGTAAATGAGGGGAGTAGTAAGGGGAGGTAAGACCAATTCAGATATCACCTGCCACTAATGTCAGCCGTGGCTTAAAAATAAAAACTGCTTTCTGGGTTCATAGGGCAGTGAGATTACCACTCGTTTACTTTTAAATCTTTCTTTAAATAAATAAAACACATCATTTCCTCTCGCAATAATTTCAAGGATATTGAATATGTGACTGCTACAAAGCAAAGCGTAATTGGGTTAATCAAGCAAAGCCACCCGCCATTTGCTCTTTAAAAAGGTTAAACGTTGGCTGGGCGGGTAAGGTTAATCCAGGAAGTCCATTGTTGATTGCTAATGGTCTGTAATGAGCCATTAAGAAGATCGTGTACGGGCATTGTCATGCAATCAGCCCCAGAGTCCACCATCTGAAACGGACTAAAGGGATTGAGTTGTTATCGCATTAGCAGCGGCAAAACAAAAGCTTTAAGCCCAAGCCGCATAATCAGTTTAACCAGTTCAACGGTTCGTTTGCGCATTATTAGCATGAGGATAATGTGCCGGGGAGAAAATGTGGCTTCTTGTAGCAGCCGGGACACTTGCATGTTGCACATTGGCGTCTCTTAATCACAGCTATTGGAGGAAGGCCGGACTCAGCCCAGTCTTAAATACAGGAGCGAAATACCGCCGACTAGTGTGGCCTCTGTACGGTGCCAGCCAAAACATACGTCGCTCGTTATAAAGTCAACGGCTATCCCGACAGAACAGCTCTGAAGAGCAACCATCATGAATCGAGCCGTGAAAACCTACATCAGTACACTCACTACTCAAGAATATATTTTAACTTCACGGCAAAAATATGTACAAACATAAAATGTACTATGTACAATAATTAACAGCCGTGATAGTTGCTTTTCAAATCTACTATTTCAGGATAGCCGTGTCGAGCGCTCTCCCTCCCTCCTTTCGCGACGTTGTGCCTCCCACGTTGGAGGCATCTTCAGGCGTTCTGAGTTACAAGTGTCTCAGAACGCTCGAGAGGGGCAGCGCTCGACATGGCTATGCCGAGAGAACAGCTTTGAAAAGCACCAACCATGCATCGAGCTGTGGAAACATACATCAGTAAATTGTCATCCAGGCAAAGAGTGGATCTTGACCATTTCCATCACAGCACCATCCCCATCGTCTAAGGTCATCGTCCGTTTGTCACATCTCTGGAGATCTCAGTCTGAGAAAATGACGGCCATCTTAGGGGACGCTGGCAGATTTTTGCCGCTCTTAAATCTACCAGTTTCACGACTTTTCAGTGTATTCGAAGCAGCCGTCATCATTTAATTTTTGTTGCTTTGGTTTTAATTAGTTGGTTTTTTTATGTCGTTGTTGACATGCCGTTCTCTCTGCGGCCCTTGTGCAGTACTTTGTGACCCTCGGGTGAAAGGCGCTCTATAAAATGCTATTAATATTATTAACCGTGCAGAAGGCGTTCTGCAATACGGTGAAATGTGGACACTAGTTGACACAAACTGGCCTTGGTTACCAGTGGGTACCTGATGATGATGTTGATGATGATGCCGAGCAAGCAACGCTACTGCCAACACACGCTTGCCATGCATCGCTCATTTGCGAAGAAGTCAATGTTAGACGCTATAGCTCACAACCACAAAAGCCACCTGACGTCTTAATGTCTCGAAAGCCTTTGTCAAATGCCTCTCAGTCTTTCAATACCTCGCAAGTAACCCAGGGCCAGTCGGGGTTGTTGCATAATTGCCGAAACATGACACTCTCGGCATCGTGAGGGATGAGAGTGGAACGGTTGTCACTGACAATAAAGATAAGCGCTCTTTTGCACGTCTGCCAAATAGTATTAGGAGTGACAGCCTGCCATTCCACCTTGCGAGCACCTTGCCGAGACATGACTCGATGCATCAAGAGTCATGAGGGCTGGTACTTAACACAAGACACGTGACAGGAGCGCCAGAAGCACATGCAAAACTCTGAGCGTCGTTGTTGTGTTTGTAAACAAAGAGTTCGTTCGAGCTGTCCGTCAACCCGCTACTGGATGAAGGCCTCGACCTTGCCATGTCAGTCGTGGGGGCTGTTTGACCATAGCTCACCACGGTTCGTGGGTGCAGGTTGGGAAAGTTGAGAGGGTTGAGAGGCCCCAGGACTGGTTGGATATCACTCGTCACTCATGTTAGTCTTGGAGGGAAATTCAACTCAGGTCGCCCGGTTCACAGCACAGTTCGTTAACTACTGCAAGTACGGTCAAACAGCCCGTATTATTGATGCAGCCGTCATGAGTAAATAAAGAGATGTGCATGAGAAATATTTTACTGCCCCGATGTTTGAACTGTTAAGTAATGATAGGAGTGCAGCTATGCATCACTTCAGATTAATATTAATACTCAGGCTCATGACTCACACGTAGAATTACATGCCTAACGCTTTGTTTTTAAAGTAATGTATGTTATATGTACAATGATGGGTTCACGCTAGAGCAGCGGCGACTAAAGGCGGATGAGTTCACTGCAAGAGGAAATTAATAAGTTATTCTTTAATGCCAATCATGGCAGTTCATCGGATCTCTGGGGGAGTGGAGAGAGGAGAGAAACCGTAAAAGAGTACTGCCGGTAGCTATCTCTATTTACCAAACTTAAATTCAATCTATATTTACACACGCAGGAAACACTCTTGAATCAACATCTATTTTTAACAGTTCAGTCTTGCATGCGAAACACACAGAAAATACACCGCACAGAGACTCATTAAGAGCGGATTAATTCCGATGCCCGAATAACAAAGCAGAAATCCCAGGGTGCACTCCAAAGTACCAGTAGTCGTCAACTCGCGTTGAAATACCTAAAAGCCAGCCGGTGTACTTAATGAAGTCTAGTATTAATTTAATTGAGGGCTGCAGCTTACAGCCATTACAGCAATCTATAGCCTGCAATTTCCCAGCGAAATGTGAGACCGCGTTATTAGCATCGGCGACTACCCAGAGAACCCCACCAATTTCACATTCCGGGGCAAGAGCCGTTACGAAAAGCCCTCTTAAGTAACGTCTCAACAGCTCGAGGGAAATACGTGCCGGTAAGTAGGGCTTGCATCGGCCAACGAGCGTGTCTTTTTTTACGAAGCTTGTTTAGGTGAGGTATTAAAGGTAAATGATAGTTGCTCTTCAGAGCTGTTCTTTCGGGATAGCCGTGTCGAGCGAGATCCCTCTCTCTTTCGCGACGTTTCGTTCTCCCACGTTGGAAGCATCACCAGCAGCGCTTGACACGGCTATTCCGAAAGAACGGCTTTGGAAAGCAATGAAAATGGTTAACGGTTTTTTTTGGCACTAGATTAATTGAACGTAGGGTGTTTTTTATATTTCTTAGGTTCTTACCATTAAAATGCTTCAATTCATTCTGAACATCAGAGGAAAAACGTCGCGAAGGAGAAAGGGAGATCGCTCAGTGACACGGCTATCCCGATAGAACATCTCTGAAGAGCAATCAGCATGAATCGAGACGTGAAAATCTACATCAGTACAATCATAATAAATGTCTGAATATCCAGTGCATCAAACGAACTGTGCACAGCCACGCTTCGTTTTCTTTCAAATGCCGGTGTCGAGCAACATTTGTGATCGGACATTTCAGGTGCGGGTTGCAATGGGCGTCTCTATAATTGGCCATTCAGTCATTATGTGTACCACGACCCGTTTCTGGTGGCCACAGCCGTAAGCC
Source organism: Geotria australis (assembly GCA_036362915.1). Lineage (NCBI taxonomy): Eukaryota > Metazoa > Chordata > Hyperoartia > Petromyzontiformes > Geotriidae > Geotria > Geotria australis. Next base: position 5,482,427 of record JAZEWU010000013.1, read on the forward strand.
GGAGATATTTAAACCCCCCGATTGCGCAGCTTCCCTGCAGTAATATACCAGGACGTAACTAGAGGGCAGCAGTGAACTTGCTTTTCCAGCCTTGGGAGGATGAAACGAATTCTGTTAAAGACAACGTGCGGCTCGGGAATGTGGCAGCTCGGTGTTAGGCTGGCCAGGAGGTCACCGTAGGGCTGCCGGTCACAGTCAGGTCGTAGGTCGTGTGTTTCATAGATGTGCTTCCTTGAGAGGGGGGGGGGCTTGAGGAAACAGTGCAGGTTTTATGGATGTGGCCTTTGCTGGTATGTCAAGCCTTGCCGTGTGTACACACACGCACACTCTCTATATGCACAGGGGGTTAGCGTATGTCCACGAAGCTCGCTTCGTCGAGGGTTACGCCACGCGTCATGACGACAATACTTGTGTGTGGCAATATCAGAGGCTGCCCTCTCCTTAGTCGCCAACACCTCACATGAGACGATGGCAGCGTATCACAAAGAGTCTATAAATCCTAAAAAGTTTTGGAGATAAAACAGGAATGCCCGCGCATTTGCGCGTGATACGGCAGGTCGGCTGTGCAGTGGTAAACATTTGCGGCTCACAGAAAGAAAGTCCTGCCTCCGGCGCCTTTCTGTGTGGAGTTTGTGTGTTTTCCCCCTGTTATGCGTGGATTTCCTCCGGGTTCTCCGGTTTCATCCCACAACGAAAAAAACACTCATTAATTAATTGGCCGATAACATCGTAATGTATATTCTGTAGAAAAAATCGATTCAATCAAAGAGACATACGGCACGGAAATGTTGCTAAAATGGTTTCCTCTAAATCGGTACAATATGACCTGCAAACATTTTACGCTGCATCACACAATCACATCAAAACGAAAGCCGTTACCGACTCAAAAATATCTCAAAGTAAACACGAAAATGAACTGCACTGTCAGTTATGCTGCCGGGGTGGACAGCGCGAAAGGAGATGGGCCAAATAAGCGTCGGGTGTGAATCTCCGATAGCCAGACACAACACAGGAGCTCTGACGGTCTTGAGAGGCAAACGTGGCAGCTCGCATGCTGGTAGTATCCTCGCTCGCTCACTCACTCACGAAAATCCCAGAGGCTTCTGTACACTGGCACCACTCAAACCCTCCCTCTGCCCCTAACGAGGCCCTGCCCGTCAAGCCAGACGCCAGCCCTAACTCACCGAGCCACTTATTTTAAGCCAAGTCATTTGCCACCCCAAAATTACGGCTGAGCCATCGGATAACTTAACACTCGAGGGCAGGGTCAGCGAGGCACCGGTGGGGTTCACGCTCGTGGGTCCCCAAGCTGCCGACGTTAACGCCGCCTCAACAGAAGAGAGAGGGGGGGATGGAATCATGTTTCTGTGAAAGTGCGGGTGTTGCAACACCCGAAACACCCGCGGCTGCTACGCGCCTGGAGAGGGGGTCTCTTCACGGTGACCCAGCGAGTCAAGGAGCTGACAGAGTTAGTGCTGTGCCACAACCGGCTTTCGTGGTCGTTCTCAATCTCTCTCTCTCTCTGGGGAACTCTTTAAGTTTAAAAACGGGAAGGGGCAGATGGTGGTTTTACATTTACACGTCTCCGGGTAAAATTTTGTTTAAAAGTCCGTGCGCTTGAAAATAAACGAACGGCCGCATGGGCTGCAATTATGCGTCAAAACAAAAAATGCCTTTGGTTTGAAAAAATAAATAAAGTCCCGTCTTAAACTACCCACGAGGCGCCGGTTAGTGTACTTTATACTTTAAATGGAAACCACTGCAAAGAGGTCGAGTCAACATTTTGGACGCGCGTTTTATGCGTTTCCACATCACCAGTTCAACCGCAAAGCCATTCAAGTAAATAACTTCGGGACGACATAAGTGTGCCTTGTCCAGCGTAGATTGACACGCGCTGTGTGGTTGTACAATTGCCTCTTCTGTACCCTATAGTTAACACCTACCGATCAGCCACTACAGAAAACCACTTTTAAATGCTGTGACCTTCTGTTTACGAATAACACTCCTTCTTTTATGACCAAAACGGGGCGCCGTACTAAGGTTGCAATGTTTAGCGTTCCGCCAGTGAAATGTAGCAAACGGTGTAATACAAAACGCATCAGTGCCCCGCTCTCTAACATCGTACGTTCTATAACATCGTACGCGACGGAAAAATCACTTCGCCGTTAGCATAACGCAAATACGTTCTGGAACATCATACGCAACAGAAAAAAAACACTTCGGCGTTAATGAAACGTAACCACACTACTATTAACAGTAACTTGGTGACGATAGTTTACAGTTTTTGAAAAAAAAAAGCTAGATTTAATTTACGTCAATATCATCAGTCCCTTCTGCGGCGACGCGACGTGGAGTGCCGTGGCGATGAAGAGCCGCTTGCTCCAACTCAGCTGTGGTTCGACAGACCTCAGCGGCACTCCCAATAAGACACCAGCAGATGGTGATGTCCCACAAGTAACCATTATTTCTATATTTCGCGGAGATCAAGGTTGAAGCGTTCACGTCGCGATCCCTGTCAAGTAATACTTGGTATTACCTGCAAATTCTAACAAACACTTCGAAGCCGAGGAGCTGAAAGACAACGATGTCCAGAAGCTCAACAGATGCCAGAAGCCGCTCAGTCTGTCATATAACCATCCTGCTTCGAAGAATCGAAAAGAAGAAGATATATTTCGCGGCTATACAGGTCGGGCAGTCGGTTTATATTTAGGCCGGAAGGAACCGTTAAGCTACGTAGCTCATTATAACGGTTGTCCTGCAGGGAGGGGTATTACAAATAACCGGGGCAGCATGTCTTTGGACTGTGCGAGGTAACCGGAGTACCCAGCGAAAACCCATGCGGCCGTGGGTAAATATACAAACTGCACAGAGAAACATAGCCGAGCTGGGAATCGAACTTGAGCCCTTCTTGCTGTCACCAAACAGTCCGCTGATCTGCTTCTCCCCGACACCGAACATTGATGCAAGCCCATAAGTATATGACGTGTGCCATTCAAGGTAAGACACTAATAAAGCGGTAAATAAAGTGGGACCATATTTCTATTTTACAAGATTTCGACAACCAACACAGTTGTCCGGTACTTGAATGTGTCACAATTACGAGCACATTCTGCAGCTGAAGGGAGAAAAAAAATCCATCCCATATATGCGAACTGGCAACAAAATTATATTATATTCAGCAAAAGCTCCACAGCATGCTTTGCACGCCCAGATGACGCCACCATTTGTGTATATATTCTGCACAAACTCAAAATAATCGTACAATGTGTATAATCTTTCATATTGTATAAAAATGGCGACATGGTGGCACGATGAGAAGAACTGCTGCCTCACAGCAAGAAGGACCTGGGTTGGATTCCCAGCTCGGGTACCATTCTGTGTGGAGTTTGGTTTTTCTCTCCGTGTTTGCGTGGGTTTTCGCCGGGTACGTCGGTTTCCTCCCACAGTCCAAAGACATGCTGCCCAGATTAATTGTACTGACCAAATTTCTCCCGCTGCCCTGAGATGATGTAACCTGCTTACCCCTCCCCACTGGACAACTCTTCAAAAGAGCTACATAGCTCAACAGTTCCAGCTTAAAAAAACCTGACTGACATGGAAATGTGGAAAATATGTATTGCGTTTAAAATTTAATTCCATCAAGAAGAAAGTTAAACTCTACAGCAATTTCTGCACTACAAGATTGAAATGTTAATTTTATAGTCAGCAAGTGTAATCAGCCAGCCATAACGTTCAAAGTACAGTTTTAATTAAACCGGAGCAGAGTTTTTTTTTGTAAGTACATTTCAGATGCCACTGTGCAACGTGTCACTGACGTCTAATTACGGTCTGTAATTCCGCAGGTTCACAATTTTATTGAGAAAGCTGGTGCTGTGGCAACAAAACAAGTTCAGAGGTCATCCACCACACCTCGCCACTGCTCGCTTCTCTCTCCCTTCTCTGTGCCTCCACCCCATCGGCATCACTGCAGTTAAATTAAATTAGAATTTACGACGCGTGGCACAGTTTTCATTCAGTGTTAAAGGTATTCGTTCGAAGAGAGAACGACTCAGAGGCGCGAGGAAACCGCAGAAAGGTGGGAAAGGAGAAGGCAGCCACACGGTTAGCCGGTTCCCACATTTGCCAGACACCGCATGCTACATATTATGATGTCATTGGCAAATTAATGAGTATTTAAAAAAAATATTTCCGAGGAAACCAGAGAACCCAGTGGAAACAAATGCAGAATGGAGGGAGAACAACTCCACACAGAAAGGCACCCGGGTTGGGGATCAAACCGCCTTGGGCAGGCCCTTCTCTCTGTGGAGACACGGATGTTCCCAACGCGCCACACTTGCCTCCCACGTCAATCCTCCGAGCTCGGCTGAGAACCGCAGTCGCACCTCTCGAGAAACTCGGGATATTTGCGCGCGCTAAATCTGACATTTTCTAACGACCTCCGATAATAACAAAAAAATGCTGCCTTGGAGTTGCTGGTGATTCCACGTGGCAGTAAATCACGCGGCCAGAGCCTGTGCTCTCGCACCCCATGAGCGCAATGTCGAAATTGGAAACCTGTTGTAAGGATTTCCTGTCGAAGGGCGGGGAGGCGTCGAAGACCTCTCTCTCGCAGTGCGTGCCACGCGGGACGCACGGACAACTGCCTTTCAACCAACTCGATATTCTGTCCCACTCCCCACCACCACCCACCCACCTTAACGGGACTCTCGAAAAACGACGACTTGTCCAGCTGTTGAGATTTGTCGCTGGCGCTAATCGGTTTTCCTACAGCGAGGCCCACAGCAAGCAACCCGTTTCACTCTTTCATGCTAACAGAGCAGTGAAAACTTGACGTTGCACCTGGCTAAAACATATCAACGTTTGTTTCCCCCCCCCCTCCCGTCTGCTTCTATGTCGATCGTAAAAAAAAAGAGTTTCTTTAACGTTAAGGTCACTTGATTTTTTTACGACAGATTTTTCAATAAATTCTGGCCTCTGTTCCCCCCCCGAATTGAATGCTTTTTTTTTTAACAAAAAATATATAATTATCTCAAAGCCTTTCAGATACATTGAACCGTGGCGAGCTATTAGTGTCGCTATTGTTGGGACACACAGATGTGCATTTTGTGCGAAGCTTTGTACAAACCATTAGGGAGCCCATTGCCGTCTCTCCTCTCCAAGAAAAACACTCCCCAGATAAGTCAAAACAGAAACCCATTTCACAATAATTATCAGGACTGTGCACTTCAAATGCATAAGCCTTCCATTAAGCCTTTTCCAGCTCACTCCAGAATACAATGCAGGATTTTCCAAAATCTGTAATCGGTACAATCCAATAAAAAAAAGCGAGCTGCATTGGCCGCAAACATAGGCATACAGCACTTCCACATCACGCATCGGTCCCACCTGTGCAGTAAATGTACAAATTTGCTTTCCAGCTTGTAGTAGCCTGAATCACAGTTTGTTGGCAGAGTGTCAAGACAGTTGGCTCTATACTGGAGGACTGGGGGGGGTTTGCAGCCAAGAGTGTGTTGAGTCTGATGACTGCTGCTCTCCTCCCGTGGGCCACAAAGCAATACCTCCTGTCTGTAGGAACAGCAGCTGCTCACGTATACTCTCTTGCATGTGCCTGCGTATTTAGGCGGGGTAGTAGTGAGCGCGTGGCGATGCGAACCCGGTCACCCAGGTTCGATTCCCGGCCGTGGCCGACAAGCTGGCTCAGAAGCACCATGGATTCAGTCGGAAGACACTCAACCACCTGAGAACTAGAACGGGACGATTAAAAGCTGCTTTGGTCAGAGTGGGCTACAAGACCGGCCCAACCACCTGTGAATGTGGAGAAGCATACCGTACAATGGAGCATTGCCTTGTCTGCGCTCTACTACCCAACCTCTGCAGCTCAAAAGACCTTGCAGAGTTCAATACAAATGCAAAGAACTGTGTAACGAAATGTGAAACTGTCATATAACCATCACGCTTCGAAGAATCGACAAGAAGAAGATCTGAACGGGACCCGGGCATCGCCTTTTCTCCACCCCAACTGACAAGTTTGGTGATGCATGGTTAAGACAAAGAAAAATTATCCCCCGTATAGCCTTAACGGACTGTAGGGTCAAGTGCTGTTAGCGAACACCTTTGAAGGCTGGTACGGAAAATGAGGGAGTTGGTGGCCAGCACCGCGCCCGGCTGCCGTTGTCTCCCTCGTGGCAATGTTTACGTGCCACATCGGCGACTCATTTGAGGCTACGCTGACCGGGCAGAGGCCTAGAACGGGCTCAGAAAGTCATCACTGGCGGTGCCGGTGGCCGTGACCGGGAATCAAACTCGGCTCGCCGGGTTCACAGCGCAGCGTGATAACCACTACGCCGCCGACTCCCGTGACCGACAAAGCACGTGGAGGCTTTGGTTCAGCAGTGGAATGACAACGGGCTATGAATCATAGTTTATATTATTATTACTTAGTTTGATGCTGAAATGGTGCTCCAACGACAGTGACACGCCACAAATTGATGGCAAAAAAAATAGGTGCCGAGTGCTTCAAGACACTGCATTCTCGATTGAAAATTGTCCTTCCAATTTGTCTTACAACCGTCAAAATCTTGACATGGCCTGTGCTCGGGTAATTCGTGTTGTGTGGTAGACATCAACCTTTTTTTTTTACTCGTCAAGTTTGAAACGCTCATCATGAAAGTGGAAAATACTGTCAATCTTGCACTGTTCTAGAAAGCTTTAAGAATGTTCAACTTTTTAGAAGTGTATGTTGTTCACCCCTTGTTATCACTGAGGAGAGGAAAATAACCGTCTTTTCATAAAGTTGTAATTCAGTCCGGGTCACCAAAGACTGGAGGCAAATTAAACACATTTGGTGTTATGCTTAATTAGGCCAAATTCCTGCTCCGAGAAGTAAAAACATTAATTTAACCGCCATACAAAAGAAATGAATCCGTATCGTAGTGGATGGGAAAGTGTTTCCCTACAGTGCATATAAGACGTCACTTTAAGGAATCTTAGAATTTGTTCCGTTATATCTTCTTCCGCAGCGTGTTCTGTCGCATGATTCCGTTGCTCGAACTGAACATTCATCTCACGACTTGACACCGATAGCACAATTTGGATAAAATTGGGGGCAAATACTTTTTTTTTAAAGACGTTTACAGTATTTCCAAGTGTTTTTTTTTTTAAACACGTGTCAAAAAAAACCAGAGCTTACAAAACAATTTGACCTTTGTGACAGCAGAAATGTATATTTAATATACTCCTTGTCGGGCAAGGCATTCCTCAGTAAGTGGACAGACTTGCTCCACACATGGGGAGTCGCTGTGTCATGTTACGTCTCACTCGATAGTGATATCACAATCGCATTAAACAAGACCGTGCTTCGAAACGCGCTTTCTGACCGACTTTGCCGGACGGGTTCAAAACACGCAAATATAAACAGAAACCCCAAAAAAGCTCATTCTATTTGCCGAATTAAAATTGTCCAAGAACAACTTCGAGCCGCCAAAGCGCAGGGCATTCCTTGCAGTAACATTATCTGCACAGGGTGGAGAGTGGTAATTTACGGCATGGCACCATGGTTACAAGGCAATGTATTTTAGGCCTACACAAGCCTCTAACCCTGGGATGCACTCTTAACCACAGCGGGCAGCCCAGGGCCTATGCCAAAGTAATAATATTGACCTCGTTTTTTAAGCTGACTTGGCGTGTTTTTTTCCCTTTACCCGAAGAATGGTTTGATGGAAGTGAAGCAAAAGGGTATCCATAGTTAACGCACCACACTCCCGCGGTCTCTAATCGATTCAGCACATTGCCCTGACATTTACTAGACACTGGCCATTTATGAGAGCAGCCTGGGATTTACATTTTCACTACAGGGCCGTCGCCAAGAGCTAGACTCCCGACGTTGTGCCAGGCCCCGCCGCTGAAAGGCAATCTGGAAATGAAATTTGCACCTATTAAGTCTGGGTCTAGCTACAAAGGTCCTTTTGATCCGGCGTCCCCGGCGCTACAGTTTAATGTGACCGATACTGCCGAACGTCCATTGTGATGGCAAAATTATTGGCTTCACGTAAGCGCGCTACTATTTTCCGCGCAAAGAGAGTGGCTATTTTGTCCGTTTATTCCGTGCGTTTGTTGCCCGCAGTGAGTTAAACGTCGATCCATCCATCCATCCATTGTCAGATGGATTGGATGCCAGTCCATCGCAGGGCACCTGGGGCAATTTAGTCAGCAGGCCAATAAGCCTATGCAGCAGCATCTCTTTCGACTGCGGGAGGAAGCCAGAATGCCCGGCGAAAACCCCACGCGGACACTTATAGAACATACAAACTCCACACGGAAAGGCACCCGAGCCAGGATACGAACCCGGGATTCTTGATGTGAGGCGGCAGTGCTACTCACCGCGCCGCCCCGTGAGTCAAACAACAATTCCATATTTTTGTTGTTGTTACATCTCTGCTTGCAATTTTCCTATCACCTCGCCGTCGACCGAGCAAACGTCCCGCGAGCAGGAGCACTTAACCCGGTTCCATTTTCAGAGCGACGGTAATTTTCAGCTACGTGCGTTCCTGCCGCTGGCCGTGAAACGGAACACAGTGCAAACAGTGCGCCCCTATGCATCGTCTGAGATCCTGTTTTGATCGGCTGAAGAAAGACGTGAAAGGTTTCTACTGAACAGGAAGGAGGACACTCGGGCGCTGCATCACGCGTATGAAAACCACCAGACCAATAAACCCACCACCCCCCGTCCCCGAAGCAACTCAAAACATTCCACGGCGCTTTTCAGTGCAAGTCGGGCGCACGCACAGATCTGGAACGCTATTTGTTGCGCGGAGTACAGAGCGGCGGCGCGGCGGTTAACGCGCTTAACTGTGAACCCCGCGACCTGAGATCTGTGCCAGGTCACGGCTAACATCAGCGGCCGGCGATGTCCGAACCAGTCCTGTGCCCGATCCCTTCACTGACCCGACACTGACCAGCATCGTGAAGTACAGTCTAATAACTCTCGTGGCTGCCGCGCTGTAAAATGGCCTTTATACAGTAGTAGATTGACGAAATACCGACAAAGTAATTTCAGTTAATTAATTGTCGTGGAATTTTGTGTTTGCCTTAAAGGTCTGCTGTCAAATGTGTTCGTACCCCCTCAATGGTGGGCGTATTGTAACCGAACGTTAGCGCCGGATGCCCTTCCTGATGCCAAATGTACTAATTTTGAATAGACATATTGAATACATAAGTAACAGACAACTGTATTGATGGAGGTTTTCACGGCTCGATTCACGATGGTTGCTCTTTCTGGATAGCCATGTCGAGCGATCTCCCTCTCTCGCTCGCGACGTTTCGCCTCTCACGTTGGAAGCAGACAACTGTCAATTCACTGCTAGATGAAGGTTGATGACAGATGTTATTCGACGCTGATGTTAGCCGTGGCCAGGAACCGACGCCAGGTCACTGGGTTCATTGTGCTATGTATAAACACTTAGGCATATGTTATCCACAAGCATAAAAACATACGCATTGTGTAAAAATAATTACGGAAAGAAAAACTAAAACCACTTTAACTGCACTGCTCAGGGCCGTGAAGAATAAACATTTCAGCTCACGATCTTAAATTCTCATTAAGAAGCTTCCGAGAATTTCGGGACATCGCCTCCGTATTATTTCGCCAAACCCGGCAACCGTGAAGTAAGGAGATGCCAAATTACCGACGGCCAGTGGCCGCACTCAAGCTCCAAATGTTGCAAAAGATCAAGAGGTCCTGCATAATAACGGCCGCGGAAGCCCTGACGCGGCACATCCCCCCGCCAGGCCACCTGAGTTATCGTCGCATCTCGTCACGATCCCGCACGCTTGCCTTGGTCCTTTCAGAAACCAAGTTTAAAGGCGTTCTGGCCATGCACCCGTGGAATGTTACAAGGGAGAGGTGATCGCTCGCCGACGGGAGATAGCGAAGGGTCAGAGGGCAGCACTTTCATGTCGGTGTGAGAATCACCGTGACTGGTGTTAAATATGGGGCAGCTCGTTCGGCCGCAGACGTTTCAACTCGGTCTCCCAGCCACCCCCCTCCGTTCCGTGTCTGTGAGCTCCCATCCTATTGCGGATACCTATGGGGAGCCGTAGCCCGGTGGTTCGCGCACTGGACCACAAATCTGACGACCCGAGTTCGAATCCCGCTCACGGCCAACACCAGTGACGATTTTCTGAACCAGTCCTGGGGCCTCCCCTAGGTCGACTCAGCCTCAAATCAGTACCTAGTGCGGTGTGTAAGCGTCACCACTAGGGAGACAAAGGCGGCCGGGCGTGGTGCTGGTCACCCACCCCCTCGTGTGCCGTGTCGACCTCCATAAGTGCTCGCTAACGGCACTCGACCCTACAGTCTGTTAAGGCTATACGGGTAATCTTTGTCTTTGTCTTTGACCTACGCGCAAGTCTCTAGCGCGTAGATGCTTCACGGAAAACGAAAGCCAAAGCGGCGTCACTTCTTGGGGAAGGCGCGCTGGCTTCTAATTGCGACGAGCTGCGGGAATGTTGCCGCTAATTGTCGGTAGCTGGCCCATTGTAACACCTGCCGCAGAAGCCAACCGTGGTGATGTCTGGCAGACGGAACTCACTGGCGCAAATTGAATCGGTGTAAAAAAAAAAAATGCTGATTTTCCGTTCTCTGTTGTCGTTGACATGCCGTTCTCTCCGTAGCCCTGCGCAGCGCTTTGTGACCCTCGGGTGAAAAGCGCTCTATAAATGCTATTATTATTATTACAGAAATGTTATGTGAAAACACAATTTTTCAACATCACAGGGTTTGCGAACCCTATAAGCTCATATAATAAGGTCCCGGCTAAATGTGGGTAAAATGCGGGGCGGCAGGATGGCGAAGTGGTCACATCTGCGCCTCGCACAAAGAAGCTTCTGCCCGAGGTGGTTTGATTCCCGCCTTGGGCACCTTTCTGCATAGAGTTTATGTGTTCTCTCCCTGTTCTGCGTGGATTACCCTGTCTCTCCTTGTTCTGCGTAGATCTGGGTTCTCCGGTTTCCTCCCACAACTAAAAAAAACCCAACGTTAATTGTCTGGCGGGTTCAATTCAATTCAATTCAACTTTATTTGTCAACTCTACCATATGTACAGGACATACAGAGAATCGAAATACCGTTTCTCTCAGACCCCGGCGTTGTTTACTGTCGTTCAACAAATGACTTGCAGAAACCGACGGCTAATACTTGTTACTTGATGAGTATTAGCCGTCGGTTTCTGCAAGTCATTTGGCACCGGCCTCTCAGTGTGGGTGCCTCCCCTCCACCTCTCTTTCTTGCATCGCTTGGGAGCTTCTGGGCAAAAGGCGCTATATAAATATAATAATCCATCCATTTTCTGAAACCGCTTAATCCCGTACAGGGTCGCTGTGAGCCGCAGCCTATCCCAGCAGATACAGGGCGCAAGGCAAGGGGATACTGAGGATGGGACGCCAGTCCATCGCAGGGCACCTTGGGCAATTTTACTCAGTAGGCCAATTCACATGGCAGCATGTCTTTGGACGGTGGGAGGAAACCGGAGTGCCCGGCGAAAACCCACGCGGACACGGGGAGAACATGCAAACTCCACACAGAAAGGCCCCCGAGCCAGGATTCGAACCCGAGCCCTTCTTGCTGTGAGGCGGTAGCGCTACCCACTACGCCACCGTGCCGCCCCTAAATATAATAAATCATCACTGTTATTATTAAAACCACCGAGTTGTCCCCCATCAGGAACATGACCTTGGCGCGTGCACACAACCACGCTTGCGTGTATGTATACAGTGTGCGGCCCTAAAAAAAATAAATCATAAATAAATAAATAGGGAAAATCATTTCAGCACGTAATTCATTTCTGAGATTTAGCGCACACTTCAAGGGCTATTTTTCACGGGGAGACGCCAAAAAAAAACTTTAATTAGCTCCGCGACCGGCGGCTTTAATTAAGAGTGGCCACGATTCCCGCCGGCTTGCGGTCACCAGCTCCTGAATGACCCAGCGTGGCCCAACCTCGGCCCGGCGCTTTGATAGGGTCCGCACGAGAACGAGAGAGGCGCGCACAACGTTAAATCCATCAAACGGGCCGACCGGCGGCGCTCCGACTTTGCCAAACCCCACTGTGCCCGGCTCCTCGAGCGACCAGTTATCAATCCCAGGATTAGCGGAAGATTACTGCAGCTGGAAGCGTCAGACGGTGGAGGAGGGGAGGAAGAGGAGGAGCAGGCAGACCATCGGCAATAACCCGCAAGGAGTTGGGACAAGATCAGGGATCACAGGGGACACTTCGGGGTCAGCTCACAAGATCCTTTGTTGTGTTATTTGGATGCGGACTAAAGGGCCTAAAGGGTGCCCTCCGACCGTTAGTTTGTTTCGTTGGCAAAGCAAGGATTATGTGCTTTCCCACCCCCCCCACTTCAATGGAGATCTCATCCTCTGTGTCCTTGTGTGTCCAACGCAAACGGACCACGACTTGTTCATCTGGGCTATGGCTGCCCCCAGCATTGCAATAATGTGATGATACGGAAAAAAGAGAGTTAAGATCGTGACATTGAAAGCATGTGAATTAGTCACGTGCCATTTCGATTTGCATTGCAGGAATCCGTTTTTTAACAAGTTACATATTCCATTATATAATCATGTGGAGATTTTATTTAAATGAAACGTTAATATATATTTAAATCGCTGTTATTTTACTCCTACCAGCATATGCCACGCAGTACATTTGCAGATAAGGACACAGAGTATTGAAACAGGGCTTAGCACGATGTGCTATGAACCTGGTAACCTGAGTTCGTTTCATAGCCACGGTTCAAAAATTCGTCACTGGTGTTGACCGTGAGCGGGATTCTAACTCGGGTGGCCAGGTTTGTAGTCGAGTGCGACACGCACACTCGCCTACACCTACGTGCGGTAGGAACCGCGTAATGTCGCTTGCAAAAAAAGTGACATCCAGGAATGCGACTCCGTCTTAATTCCTCTCGAGGTCACCTCAACTTATTCTCATGCATTTTTGAGATACAGCCGCGCGAGATCAGGGCCGATTCCCCGGTACGTGTTTACGCACACGCGTGCGTTGAAAAACCTAGACATAATTTGGCCGCGGTATATCGGCGCATCGGTGCGCGTTAGCGTCACTCGTGGCGACGACGACGCACAAAGGGTCCGATTTGCGTCGGGTCCCGTTCTGCCGCTCGTCCTGGAACGGTTTACAGACCCACACCTGTGGCCAAAGCCTGTAAGTGTACCCGCATGTTTGGCCTCTAGTTTAATGTAATTCTGACTCTCAGCGAGACGAACGAGAGGAGGTATGTAAACACGACAAGGATCTCCCAGTTTCGGGGGCCGCGGCGAGTTCGCTCAAAAAATACGGAACCCACCTTGCGGACGGGCGGACAGGTAGACAGAGACAGAGACATGGAACTCTTACCTGCAAAACACAACAACGACAACAGGTGCGCGCGTGTTAGTTACGATGATTGATACTGCACTGAGCGTCAAGTCATGTCCGTTTAGAGATGGCGGATACATTCGGTGGACGGATTGCAAATTCGTCACGCCAGGAAAATGACAAGCGTATAAAGGGGTTGTACGTACGGCCCTTTTGACAATCCACTGCTAGATGAAGGCATTCCCATGGCCTATCAGTCATGGAGTATGTTTGACCATACTTCACCACTCTGCTCGGTACGCGTCTGAAGAGTTAAGCGTCGCAACGTGCAGAAAACTCATTAATTTATTTATGTGGGAAACAAAAAAATGGCGTTATTGAACCACCAAAAATCAATGCGCACGATAAACACTCTTCACCCAAACGTTCAGTTACGGTATTAATAATGTGCAGTGTAATTGGCGTGTGTTAAATATTATTCCAGTTTACTGTTCGCACAAACCTCCCCGGTGTTGGTTTAATGACATCGGTACTTTCCGCGCGGTGCAGAAGGAGCGTATTGATGAACGAGCGGCCGAATCGAGAAATGAAATCGAGCCACATTTTGCGGCAGCGCACAGAGCTCTGTGCGTGTTGAAACAAAGGTGAGATTATTTGAGCGTTAACCGACTCGGAAAGTATAACTCCACACCCCTCCTCAACGCCCGCCCGAAAAACTAAAATCCAAAAATCTCTTAAAAATTTTTTTTTTCACACATTTGAATGATTTTTGGGGTTCACACAGGAGGACCAGCCCCATATAGCTCCCCAATCTACATCCCGTATAGCCATGTTTTGTATGGCAATAATGAAATGTAATATGAATATTTTTGGATCGCTTGTCCAAATAAATCTAAAACATCGACTTTAAATTAATAAACACCCTCTCCTACCTGCATATATTACGTGCGTGCATTTGACTGACGATGACTGAACTAGATAATGGTCTCTGTGACCGTATTTAACTCAAACAGCGCAATTAAACTTGATAAAATGGCATTGCGAGCCAAGTGACGGAAAAATCACGGTCAAATTGAAATGACGGTCAGAAGTAAAACGTTTATCATTCGGCTGTGAGTGTCATCACATTGCTATAAAAGTCACACCTAATTTCTTGATGGATATCGGTAGCGGCCAAGAAAGTCCGACGGAAGCTATAATTTGACGGTCAGAACACTCGTACCCTTTTCGACACGTTACTTTAACGCGCGTACGCAAACAGGTCAAGAAGAAAACGAACAAAACAACAAAAAAAACCCCACTGACGTTCGGTGACATTTAATGAGCCTTCAAAGTCAAACGCAGCGCACGTGTCCGCAAAATCCGCTCCACGCACGTGCAGGGCAACAGGACCGTGACGATGCACTGTTCGCCGGCGGAGAGATCGGCGCAAGGCTGAGGCCCACATGTTGTGAGCCGCCACACCGCCAAACCACAACACGCGCTGCAGATAAGAGCGCCCTAGACATCGGCGGCAACGCTCACGTCGCGTCACCACAGTTCCACACCGCGCGGAGATTCTTGTGCCGAGCAGGCTTTGCGGCCGGAACTCGCTTCACGGCGGCCAGGATTGGGTTTGTGCCGGTCGTCTCGGTACGAATGTGCACCGATCGCGAGGGCATGTGTATTATAACGGCACGCATTGTCTTGGGCAAAGTCATACAGTCGTTGCGGTTAACGATAACTATATATTTATGTATGTAAGTAAATAAGTAAAACTGTTGAGATGTACGATTGGCAGCTCAGGGATTGGCGGCTCAGGGGTGAGTGAACCAAGCCGGCACTATTTCAATCCTCAATGTTAATGTGTTTTTGCCACCCGTGATAACTAGGTTCCTATGCGCAATGAGTTTATGGCATTAGTCCGGTCAACAATTAAATGCCAATACGGAGGCTTGGATTGACAGGAGCTGAGTATTCTCTGCAGAGAAATCAAACTTTGCGTCTCTATAATGCTTAAAGGGGTCTGCTCAAGTGGTCTGAGATGTAGTTCTGTGAAGTAATTTTCCAGGGCCGGACTCGGCTAGCTGTAGATGAAAATGTCTTCATCGAATGACAAGATGCCAGGAGCACAAGGCGAATATAAATGGATGGGGACAGACATGTAGATGTTAGCAAGTAATAATCATTACCACCCTAATATTGTTAGCATTTTCACGATATCACATTTAATATACGCAGCTGCCTTTCGTGGCAAAGCCATCACAAAGTGCTCCGAGCGTAATCCCAGTAAAAATGACAATTACGCGATTTCAAAGGAAACGTTACTATCGGCAATAACCGCGGCGCTTCTATTACTGCAAATAATTAGAAAAAAGGTGTTTTCGGTGATGGTTGCAATGCTACAAATGCAGAGTGTAAACACGAACTAATTCACAGCAGCACAGGCGCATGGAGACCATGTTATTGGTCCAATTTCTAAGCAAAGCATGCTAATGTTTAGAAATGGCCAGAGTAAATGCATAGCATTAATAATGGGAATAGCAATACGCAGCCCGGCAATATCCCCATCAACGATGGGGTTTGCTAGAAGGAGTGGCTGAGGTTGGGTAGGAAGATGGAGTGTAATCAGTGCGGGTGCCTGGCCCGTTAGGGACACTAAACAGAAATTATACTTTGGGGACCCTTCTTGCAAATCTATACAATTCTCGAGTGATGACAGCAGAGATATTGCCAAGAGATGAGATAACCATAGACCTAGTGCTATCAGAGAAGAGACATGCGGCGGACAAGATGGAGATCGGCACGGCCGATTCATTAACTCGCAGTGTTTATTCCCGCTTGAAATTGAAGCCGATGTTTGAAACAGCCGTGAATTTTATTTACAAAAAATTCCCAAGCTTTCGCTCCGAACCCGCGCGCCGCCGCCGCCGCCACCGAGCGTGGCGCGTCGCGGGAAGATTTCTCGGAAGGGGACAAGGACAACCGAGACGTCGAGCGAGGATGGACGCGGGCGGGCAGGTTCGATCGAATCTCGACAAATCGCACCGACCTGCAGCTCACGCGAGCTGCCCAAGGCCAACGGTGGGAGGGAGCGGCGAGCAACCTTCATAAACAGCCGTCTGTCAGCAAACTCGCGGGCCCGTCTGAGCACGGCCACCCGATGTAAACTGGAGATAAAACATCACGTTGGGGGGGCTCCGGAGATCAAAATTCCCACGGACCGAGCGACTGCCGTCGAGAATTGCTCCTGAATTATTTATCGCGGGTCCCCCTTGCGACGGCTGAGGGCAACGACGAACAAAACGTGTAATAATCACACACTGCCCGGCGAACTGTAAATCCGCTGACACGGCGTAATTGTGAGGACGCCGGACTCGCAATGCAGATGTCGCTGGTTCGATAGCCTTCTAGCTCGGAAGTTTAATTAACCGGCAAGTATAATGTTTAACCGCCTGCCCCTGTCCACGTAGCAGCATGAATGTGTGCCACCACAGTGTGTCAATCATCAGGTAGTTTGTGGTGGTGTTAAAGTATGGGTACTCCAACGTCTTCCAGGATGCCTAAAAGCCTGGAAGAGTAGGCCAAATACGCAGTGGATGGGCTCTCGAGAGCTCCTCCATAGCAGAGCTCATTTTGCTGCCACCAGCAGCGGTAGCATGGGTATTCATTGCAGGACTGCACCTTTATCACTTTTGTTTGTTCACTGCTGCGGACGACAGCGTTGGCAGATATGAGCAAAACAATGTTTTGATACGCTAGCTGAGGATTCCGAGGCATAAACTGCCAAATGACATTCGCATAATGTCATTACGCCTGCAAACCGAAGGCTCGGCTCTCTGTTGATTACCAGCGTGTATCGGCGAACTTTAATCGTGCCTTTGGTGCAAATCGATAAAAGACAGACCTCGGAACATTGGGCTGAACTGAGGTGACATCTTAGTTTTTTTTCCTTCTTCCACCCAGACTAAAAAAAAAAGAGAGTGGTCTGGAAATTCTGCTCTTGGAAACGTGGCCCTTCATCACGACGCTTGCGTCTGAAGAGAAACATGCGGCATTACTGCAGGATGAGCTCAGTGTTATTGATATATGTGACCGAGAGCTGAACGTCCTTTACAGAAACCCATTAAAGGGACGTTGCTTTAGTACAAACACAAAACACGACAATGAAAAATTAGGAGACTGTGAATTGTCTCGGTTCAGTGGGAACGTCTGTGGGCTCAGAAATCCAAACTAAAGCTCCCTAACAAGATTAAAGACAAAACACTTTCATTTGACTAGTTCATAACAAAGCGCCAGCCACCACCTGTCAAGATACGGCCAGAATCCCACATCTACAGAAACATTTAAACAAAGATTTTTTGAACGATTACACGTCCATTCAATATCTAAACACTGTGTGCCACCAATCCAGAACTCCATGCCTTTTATTGACCCTCATGAAACTAATCCTACCTGTGCTCAGCAGTGTTGCAGCGTGTTGTGAAGGTTTGCGCTTGTATTTCAAAACTCATCAAGCATCATTCAAGAATATAGCTGGCTCTTATACAGTGGTGGAAATAATTTTCATACAGGTGGCAGAGTGGCACGGTAGAAACACTGGTGCTTCACAGCATGAAGGACCTAACTCAGGTGTGTTTAGACGTGGCGTTTGCATGCTCCATATTCTCCTCTTGTTCTGCGTGAGTTTCCTACGGGTTATCCAGTATCCTCGCAAAGTAAAACAAAAACCAACCCACGGATATTGGCCAAACCTTCCAATGCCGAAAGCTCACCTGCAATTTATTCAATCTGGATGACATGTAAAAACATCGCCACCCTACTACGAAAAACCTGGCCGAACACTCCTGTAAAACAGTCTTGAGACTCAGTGAGCATTTCCTGTGTAAACAAATGTCATAATGATGGTTGCTCTTCAGAGCTGTTCTGTCGGGATAGCCGTGTCGAGCGATCTCCCTCTCTCCCTCGCGACGTTTCGCCTCCCACCTTGGTATCGCGCCGTCCATGACAAACGGCCCTCCTGCCGGCTGATTCGTCACCACAGCATTCTGTTTACGCGCCTTATGCGTGTTTATTCTGAATTGTAATGGCTGTGGATGAGTTTAGCTAATGAATTGTACACAGTACATTGCAGCCTGTGAGAACTGTTGTCACGGGTTGTCACAACATCCAATATTTAGGAAGACAAAACATCAACATTTGGGCCAGTAAAAGGGAGCGAAAGTGGCAATTTGTATCAGTAAAAGGAATATTGCTCACCCAAACTGTAGGGATGAATGACGCGGTTGAAGCTGTTAGTGTTGCACACGCGCGAAATGTCCAGACGTTAATTATAACCGAAGCAACTGCATTTGGAGGAATTATCACTTAGCCCGTAAAATATGAAATTAATTCCTGGACGGGGCAGTTTCAACACTTCTATCGGAGGGGGACAGGCACGCCGAGTGAAATGCCCTTGAAAGATTAGCCTCGGCTGCGCTTAAATCCGCCATAATAACGACTGCAAAAATACATATTCATATGCTGGCATAAACGGTAAAGAAAAACACATGAAAGGCGAAATATGGCCACTCGGGCAGAGAATCCAGCCACACATTTCTGGCAGGATTTATGCAAGTAACCGCAATCACGCCGCACAGCAATGGCTGGGGCAAGGGCATTCAATGTCACCTCGACTTGCAAAAAAAAATCAAACCGTCAGCTTCCGCAAAGAATTTGCATCGGTGCGCGCAATATTTTTTGAGCGCAATATTTTTCGAGCAGCGTATTCCCTTTTTAAGACACAACATCTGCAGTGCAGCACCTGGAATGACGAGGCCGAGGTGGGACAATTGATTTGGCCTCGTCGGTGACCTCAATCACACCGCCGTCACCGCATTATTAAATGTTTAAAAAGTACCGCATCAAGCGTTAAAATGTG
>JAZEWU010000013.1:5516387-5546100 GCA_036362915.1 Geotria australis
ATAACGGCGGGTTTCGTGGGCCCAGAGCACTTAGGGCTCTCGGAGGTTACAATTTGTGTAATTCTTTAGTCTTACTTGAAATGTGTTGCGGGGTGTTGTATGAAAACCAATCACGTGTTGTTTGGGGAGAAATATAGGTCAGAATATAAACGGACGCATTTTCTTCTCTTGACATAAATACACATACTTGTTAGTTTATCTTCTTCTGAAAAGGCTTTGGATAAAAAACATAGGCCCATCTAGAGGGCATTTGGCCTACTCTTCCACGCTAGACAGATGTCTCGGAAGAGGTGGGAGTACCCACAATGTATTGTGTATCACGGTATTGCGAAATGCTAAAGTACGTATTTAGAGTCTAACTGGCATGTGATTTAAAAGGTTTCATTTTTTATCTTTTACACAAATTGCATTCCAACCGCGCTACCAGCATAATGAGACAAAGAATACATTGGGAAATGTCTCTGATCCACACGAACCTATGTGCCCGAGAATGCCTGCACACAAGGTATTTACAAACCATTTTCATTCATTTATTCATAGTCAGAAACCGCTTGCCCCTATACAGGGTTGCGGTGAGCCGGAGGCTATCCCGGCAGACACAAGGCGCAGGGCAGGGCTATACACAGGATAGGACGCCAGTCCATCACAGCGCACCGGGGGCAATTTATTCGACAGGCCAATTAACCTATGCAGCAGCATGTCTTTGGACTGTGGGAGGAAACCGGAGTGCCCGGCGAAAACCCACGCAGACACGGGGAGAACATGCAAACTGATGATGTGTGCTGCCCCAAGGCACCTGAGCCGGGATTCAAACCCGGGTACTTCTTCCTGCGAGGTGGCAGCGAAACTCACTGTACCACCGTACTGCCCACAAACCATATTCTTAAAATCCTTTAACATTTCCTTCTTATCTATACACACTAAGGGGCGGGGGACCAACGACGACACACTTTCCCACAGACTCTACTATGAGACTGGCAATGGTCTTGCGATATAGCCCAACTGACATTTTTGAGTCTCAAATTAACTAGACTTCGATTTGTCAATACACATTAAAATGTAATATGTATTTTTATTCTAACCTCCTATGGGGTTTCTGAAGCAACATTTATCAGTGATTGATGTGCACACATTATGCAGATTCGTCTCCAAGGATGGAAAATACCCTCCCACTGAGCTCCACTGTCATTAGTATTACAGCATCACCCACAGTGAAATGCTTGGCTGCGATGCTGTGTTGGCTGGAGTTTCTCGATCTCAGAGTGATTTCGAAAACCCATGCGAATTTTGAATTCGGTAAACAGTAGCGGTGAGTAGCGCTGCCGCGTCACAGCAAGAAGGTCCTGCGGCTTCGAATCTTGGCTCGGGTGCCTTTCTGTGTGGAGTTTGCATGTTCTCCCCGTGTCCGCATGGATTTTTGCCAAGCAGTCCGGTTTCCTCCCACAGTCCAAAGACATGCTGCTGCATAGCTTAATTGGCCTGCTCACTAAATTGCCCCCGGTGCCCTGTGATTGACTGGCGTCCCATCCTTGGTATAGCCCTGCCTTGTGCCGCGACCCTGACAATGGATGGGTGGATGGAATAACCAAAATTCACGTCATAATCTTTAAACACGGGGGAAAAAAAGAGCAATCATTATCTGTTTTGCTTCGTCAATTAACTGCCAAATGAAGCTCTCCCCAAAGCGTGTCGTTCCTTGGGGTTGTGTAACCATACTTCACCACGATCTGTTACAATGCTCCATTTGGATTACTGAAGAGGAGGCGCAGGACCGGTTCAGATATCACTCACCGCTGACATTATCTGTGCCCTCAATTTGAACTCAGGCTTGCTGGGTACATCAGTTCAGCGTGCTAACCACTGTGACACCACAGCGTGTGTATTTAAATATACGTGTATACATTCCATACACAAATACAGTACAATTTGAACAGATCTGCATGCTACCTATCCAAACATCCACCGATTCACCTTGTGGCAGGTGGCCAGCCTTGTGTACGTTTGGCATAATACAGGGTTTGAAATGGAGAAATCCCTTAAGACTACCGAGCCTTGTTGGTTCATTGGATTTGCAGCGTGCTGTTTTGGTGGCCTGCAATAAGACAGCAGTCCTGTGGGCCTCACTCCAGTCTGACCCGGCCAAGGGTCCTTCACAGCCCCCACCTAGAGTCTGGACTGGAAAAGGATATTGATGATACAATTTAAGGCTAACCTTTGTCTTAGAGATTAACCCAGCGGACTCATGAATGTGGAAAGAATTCTGTTAAAGCTAACGCTTCATGTCACCCGAATGAAAACATTTCAATTACCACCCACAGGCACCAATTATCACTGGGAACTACTTTAATTGGTGGATTAGCAGGGAGGTAAATGGCACTGCAAAGGGCTTTAGGGCGATCCTGTAAGGGCAGGGCGCCCGGCACCTGTATTGTTTTCGTAGCCACCATGAAGGAATTTCCGAAATCTTAACCGGTTCATTCGATTTGGCGGCAGGGTGGCGCAGCGCTAACGCGTGCGTCTCGCAGAAACAAAGTCCTGCCTCGAGGCGGTTCGATTCCCCCGTCTCGGGCGCCTTTCTGTGTGGAGTTTGTGTTTTCTCTCCCACCTTGTTCTGCGTGAATTTGCTCCTGGTTCTCCGGTTTCCTCCCACAACTAAAAAACGCTTGTTAAATAATTGACCGATAACATCATAATATATAGGACGCAATGTCTGGCAGGTTGGCGCTGGCTAACTGCGTGGCCGATTCCCGCACCCCCTCCTCTCTGTGGTTTCCTCGCGCCTCCAAGTCGTTCTCTCTTCGAATGATTTACCTCCGAAATTGAAAGAATATGTGCGCATTATTATAAATTGTATTTATTATTATTATTATATTCAATCTCTCCGTGGTGTTGGGTTTACCGCAGTGCAGCCAACGTTGTGCCTTTAGGCAGCATCCACCACCTACAAACAAGGGGTCTGGGGCATTCTTTATTCCAGCAGTGCATTGCACTGTGTTAAATGGCTTTCTGTTCGGCGCTTATTTCTAATGTTCTCATTAGTTACATCTTGACAACGCTGCATCTTTCATCTGCCTCCACTTATCACCATAAGCACCCTCATATACGTCACCTCTGCTCACCTTTCAAGGATTCCATTACCAACACAAGTCCCACCGAAATGGATCAAGGGTAGCTCTCATCAATGTTTATGGGTCATTCATTTTAAGAATGCTCGATGCTCTTATACAGTACCGCACTCGCATCTTTTAACACACTTGCTGTTGTGTACCGTACTGTACCCCCACCCATTAGTGTTTTGTCATATTTTATCCGCTAAACAAATAACAATGTTTAAGAATGTACTGATGTGGGTTTTCACGGCTATTATTTCTCGGCCGTTTCTCGGTCGCGGCACCCACAACCTGGAACAGCCTGCCACACCTATTGCGTCAAACACAGTCCCCTACAGCCTTCAACAAAAACTCTTAAAAAGTCACCTTTTCACCGACTCACAACAAACCGACTGAGCAGGACTCCGTGCCTCCGAATCAACGGGTGCAACGCGCCCGGAGAAAATGCGCGCGTTACAAAAGTAGATTATTATTATTGCTCACCGTGCCACCCTGCCGCCCTTTAGAGTTGATTGTCAAATTATAAAGTACGATCCATAACCTGGCTGCCACTGTCACTAGTCTCGTTCATCGGCCAACAACCCTTCTAATGATGTGTTGCCCAAGCCAATCAGTAAAGCTGCACAAGGGCCGCGAAAAGGACGGCATGTCAACAACTAAAGAAAAAACACACTGAAAACCAAAGCAACAGAAAATAAATGATTAAGGCTACTTCGGTCGTGACACTGTCAATAATAATAATATGCATATATCTCTCGGTTTCCTCTTTTGTGCAGTTGTCAGCTCTTGATCAATTTTATCTGGCAATATCCACGCTTCGAACACACGTCACGTGGGAAATAAGGAGCGATTAAACATTTTCCCTGAGGCACACTGGCTTGTTGCGTTTCATTACCAAATTGCATTTTAACAAAACTTCTCCAGCCCACTGCAGCTTGTCTCTTCGTTTCCTTTTTGATGCCTGTCTCCCGTCACGCTACGCAACTAGTGTAGGTTAAACATCCTGCATTGAGTTACACATAATCCCGTGCCTCTGGGCTCAAACTAGGAAGAGGATTATGTAAAATCTGTTACTGGGCATATTGGCAAATAAGGCAATTACTTCAGCTTTTACGAGTTAAATTAGGCGCGTCAACCGCTCAGCGTTCTTATTGCAGATTATAACCGATAAGTATTCAATCATTCATTCACTGTCAGAAATCCGCTTAATCCTGTACAGGGTCGCGGTGAGCTGGAGCCTATCCCGGCAGACACTGGGTGCAAGGCAGGGTTATACCCAGGATGGGATGCTAGTCCATCAAGGGAA
Source organism: Geotria australis (assembly GCA_036362915.1). Classification (NCBI taxonomy): domain Eukaryota; kingdom Metazoa; phylum Chordata; class Hyperoartia; order Petromyzontiformes; family Geotriidae; genus Geotria; species Geotria australis. The sequence continues at coordinate 5,520,804 of JAZEWU010000013.1, forward strand.
CGGATAAGTATTCAAACTGAAATACTTTTGAGCTGTCAAGTTATTCAATCTCGAGCTTGTGTAAATTAACACCTACAACCCCCATGTTTGCATGCAGGAAACACTCATAACCCTTCATGCATAGTGGAGTAGATATCATAATAAGAACTTACGGGCCGTTGTTAATCCACTGCTGGATAAAGGCCCCACCAAGCTACGTCACTAATAGGGAATATTTGACCGTACTTCACCACACGAGCTACTCAGTCCTGGTTCATGACACGGAGTGTCTCATGGCTGGTTCAGATTCGACACCACTCATGTAAAAAATAAGTATAAGTGTCATAAACCCACCTCCACCCGACACAGCCGATCAGTAAAGCGTTGTCACGTGAACAACAACGTGACGATTCGTTACTACTTCAGCACACCGGTATGTTGGCTGTGTCGGGTGGAGGCGGGTTTAAGACACTCATATTTTTTTACGTGACCTAACGCATAAAAAGAACTAGACTATGGATAAGATTGGTCTCGAAAGCCTTCGTGTTAAATTTACCACCCGTGTTAGCTGTGGCCAGGAATCAAACTCAGGTTGGCGGGTTCATAGCACAGTGCACGGAGCACTGCAACCCGGACTCTAGTTATAACACAGACATAGCCGTCGTTGCAAACCGACGCAAAGCAACTTGTGTTTACAACAAGCTTCTCACGTCGCGATCCCTGTCAGGTAGTACTTGGTATTGCCTGCAAATTCTACCAAACACTTCGAGGCCGAGCTGAAAGACAACGATGTCCAGAGGCTGACCATCGTCGAAGAATCGCAAAGAAGAAGAAGAAGCTTCTCGTGCGAATGTGCAGGGTGCCGTGCACTGTAAAGCTACACCCCAGGAAAAACATGCCAACGTTGGCATGAGGCTCGAACCTCTGGCCTGACTTTGGCCCAATGTCCTATGTTAAGTTGGTCTACGATTTAAATGCACTGCATTTGGTGAGGTGGTAGGGAGCAGGAAACAGTCTTCAAAACGCCACGCTTACAAAATTGAATTAAGACTGCATTCTGAATGTGCATTAAACTTAAGCCAAACCCAGATTGTTTAACATCGGGGTTAGGGGGGGCATGGTGTACAATAGCAAGACATGTACATGTTTGGAAGCTAATTAAGAACAGCTGGGGAAAAGCTGGGGAAATAACGTCCAATAGTGAAAAATGTGCCAAACAAGCGTTACAATTTGATTCATTATAAGTGGCTGCACATTGATATATGTTTTATTTCAGCTTTGTTGAGTAGTCCACATGTTCTCTGTGGAAGAATATTCACCAAGTCGAATTCGTGAAAATGTACACGTTTACTATAACGTAAAGTTACAAATCATTAATTCTGAGTATTAACTTGGAGAGTGAAATTCTGCCTTCACGACATTTTTCGGACATGCCACAAACGGCCGGTCCATCATGGCATTTATACCGTTTGTGATTCCAAATAAATACATTAAACACATTCCAGCCACTCTCACTCCACTAGGATGAAAACCTCCCCCATGCATCGTTTGTGGCCGTGTGTCTGTTTCTACACCACGCTGGTCAATGTGGATTGCTGACGGGTGGAAAAAATCAAAACCGGCCGTTATATTAGTTGCCATCGATTTTAACCAAAGGCTGAGGATGTGAATGTGGCGCTGGGTTCCTGTCAAAGCGCGCACAAACCGGACTACTCCAACAGACCGGCGACCGTACTGCGTAAGGCAAAGGTGGCATTTTAATTTCCGAAAAATGTGCCGTGCCTGGAGAAAAATAACGGCAACATTAATTCGATTCTTTCGCTCGGCGTGCAGTGGAGATGCCTCATTACCGCGTGTACCGTAAACGCGTTGTCTCGCTTGTGTTTTTTTTTTACGAACTCGCGTTTTTAAAGGGTCGCTTCGCAATGTTTCGCCGCTCATATTTGCCAGTCCATTAGTCGGCGCGTGACGTCGCGCCCAGCGAAGCGAGGGAGGTCGCACAAACAAATGGAAGTGTCACGCGATGCGACGCACAACTGAGAAGTGAGAAACGCAAACAGACAGGTACGTGCCAAGAAGAATTAAAGAGCCGCCTATGAAACACCGTGTGCCTACCAGAGGTCTCTTAACACCCCCTTCACGTTGATCCAAACAAATCATCTCCCCGGTGCTTTGCGAGGGATCCACATTTTAAACAAATACCGTGAAAGGAACGCCGAGCGTGGACATATCCAGCCTGTCGTCCGGCAATACTGCCTCGGAGAGTTCTCTCGTGGAAGTCACGGAATGAATCGAGAAGCTTCTTCCATGCGCCGGGTAAAACAACGATAAAGGTGGAGGCCCTACGACGGCTTGTTCTTGCCCTGATGCGGGGATCTCCACGACATCAAACTCTAGAGGGCATTTGGTCTACTCTTCCACGATTCGAATTCGATTCGATTCTTGGAAGCGTGATAGTTATATGACAGTTTCCCATTGCAACAACGTTCTTCTTTAGTTGCAGACAGCCCTTCAACATTTAGAGATATGATTAGTCAGTGCTGGCGTTAAAGGCGGCCGGCATTGTCCTCTCTTCTTGCTCCAGACTGAGGGGCTTCTGGCATATGTTGAGCTTCTGGACATCGTTGTCTTTTAGTTCGGCTTAGAAGTGTTTGGTAGAATTTGCAGGTAATACCGAGTATTACTTGACAGGGATCGCGACGTGAACGCTTCTACCTTGATCCCCTCCTCCACGATGATCAGATGCGTTGGAAGAGGTGGACGTTTCCCACACCTTATCCCACCAAATGCTACTGCGGTGCACCCATTCGTACTGTTGGGTGGACAGGTGGAGGAGAGACGGGAATCTGAGACGATGGGCCTGCCGATACCTCCGGCACGAGAGGCGCAACGTCACGCCGATATAGGAGGAACGCTCGACACGGCAATCCCGGAAGAGCGGCTCTTGAGAGCGGTTCTCACACAATCAAGCCGTATAAACCCTACATCACACTTGTTCCTTGGCCGATAACATCATAATATATAAGAAGCAGTGTGTGGCAATATGGCGCCGGCACAACCACCTGGCTGCCTCCTCCGCCTCTCTGCACTTTCCTCGCGCCTCTGAGGCGTTCTCTCGTCGAATGAGTACTTTCCCAGGCTGGCCTGGGAACGCCTGGGAATCCTCCAGGAAGAGCTGGAATCTGTTGCCGAGGAAAGGGATGTCTGGTCCACTCTCCTTGGACTGCCGCCACCGCGACCCTCACCAGGACAAGCGGTTTAGAAAATGGATGAATGGATATTATTATCATAATTATAACTGCAGCCGGGAGAAGGGATCGAACCAGCGACCTCTCAATTGCGAGTCGGGTGTGGTAACCATTACGCCGCGGCAGCTTCCCCCACCTCGGAGGAAGCAGGGGAGGAAAAACACCTAAACCGGGTCAATGTGTCAAGATGTTCCGATTGCACCGGACTGCGAGTCGAGTCTTTCCAACTGCTCCCGTTGTTTGAGAGATGTGACGGGAAGCGCGCTCTGCGGTCCGTCTCAAAGCCACCTCGCTGACAAACCGCGGACACGGGGGGTAATTATTTATACGGAGAAAGAAACTCTACCTGGCCTTGAGACATGAAAGAAACGCGGGACGGCCTCGGATGACATAACGATGAGCAATGGTGCCCGTTGCCATAGGGGATCGGGCCAAAGCCGTGAGTTCAACGCGGCCAGGGTGGCGCAGTGGTAACAACATCTGCGTCTCACTGAAAGAAAGTCCTGCCCGAAGGAGTCCGACTCCTGCCTCGGGTGCCTTTCTGTACGGCGGTTGCGTGTTCTCCACCTGTTCTGCATGGGCTGCTTTAGGGTTCTCCAGTTTCTTCCCACAACAAAAAAAACCTCATTAATTAATTGGCCGATAACGTCATACTATACGCCACAGTGTCTGGCAAATGTTTGTGCCGGCTAACTGTCTGGCTGCCTTCCCCCTTCCCGCCTCTCTGCGGCTTCCTCGCACCTCTGAGTCACCAGCCTCCGACTCTCTTTGAACGAATACCTTCGACATTTAATGAATACGCGCGTGTTTTAAACTGTATTTATAATTAAATGCGCTACTCGTTTAGTCCTAAAGAAACGTAGCGAGGGTACTCTGTCCGTCGCCCAAGTCCACTGTAACCTCCTCCATGCGCTGCGGCTCTTCACACAGACAGAGGCTCATCTCACGAAAAACTTGTTTTCATTCCCAATCTATTATTTATGCCGCTCGAATGCAAGCCGTACCAAAACATGCTGTCAAGCAAGGCCAAACACTTCACCGAGTTAAGCTTTGTGTGATAAAAAAAAACCCGCTGGATTTTATTTTATTAATATAGGGAGATGGAGTCGATGTGTGAGGGCATTCATGAAAAATAGCATCAGGAAAAAGGAGAGAATTTAAATATATTCCACATACGCGGAGCGAAGTATGGAAAATAAATTATGAGGACTTCATTTCTTGGTGCGTCAAAGCCTCTTCGTGGTCATGACACTGAAAGGTATTTCTTCTGTTTTTTTGTTTTGAAGCTCAACTTCCCTGTATTAACGACTGAATGGATTGAGCAGACTTGGAGGTAATTCAAGCCAGTCTTTGTTGGAAAGACACAGAAAATGCTCTCTGGGACCAAAGACCAGACAGCCGTCCCTGCCTCGGTACGATTTCATTGTTTCCTTATTTCAAAGGGACGGCTGAAACTTTGTTTTATTTTTTCAAATAGTGGTGCATCATATTAACAGCCATCACTTTAGTTCAGTTTTAAAGCAAAAGAGGTGTCTTCTCCTATCGTCATAGAGTGCGCAAATAATCAGATAAAATTTAAACGTGCATATGTTGTGAGGCTGCTTAATGTTGTTTGGATTTTAGAATTCGATAAAAAGAGGGGCTCGCTCTGTGGAGGGCATTCCAATTATTTCGAGTCAATATCGCAAATCAAAAAATATGTCAACTTGCGCCACGGAAAAAAAAAACCCATAGCGCCTCTATTTTTATTCCTTAATTCTGTCACAGGGCTTGTGCTCTTTAACCTCAATTTTGAAAATGAAACCTTTTACGGTGCAGGAGTAACACTTATTAATCATCACAATACATCGCTGCACACCCTCACACCAGGGAGAAATTGACTGCATTTGACACCATTTCCGTCTGAGCGGAAAATTAATATAAAACCTAAAGGCAATGATTAGGTTGCACATTGCTTTAACCAACTGTTTATACTTTTGTATCGATTCAACGAGGGAAAATTAAGCCAAAGGGTACATTTCTCACGGAAAAAATGGTCTTGCCGGAGGCGGTTCATTTCCCGCATCGGGCGCCTTTCTGTGTGGAGTTTGTTTATTCTTCCCCTGTTCTGCGTGGCTTTCCTCCGGGTTCACCGGTTTCCTCCCACAACAAAAAAAACCACTCAATAATTAATTGGTTGATAACAACATAATATTATATATTGACTGCGGAAAGCTGCGCTTCTTCGCTGTAACCGTCCTCGCTCCATAGTCTCAGAGCTCATCAAACAACCATAGTATAGCTCTTTTTACGAGTTTTGGTCACGTGAAAAGTCTGTAAGTGTCGTGTACCCGTCGATATGTTGGAAAAGCGAGCTTCATCAGTGCGAAGCTGGATGCAACCGCCAGCGAAACGTCGGAACATCTTTGATAAGTACTGTGTGCTCGCTCGCTTTAAAACATATCGACGGGTACACGACACTTACGTACTTTTCACGTGGACCTAAACTCGTAAAAAGAGCTACACTACGGATAACATTGGTCATGAAAGCCTTCGAGTTAAAATCCATCAAACAACGCGCGCGTCATCGTAACGGGCCGCCCGATACCGCGGGCTTAAAGTGAAACGCGCGAACGCACCGAGCTGACAAAACGCACGCGGAGCACAGTGCGACGTCTGAGCCAGTTGACTTATCCTCATCTCCCTACATGGCTTGAGACGAACAAAGCCTAAGAGGCATTCCTCACGCTAGTGTGTGCGCGCGATTCATACCAGGTATGTGTGGGTGGCAGTGGTGGGTGGGGGCTTTACAGTCCTGCTCTCTACAACAGTTGTCCAGCAGGGGCGGGATAAGCAGATTTGAACATCTCAGGGCACCAGTGGCAAATATATAACAATAATAGCATTTATAGAGCGCCTTTCACCAGAGGGTCACACGGCGCTGCACAGGGGCCGCGGAGAGAACGGCATGTCAACAATGACAAAAAAAAACAACTAATAGAAAACCGAAGCAACAAAAATTGTAGGCAGGACAATTAACCTAGGCAGCATGTTTTTGAACCATGGGAGCAAACCAGAGTACCGGGCGAAAACCCACGCGGAGACGGGGCTACGATGCAAACTTCACACAGAAAGGCACCAGAGAGGCGGCAGCACTGCTCACTGTGCCACTGGGCCGCTCCAACCAATGCTCCCGTAGCGTGGCACGTCGAGCAAAACGAGCAGCACGGTGCCAATTGCCACGTGGAGAGACCAGCAAACACACCGAAGAGTCCTGCTTTATTTTACTGGCGGCCCACAAAAAAAAAATTGCGAGTGGAAAAATGCGATTTCTACTTGGCCGGTAAGTCTGGAGACTCCAAGCCAAAGTTACATAAGCGATTACTCGGTCTGTCTTGCATCATTCTCACAGTAATGACTTGAACTAAATCACAGATCCCGTGAACTAAAGCGTACTCCCAACCATTTTGCAGAAGCAACAACATGAATACCACGTGTTTCTTAAATAAGATAATACTACATTTTAACGTCTCAACTTTCGCACAAAAACGTGAGATAAGACGCCGGAAAATCACTCAGTACCCATAATTAATTGCGTACCCACGACTGCAAGGACGGTGCCACCGAAAAACATTAGCTGCTAATGTGCAGACTTGTAACATACGTTCGTTGTATGCCCCAGGTGGTCTGACAGGAGCTTCACTGAGAAAACACTTTAGAATCTAAAGCTATTGTGACATTACAGCATCTCCTGGCCTTTTCAATGGGACATTACTGCAGTGACATCACAACAGCACACTTGAACGTGTCTTTAGAGACTTGGTTTCCTCATAAACAAAGCTTCAAACGAATGTCCGACAGTAGGTAAACTGAAATCCGTTAATAGCCACACGAGCTATTCGTTTTAGAGCTGAATTAAAAGTTGAATGTATATTAAAGCTCACAATTCTGATGCTTCCAACGTGGGAGGCGAAACGTCGTGAGGGAGATCGCTCGACACGGCTATTCCGAAAGAACAGCTTTAAAGAGCAACCATCATGAATCGAGCCGTGAAAGCCTGCATCAGTAGAGATTCTGCATCTGTTACCGACAATGCGCCGTCTGCTTAAGGTAGAGCTCTGTGGAGCACTGAACACTGAGAAAACAAATCAGTCTTCTGCTGACATAGGGACCTTCTTATGGTCATGAAACTGGATCCTATTGGTGCCTTTGCACAGACAGACACACACAAAGACTCTAGCTTACGCACACTCACGCGTGCTCTTCTGCACGCCAACCACGACAAAACCTTAGGTTACGTATTTCTGCCTGGTTCCAAGACATTGTCAAACAACCTGGTCCTGTTGCTGAACTAATTCCGGGTGAAAAAACCCCACAAGGTATAAATATTAACACATAGCAGGAATTCGGTTGCAGACACTGACCTGGACTAGGTGTGCAGCCATAGCTAGTGTTCTTTGAGACGGTTATTTTTTGGGACTTCGTAGAAACGACTCGTGAGGATGACAGCCGTCACCTTTACCAGACACCGGGCATCTGCAGGAAAATACGCGGAAAGTCCAGCTGGCCAAATCGTCAACGTCCTCATTTCGTCTCTCACTTCGAAGAAAGCCCTTAATTCGAAGCGTCTTCTCGCGGGTTTTTTTTCTCCTTCAGGGCTGAAGCTCGAGACTCCTGTCAGACAAGCCGTCGTAAAACCGGTGTGTTCTACGACTGCCGCTCCACGTTCTGTTGACTTCACCTCTCCCTGATTGGCCACATCTGTGCATAAATTGAGGCCGGTAATTCGAGGCCGGTAAAATGAGGGGTGGTGGGGGAGGAGCTCCGGGTGAGTGGAACGCTGCATTTAGACGGAATTATAATTTTGTCGCATGGCAGGCTCGTCAGATCTCCCGGGAACCACCTCTCGTCATGCAATCCACGCCGCGCCAGGTAATGCTTCCTTATCTCAATCGATATAATCCATTCACCTCTTACACGCCACGCTATCATTATTATTATAAGTTTATCTCCCCTACATCGGACCATTTTCTCAGTTTAAAAGAAACAAACAACGTTAAATGAACTGAAGATCACTGGCAGATCATGCTGTGATGCCACAGAGCAGACTGTGATGAAACATATCACACTGTGATGGCACGTGGCATGCTACAATAATAATATCAATTTATTTAGCGCCTTTCACGCGAGGGTCAGAACGCGCTGCACAAGGGCCGCGAAGAGGACGGCATGTCAACAACGAAAGAAAAAACAATAAAAACCAAAGCAACAAAAAATAAATGATTGAGGCTGCTTCGAATATACTGAAAGGTATATTCGACACACAGCTTACTGCAATGACGCAGAGCACCCTGTGATAAATAATCATACTAATTTTACATTTATAACGCGCACATATTAATTCACTGTCGAAGGTACCCATCCGACGAGAGAACGACTCAGAGGCGCGAGGATAGCGCAGAGAGGCGGAGGAGGCAGCCAGGCGGTTTTGCCGGCGCCATAATGTCACACACTGCTTGCTATATATTATGATGTTATCGGCGAAATATTTAATGAGTGTTTTTGTTTTAAGTTGTGGGAGGAAACCGGAGAACCCGGAGGAAACCCACGCAGATCAGGGAGAGAACACAGAAACTGCACACAGAAAGGCGCCCAAGCCGAGTTTCGAACCCAGGGCCCTCTTACTGTGAGGCGCAGATATTACCACCCTGTGATGACACAGAGCACACCGTGATGTGACACAGCACGCTTCGATGACACGCAGCTTAGGCCACAGGCCCCTCCTGCGGCTAAAGGAACAACCCTTGTAAATAACAAAAACGTGCATTTGAAAGCATGTCCTTTCTTTGGCCTGAACACCGAAGAACCTCCCAAGTTACCAACTCGACGGAGGTCCTAAGCCAACGCTGATGGGGAAATCGTGCGGCTGTCTCAGCACTTTGGCTTCCTGGACAACTTAATACCATAGTTCCTGAATCGCACCGTGGAGAGGGGAGGCCAAGGGGGGGTGGCTCGCTGCTGCCGGAGATTTAATGGTTCATTAGTCTGTCAGCTGCCATAAGTTGTCCAGACCGTAGTTACGCGAGCCACTCCACGACAGTGCACGGGGTCAAGCCACGCGATGTAAAAATGTCCGGCAAACCGTGCGAATAACGTTAAAAGTGATCCTATCGCCCGTTTTCGCCGGCCACGTGTTGCGTCTTTTCACCGTGACGAGCATCGCAAATTGGGCCCGCCGCGTTGTGAATGCGGGTATCGGTTTGTACTATTCTTCTTTTCGATTGTTCGAAGCGTAATGGTTATATGACATTTCCCATTTCTTTACACAGTACCTTGCATTTTTATTGAACTCCGCAAGGTCTTTTGAGCTGCAGCGGTTGGGTAGCAGAGCGCAGACAAGGCAGTGCTCCATAGTATGGTCTGCTATTTAGAATACGACGGACGGTTGGATAGAAGCTTGCTGTTTATAGTGCCCAGCTCTGATTTAAGCCACACGGGATTACATTGCACTTTGTGTTTAATAGCTATGCGCTTGCGTCTGGAGCATATATATAAGAACAAATAAAATACACACATACATGTGTAATGAAATTTATAGTAAGAAATACAACGTGTTTACAGAGCAAAGCTGATGACGCTGGTTGTAACAACAGCGATTCGTTCTACTAAATTGTTAAATTCGTTGAGCAACAAACTGGACCAATGTGTTACTGCTTCAGCACACCGATGTGTTGGAGAGCAATCCACAAGATTTCATTTTGCATTGTTAAAGTGGTGACACACTTTATGAATTGGTTGAGTTGGTGGAGTTGGGAGGGCTTACAACACAATGTGCTAATGCAATCTGACCCAAAAAAATCAATTATGAATCGTGATCAATCCAATGCTGGATGAAGGCCAGCATAAGCCGTTGGCATCTCTAATGCGACGTAACAACTACACAAATTAAATAAAGACAAAATGGCTCCGGCTCACCGCGACCCTGTACAGGATTAAAGCGGTTTCTGATAATGAGATGAGATCAGATGAAAATGAACTGTGTACTGATGTAGGTTATCATGGCTCTTCAGCGCTGTTCTTTCGGGAAAGCCGTGTCAAGCGATCTCCAGCTCTCCCATGGAGGTCGCTCGGCACGGCTATCCCGATAGAACAGCTCTGAACAGTAACCATCACAGAAAAGAACAAGCTGCGAGAGTGCACACGTAAAACGTTCTTAGACATGCTTCCGCGACATGACTGGAGGTACACCGTCTCGAATTCAGACTCAACGAGCAAAGACAAGAGCATCCTGTGACACGAAAGCAAACCGTACAAAAAAAGGTCACAGCCCACCGACAAGAAAGATCTACCCAGCCTTCGCGAAACAAAAAACCCCAAACAAGAACGGCTTTGTCGTTCGCCCCCCATCTCCCTGGACCAGTGCCGCGACCTGACAGGGTTAAGGAGGCAGCTCTGTCCTGCAGCGGGGCCTCAACGACCGCCGGCCGCAAACTGCGTAGGCCCTGCCGCGGTACGAGCTATACCCGCCGCCACAGCGCGCTCGGTGGGGATCAAGGTAGAAGCGTTCACGTCGCGATCCCTGTCAAGTAACACTTGGTATTACCTGCAAATTCTATCAAACACTTCGAAGCCGAGGAGCTGAAAGACAACGGTGTCCAGAAGCTCAACAGATGCCAGAAGCCCTTCAGTCTGGAGCAAGAAGAGAGGCCAATGCCCGCCGCCTTTAAGGCCAGGAGTGACTATTATATCTCTAAATGTTGAAGGGCTGTCTGCAACTAAAGAAGAAATTGTTGCAATGGGGAAACTGTCATCTAACCATCACGCTTCGTAGAATCGAATCGAATTCGAAGCACGCTCGGTCACACATGCCCCACGTGTGCTCCCCCCAGTCGCCGGGAGGCCGAGTTATTGGCAGTCTCGATTTAGCCCGAGCGCCCGGCCGGCGTGTTTATACAAACCCCCTTGTTCTCTCGGAGCCCGCGGAGAATAGCTCCGAGGATGCGACTGGCACGGACTTTGTGAACGTTTGCGGTTCGCAGCGGCATCTCCCAAGAAAAGCACGGGGTTGGTGGAGGGGGCAGTGGGCGCAAAACACCCTAGCAGGCTGTGGGTGCTATTTTCTAAAACGTGCCTCCCTCAAAGTTTCGTTTATCGAAGAAATGCCCGAGCATGTTAGGCGCTCGCCCTACACGTGTAAGACATGGGCGAGTTTCTAATAACGATCGTGATCCGTTTCCGCGCGTGCGAACGAGTCCTATAAATTTGTGTCAAGAGGTTTCGCTGCCAGAATTACCGTCCGGAATGTCATGCGGAAACGAGATAATGTTGCCGGTGAACGCAAGAGCGGTTGAGTTATTGGTCGACATATCATCCGGTACACACACACACACACTACATAAATCCAACAAAACGGACGTGAAATACTGCCTACCGGGAAGATCGAGACAGCGTGTAATTTTGGCTGAAGTGCTGTACTTTCAGGAGCCTTAAGTGGGCCAAAGACACAAAGCAACACTTACACTCTTTTACAGAAAACTATAATTACAATCGCATAGAGGTGGGGTGATGCTACGCGATTTCAGACACCACTCGAGTCAGACCGGTGATTTGTAACAGAAGATGTTTTGGCAAAAGTCCAACTAACGTGGTTTTACTCGCCGCTGCTTTAAACCCTCGGAGACTTGTGTGTTACGACCAAGGCCCCCCCCGCCCCCGCGATTGATTTTTCTCACCTATCGCGCGTGATATATTGCTGGGTTTTTTCTTTAAACAAATATATGTTGCATGGTTTTGCTGTGGATGTGGAAATGGGACAAGAAAACAATGGTGCTCATTAAAACCTGCTTTAGTTGTAACGATAATCGATGACCATCGACCGAATTCATTCTGTATTTTGCAAGCGGTTTTGTTCCATCTCCGTATTTTTTCGCGCTCTTTTTTTTGGCCAAGCGAGCAGAATAACATCACGTCGAGGTAGAAAAAAAAACCCAACACATGCTAGATAACCTTTGAACATCTCCACTTATTTCAAAGAAAAAGATTCCAAACCGTTGACATGACCACATGACCCGTTCACAATTCAAGACCTCGTGCCTACCAACTTCCGGCACCTTTTCGGCGGATATTTACAAAGTTGACGAAACACTTGCACGGAGCCACTCGAAAGCCCCTTCAGTTACCAGGACGCATGTTTGGATGCGACTGTCCTACCCACCCACCCCAATATTTGTACAGCCAGGGTATTTATGGGCGAGTAACGACGGCAAACACCGGAGGAGGCTGCTGCATGCAACCCGCCGGCGTGTTTGTTACTACTGGGGCGGCAGCGTTGGGCGCGAGTGACGAAGAGGAAACCTAGGGGGAGCCTCGCGTGTCATGTTCCAACGAGCGCCACCCCACTTTGTAAGCTGTTGGCCTTTTGAACGATCTCCGCTTACGGCCCGGGGAAGGAAAGGGCTCGCGCGCCGGCTTACCTCAATAACTCTGTCGTTCACCTGAAGACCTCCGTCTTTATCCGCGGCGCCGTTCTCCACCACTTTCGAGACGAAAATCCCTTCGCCCGATGTTCCCTCTTGACTGTCCTGATCGGCAGGGCAATTGAAAGTGGCTTATTGGCGCTTATCCCCAAGCACGTTTCAGGAGCAGCAGCCATATATATAATATAGATTTGTTTTTTATAAATTGACGACTCGATGTATATCATAACAAGGACCGTATACGAGCCGGCGTGTAACAGAACAACGCTCAAGAAAATATTTACGTTGTATATTGAAGAACACATATATATGGATTACTTCTTTCAAACACGTGTGTTTAAATGTAATAATGTAAACGCGCGGAGTCACATATGATTTGAATAGGCGCGGGGGGTGGCATTGTTGATATTTGCGGTTGAACTTGCTCTTACAGGGCTGGGGCGTCCGCCAATGATGTTAAATCCGAGGGAGCCGTGCTGTCGCTGCAGCACAACGGTCAGAGTTGACGGCTCGCCTCCCTGCACAGAGCATGGTTCCAATTATAAAACGCTGCAACGCGCACATTCCACGGCCAAACGCACCACGCACAAGTGTGTTGAAACTGTAAAAAAACAAGCCCGGCGAATGTTAATCCCGCTGAGCCTACAATCTGCGAAGGAAGGTCAGTGCTTATTTGCCTTTAATTTCGATTCACCGTGAATATTTTGCAGTTGGGTTTTTTTGAGATTATGTTTGACGCGTTTCGTCACATTACCACGCTAATTTTTTGTATCCGCCCGCTTGCTCGACTGTGACGTAACATTAAGATGCGAGGAATGGAGTTAAATGAAATAGTCTTGTGCATTGGACTTAACTTTAGGCACAAAGTGTTGCTCTGCTGTTGTTGCTTGTAATGCTCTGTGGCATGCAGTTTCAGCTTAGGTTTTACATTTTACGGTTATTGAGTTACGGCACATAGCTTTTCCTCCCCAGAAGAATGCATAGTCTGCAAGTCACGATGCAGATAAACCAAAGGCGCGTTGCGCGTTTCATGTTCCAAAGCGCAGAGCTGGAATACAAATCTTACCAATATTTATGAAGCAACGAGATAAAAAAAAGACAATACCCTCTCGACGGAGAGCCTATATTTAAACGTAAAATTCCGACGCGTTGAATTTTAACCTTGAATGGTAAAACGGTTATTTGCAGCGACGCGCCACCATCGGCAAAAAATTACCGTGACAAACGGAGGCTGCCCAGTTACACGGGAGGCACAGTGTGGCAAAGCCAAGCTCTTTGAAGACGGAAGGCCCCCCCGCCACTCGGCGTCTGAGGGCTCTGCTGCCAAGTGTCACTTCTCGGCGCGACACAACAGATGGAGCAGGAGTGGCGGTTATTCTGGGTGCGATGAATTCCACATCGGCCGGATCTTTGACGCGTTTTCACCGTCAAAAAAAGTCCGTCGCGCAACGGTGCAGACTGCGAGGCTCCCGAACCGCGTGCCTGTTTACGTTAACCGGAAGCGTCAACGTAAACCTCGACAGCGGCAAGCGCCGCTCTGCGACTTATTTGTGTGTTTTGGGCGATCGACCTCCCCGCCTGAGCACCGGCGGGGACGTGCTGATGAATTCGCCGCAGCTGTTCGTAAATATGCACGTTCAAAGTTCAGGTGTCGACCGGCGGGACAGATAGTGACACCCGAGCACATGGTGACTGAGCCCTTCCGCAATCTGACGCTCGGTGAGGATTTAGCACCTTGATTTGGTTTCTGCGTGTCTCGTGTCATCTTCACAACCGAGAGTCGATGTTCATGACAGACGCTGGCAGACACTGGCCACCTTTGTGATATTCAGAGTCTCTCATGACGGGGTCCCACCGAGCTCATCCGTTTCCTTCCTCTTCCCTTGCAGAGTCATTCCTCGCGGAATCATCTTCCCGTCATATCTCCAGCTGGAGCCCCCCCTAGGATATGTCCCACAAATGCCACCTTCCTTCACATCAGACGTGTCAGTGCGTACTGCCTGCCTCTTTGGTATCGTCTCGTTTAAAATGTACGTCTCGCGTGTTTTGTATCGTTTAATAATAATAATAACATTTATAGAGCGCTTTTCACCCGAGGGTCACAAAGCGCTGCACAGGGCAGCGGAGAACGGCATGTCAACAACGACAGAGAACGGAAAATCAGCAACACATTTTTTTGGGGGGTTTTTTTGTTCCGTTACACCACACGTAACGTTTGCATGAGGTTTGCATACATTACCAATTCACCAGCACACGTGACGTGATAAATGGTGACTGTATTGCCTATTAATCATATAATTTAATGACACAAACTCATTGGTGGAAAGCAGCTAATGCTGTATGTTTGAGGGGAGAAAACATATTTTGGCGACAAAATTATCACGAATTTATATTTTCAAAGATGCCTGATGCCCTCTGTAGGCATGTAGCTACTGAAAGTAGAGACGATCTCTGACCAGTGATTCAGAGAGGCGTGCTTGACATGTCTCTTAAGAGACAAGAATATGGGAACACATGGATTAGAGGAAATAAATACATTAGAGACATATTGACCATTAAGAAAAGGGGGTTTGGGTATGTCGTTCTCTCTGCAGCTTTGTGCAGCGCTTTGTGACCCTCGGGTGAAAGGCGCTATATAAATGCTATTATTATTATTATTATGACGTGACACAGTGTTTACCTGTATATTTATTTTTTATTAATTTGGTCACGTATGCGCAATGATGTGTATAAATTGATATTTTTTGTTTGGTTAATTTGATATATTTATTTATTTACTTTTGCCAGTTCGCGTGTTTTTGGTGTCGCAGGAATCCTGTAAAGAGCCTGCAAGCTCACTGGGTAGATAGATGTTTCTTATAAGATGATTATGAAGTGACTACGGTGGCGCGGTGAGTAGCGCTGCCGCCTCACAGCAAGAAGGACCCTGGTTCGATTCCCAGCTTGGGTGCCTTTCTGTGTGGCGTTCGCATGTTCTCCCCGTGGGCGGCATGGGTTTTCGCCGGGCACTCCGGTTTCCTCCCACAGTCGAAACACATGCTGCTGCATAGGTTAATTTGCCTGCTGACTAAATTGCCCCCAGTGCCCTGTAATGGACTGGCGTCCCATGCAGGGTATAGCCCTGCCTTTCGCCCTGTGTCTGCCGGGATAGGCTCCGGCTCACCACAACTCTGCACGGGATTAAGCGGTTTCTGACTGAGATGAGATGAGAGGAGATTCGTGATGATTGCTCTTCACAGATGTTCTTTCGAGATAGCCGTGTCAAGCGATCTCTCTCCCTTGTGATGTTTCGCCTCCCACGTTGGAAACGCCTGATGATGCCTCCAACGTGGGAGGGAGAGAGCGAGATCGCTCGACACGGCTATCCCGAAAGAACAGCTCTGAAGAGCAACCGTCATGCACCTCATTGCCAAGGTGCCTAAGCCCATAGTGTGATACATTTTATTTTAATAAAGCTTTATGCGGGTGGTAATGATAACAATAATGCCATGTCTTTAGGGGGTAAAGCCTCACTAAGCCTTTAGACTCGGTAAGACGCTTGGCAAATGTCGTCAGCAAAGTGTGCACATTGAGGGAGTGAAGCAAGAGTACCCAGAGGAAATCCATGCATATGAGGAGGTAACACTCAAATAAAGCTCTGCACAGATAGATTCAAGACTCCATTGCTGGGCAGGACATCTCCTGGCCACCTCGTAGTGGAAACCCACAACTTGTAGTGTTCCTAGGCAGCCTCCGAGTAGCAACCAGGTTCAACCCCGGTTAGCTTCTGAAATTTGGCAAGGTCAGGCCCATTCAGGGTAATTCTGTAGTAGACCTACACAGCGCTTAAAGAAAGTGGGCTTCAGCGTTTAAGCAGGAAACATTTACATCGTCGTGAAATTCATAAATCCTTCCCTAGGCCTTTCAGTTAATTTGCCACTTCACCACACCCACTGTGCTACTGGACATGCCAGCAATGCCCTGTGGTGGAATTTTAATTAATTGATGGCTGAATAAATCAATGTATAATAAATTTCTGCTGCTCGAGCGACTCGACACAGACGAACACAATTGGCGAAAAGTGGACAAATGTTGCCGAATAAACGAGGTCACTTTTCTTCGTGAAAGATCGCAGCGACTTTAAAACGATCGCTGCTGGGATTACCAGACGTTATCGGTAAGGAAAGCGAATATTAACTGCGGGAGTCGGTTCTCAATGCATACCAGCTATACGGTAAACAATCCCGTTCTATAATTATGAATGTTTCATAATTATAAATAAAAAATAGTACCAAGAATCAATTACTTATTGTAACGAGGCCAAACTCTCTTGTTCAGAAATCCGTACAGCAGGGAAGGCCAGGATTTGGGGCAATTACTCACGAGGCTTAACCTGCCCCTCTTTTAGCAAGAGCGAATTTGCGCCCGGTGCCCTGTGATGGACTGGCGTCCCATCATTGGTATGGCCCTACTGTGCGCCCTGTGTCTGCCGGGATAGGCTCCGGCTCACCGCAACCCTGCATCGGATTTCTGATGATGATGATGACTTGCTTGATGGAAAGCCATCAGCTGACTAAGGGAAAACAAGATTGTCACTCCCTGCTCCACTAATGGTCTGTCTCTGGGCTCAATAAACAGGTCGAGCGAAACACTAAGCCACTTGAAAATGTTCTAAACTTAGCTAAACACTGAATGCGGTCTGTGGCACCACCCCCTGCACGTCGAGCAGATATGACCTCATTTACAGCCTGACAGGACCCATTAGGATCTTTGTGTAAGACACAAATTGTCCGATTCATAATTACTGGGAAGTGTATACAATGTGGGAAACCAAAATGTGAGCAGAGAGCCATAACCTCAATGTTTAAAGAAATAGTAATTGCAAAACAAATGATTACATGTGGTTTATACTCCAATTATAGACGAGTGCCGGCGCCAAAGAGCAGTGCGCAGTGGAGAGAGAATGCATAGGTTTTGTTCAGATTTTTTGGGCACATTTTAAGCTCCGAGATCCAAGATGGAAAGTGTTTGGCAGCCGTCGTGAGAGTACTCCTTTATCTGTGATCAAGTTCGAGCCCATTCAGTCACCCGCAGGAGGAGCGCCGTGCCACCATGGGTAATATTTTATCCGTAATTGTCTTTTACTTGAAGTTAAACGCAGCATCGAAATTACCGCGGCACCCTGTAATTTATCAAGGCCGTGGATGTCGGATAGATGATGTAGCCCCCGGGGTGTGAATCTCTCCGGACCCAAAACCGTTGCAAGGTTTTTGCTTAAATTCGTACTGCGATCTGTCAATTCACTGCTGGATGAAGGTCAGCCCAGCATGCTAAGTTGGCCAAGGCAGCGGTTGTATGGCCATGCTTCGTGATGTAGGTCAGTGCGGATTGTTGAAGTGGGAGGAGGTGGGTGCGGTGGGGGTTGGCTCGGACCGGTTCAGATCTCACTTGCCACTGATGTGAGCCGCGGCCGGGATTTAAATTCAGGTAGCTGGGTTCGCAACCGAGTGTGCTAACCACTGCACCACGGCTCCACCCCAAGATGCCACTGTGATTACCGCATGGAAAATAAACAGCCCGTGAATCGGTCGCACACACACACACAAGACGCACACACAGCATACAGCACGCACAAATACCTACAGTATCCAGAAAATAAACATTGACACGTTTACAAAACGTGACACACACGCGTCATTAAATATACTAAAGAAATTTGAAAAAAAAACCTGTTCATTATGGTAGCTTTCATTTATACCCTAGAGTGATCATAAATATATCCGATACATTTGAGGTCACATTTTGACACCATAAATATATCAGGGTGCTTCCCCTATATATTATTTAGCGGTCCGTCATGTTATAAGGGGCGACTGGAAATACGTTACGGCCATACGAGATGCAAGTAGGTCAGTTACCTACGATCAGGGCAGTGTTTTCCTTTTCCATAGAATAGCTCCTTTTATCTGGCAATCAAGAGACGCAAACGGGCTTGGGGTTGGACACAATGCTGGCCGATGGACGAGACTAGTGAAGGAACGGCAGCCAAAGGAAGGCACGACGAATGCGGAGATGGAGCAGCGATTAGACCAGTGAATGTGCAGGAGAGATATGGATGACAGAAGTACTGGATTCTGACGGATGGCGACTGTGTGGGTAAGGCATTCCTCCAGCAGTGGAGAGACAATGGGCTGATGAGATATGTTTTTATCCGGGAATTCCAGTTTCCTCCCCCTGTCGCTCACCCTCCCTCCCTGTTTCCCTCCGTGTTTGTCTTTAAGGAAGTGACGGCCATCCTAGGGGATGCTGGCAGATTTTTGCCGCTCTTAAGATTGCCAGTTTCACGACCTTTCGGTGTATTCGATCGTTGAATTTTTGTCGCATTGGTTTTTATTAGTTGTTTTTTCTGTCGTTATTGACATGCCGTTCTCTCCGCGGCCCTTGTGCAGCGCTTTGTGACCCTCGGGTGAAAGGCGCTATATAAAATGATATTATTATTTAATTACAGTTATATATTATTTTTATCTCATCTCCTTGTCAGAAACCGCTTAATCCTGTACAGGGTTGCGGTGAACCGGAGCCTATCCCGGAAGACACGGCGCGAGGCAGGGCTATACCCCGGATTGGACGCCAGTCCATCACAGGGCCCCGGGGGCAATTTATTATCATCACGCTTTTTTTTACCCAAACAGCAGCGTGTATATCTAATCAGAATGCCGTTCTGTCTCCACGTATAAATCAATCTACGTTTCGGTCCACCAAGCTTATTGCCGTCCCAGACCAAGATAACCGTGCAGCATATGATCAAGCAAGCAAACTCTGGATCGGTTTTGACTTTCCGGGCCTCATGAGCGAGATCACACCTGCTCATCAAATTCCGCCGGTCACCCAGATGTGACTCAGCCTGGTCACAGCCACCACTCTGTACGAGCTATGGGATCCTGTCCAACACAGCATCGGGTACACGACCCACGCATAACGAGTTCGCGCGCACTTACAGCGACGCATCATTATCATTCCGGGAGTCGACACCGACTTCGGGTGCCTTTCTGTGCGGAGTTTGCATGTAGTAATAATAATTTTTCATTTATAACGCACCGGCACATATTCATTCAATGTCAATGGTATTCAGTCGACGAGAGAACGACTCAGAGGCGCGAGGAAAGCGCAGAGAGGCGGAGGAGGCAGCCAGGCGGTTTTGCCGGCGGATAGACTCCGGCTCACCGCGACCCCCCCTTACAGGATTAAGCGCTTTCTGACAATTGACGGATCGTGGATGTGAATCATTATAATTATCACGACGACAGCGTTTTCGCAACGGCGGCACCGCGCCTCGCTCACCTTGGCTGGCGACGCGAGGCTCTTGCTGAGCCTCTCGAGCTGAACGCGGTACTCGCCGAGCTTCTTCTGGTACCTGAGCGCCGTCACCTGCAGCTCGCTCTGCAGCGCCGACACCTGGGAGAGCAGCGACTTCTCGCGCTTGCTGGCTCGCAGCGCCGCCTTCTTGCAGTCGTACTCCAGGCTCGCCACTTTGGCCATCACCGACGCCGAGTGAGAGCGCAGCGCTTTCAGGCACGAGTGTCCACCTCCGCCGCCGCCGCCGCCACAACCGGCTCCCGCCGCCTCGCCCTTGTGATCCCGCTGCACCAGCATCAGCCCGCAGCCGCGCTCGCAGATGCCCACCGGGCGGTAGTCGCAGGTCTCGCGCATGTGCGCGTCCATGTCGCGGAGGTCGAGCACCTCGGAGCAGCCTTTGTTGCGGCACTTGGCCGGCGAGAAGTCGCACATGTCGGCGTGCTCCGCCAGCTGCTGTAGCCGCACCACGCGCTCGCAGCCCCGGGCGCGGTGCTCGCAGCTGATGTTCAGCTTCAGGATGAGGTTCCGCAGCGGCAGCACGTGGTTTAGCTCCTTGGTGGACACCCGCTGGCACTGCACGGGGCAGCTGCCCTTCTGCACCACCCAGGGCAGCACGCAGCCGGCGCAGAAGACGTGCCCGCACGGCGTCGCCAGCGGGTCCTCCAGGACCTTGTTGCACAGGTTGCACTTGAAGTCGGGTTCCACCTCGTCGGCGAAGCGGTCCAGGTCAAAGCCCATGTTTGAGAACGCCCCCGGGATGGAAAGAGACAAGGCAGCGGGAGGGGGGCTTGAAGATAGATGGAAAGAGAGAGACACACAGAGAGATAGATAGACAAGAGAAGAGGAAGGGATTGTACGGTAAGGGTGTGGGACGGGGAGAGGGATGAAGAGCAGACCCCCCCCAACTCAAAGACGCGGGTGCCGCATGAGTGAGACCACTGATCCCCCGGTTGCTCACCGGCTCCGCTCGCCGAGCGACCCACTCTCCGACTGCCGAGTGTTTGTTATTATGCCTGCACTGTGTCGGCGGGCTGGGATGGGGGAGGGCAGATTGGATCCCTCGATTTTTCTCTCCACCCACTGTTCCCGCCCTCTCTCTCTCTCGCTTTTCTATCCACCCCTTAGTCTCGCTCGCTCTACCGTAATTACCAAGAGAGAGGCTCACAGCTCTCAGTTAAAAGCTGCGTCTCTCAGTTAAAAGCTGCGTCTCGAGATGCCCTCAGAACAACAACACGAGGGCATCGCCGCATCTCGACCCGGCGTTGCCGCACATTGCAGCGACCCCCTTTGTTGTTGCGAAACGCGAAGGAGACGACGCGCGCACGGACACGAAAAGTGGCACGGGTACATTCTCCGATAGTTACGGTAAAAGGCGGTACATGGTCGGAAGAAGACGAGAAAAAAAAGAATTAAGCACACGTAAGAGGCGCACAGACAGACAGACACACGCACGGGGAGAGACCGCACAGACAGGCGACGTCACCGCTTTGGAGCCACACACACACAGAGAGAGAGAGAGAAAAAAGACTCGCGACTGAACGTGGCGAGAATAATGCCCGGTCTTGACAGAGTGATGTGTGTACCTGCTCTCTACTAAGTTGTTTGTTCGTGCCTTAAGTCAGCGCTTGGGGGACATGGGAGAATTGGATATGGATTACCGGGGCTCTCCTAGCTGCTCGGGGCTGTAATGCTTGGCCAGGTAGGGTTGCCCATCTCTGACATACAAAACAACCCGAGAGAGATAAATGGAAAGAAGAATATTTTTCCGTTGTGGCGCGGTGAGTGGTGCTGCTGCCTCGCAGCAAGAATGACCCCTGGTTCGAATCCCGGCTCGCGTGCCGTTCTGTGCGGAGTTTGTATGTTCTCCCCTCTGTCCGGGTGGGTTTTTGCCTGCCACTCCGGTTTCCTCCCACAGTCCAAAGACACGTTGCTGCATAGGTTAATTAGCCTGCTGACTAAATTTGCCCCGGTGCCCTGTGATGGACTGGCGTCCCCCCATGGGTGATAGCCCTGCCTTGCGCGCTGTGTCTGCCGGGATAGGCTCTGACAATGGATGGATGGAATATTTTCCGATGACCAGAAGACGGTTGCTACATTTTACACGTACCACCAAACCCAGACTTGTGTTAATTTGAGATATGTACAGGGCCTTGCTACGCTTGGGTCAAAGGCACTAAGACATGTACGTTAGTACTATTATTTCTCATATTGCCAAGGTCTGTCACAACTGTGTCGTGCACTGCGGTAAAGGTCAGCGCAATACCGGTACCATATCTCGGTTCCGATCAATTTTCGCCACCCAAACACAAATTCCAATTCCCGCTGACGTATGGATGGGTGTAAAACCCCAGGGCAGACCTACAGCAAACTCGAATGGTGTTTTAGTATTGTTATTGATTAGTTACTAACACAAACTGTGGGACTTTTAATAGATAGTATATCTTTGTTTATTATTTCAGGAGAAAAAAATACCCGGTGAGCTTGCAAGCTCTTTACGGGATCCCTGCGACACAACAAACACGCGAATTGACAAAACTGACCCGTTAAAAAAAAAAACCCTACATCCATCCATCCATTTTCAGAAACTGCTTAATCATGTACATTGTACAGGGTCGCGGTGCACCCTTATATCAATGTGTAAAAACTAATAAACGGAACAGGTGGCAACCCCTTGGCCCAGGCCTGCGGTGAGACCGGTGCCAAAGATATTTGGAGCCGCGTGAGATTAAGAGCGACGCTGATGGGATGAGCTCTTAATTCGAATGAGTGACTTATGAGCGAAGGAAGGATGTGTGCTCAGTGATTGCGGCTGTTGTACGCCCGAGGCTCCGATAATTATTGGTCTCGGCAGTTAGGGGGGATAATTTTAAATGCGAGTTAATTCAGCCAGCGAGCTGTTAGATTGGCACGTTATTATTATAGGCGATGCTTTAAATCTCTCTCTCTCACACACAGACAATAAAACTAGAAATTCCTGTTGGGTGACCTGGGTGTTTTCGAATGAGTTTTACGTGCAATGGATTGTAAACCTACACAGATTAGTACAGCTGTGTTATTAATTACCACGACTGGTAGATCGCAAATTAAAACTTACTCGTAATTCAATTCACCGTGGCGAAAATGTCGTATACGTTTTTAGAATCGTATGTATGTACATACACAAAAAGGTGATCTTAATCCTGCAGTGCTGTGAATGGTTATTAACTTTATAATAAATATGTTTTCAGTTATATATTTAGTGCCAGAAATGTGACAAAAAAACCCATTGGTGTTAGGATTTATTCTGTATTGCAGTTCACAATTATTACTGATTTAAGTCGACTTAACGGCGTACCTACCTGCATGGTTGTTCTTTGCAAATCCGTGGGTATCGGCCGCGGTGTGGGCAATTAAACGGAAGAAAAATACGAACGAAAACAGCTCTGAAGAGCAACCATCGTAAATCTCGCCGTGAAAACCTCCATCAGTACAAAGTATCTTAAAAAAAAGTTCGCGTAATGGTCGTGCCATTTCCGACCCCTGTCTCGGCTGTACACACACTGAACTGGCGCTTCATCGCTCGTCGCCGTAAGTCGGAGCGTGCGGACGCGCGGAAAGATCTGGAAGATACGGAGAGCTGCCTAAAAGGGCCATCGGCCGAAACGCCCCCTCATATCTTGACCGTTTTTAAATAAAGTGCTATTGACGGATGTGTTGAGTCTCGTAGCTCACGGGGTTCTTCCAGCTTGAGTAAAATGTCTGTGTCTGAATCTATTCAATAAAGTAAAGCGGCGCTAGGAAATCACGAACGTGCTCGTTCTCCCATTCATTCATTCATTGTCAGAAACCGCTTAACCCACGCGGACACGGGGAGAACAACGTGCAAACTCCACACAGAAAGGCACCCGAGCCGAGATTCGAACCCGGGTGGTTCTTGCTGTGAGGCGACAGCGCTACTCACCGCGCCACCGTGCCGCCCTGTTCGTTCTCCCATATATATATAAAACATAACCCGTTGTCGTTGTTCCCCGACTTGTTATCTCAACTCAGCTGGTTCGAATTAGTTTCGATTCTTAGAAGCGTGATGGTTATATGACAGTTTCCCGTTGCAACAAGTTCTTATTTAGTTGCAGACAGCCCTTCAACATTTAGAGATATAATAGTCAGTGCTGGCCTTAAAGGCGGGCGGGCAATGGCCTCTCTTCTTGCTCCAGACTGAGGGGCTTCTGGCATCTGTTGAGCTTCTGGACATCGTTGTCTTTCAGCTCCTTGGCTTCGAAGTGTTTGTTAGAATTTGCAGGTAATACCAAGATTTACTTGATAGGGATCGCGACGTGAACGCTTCTACCTTGATCCCCAACTCAGCTGGTGATGTAATCACAATAAATAATACAAATCACGTGCAGAAAATTAGGCGCATTATCCCAAACCTACGACTGAGCTGCTTCCCATTCTACATGTAACAAGTGCCTTGTTGCCCCCCCCTCAGGCACAATCCGGTAAGTAGATTGACGTGTGCTTCGTATTTCTGTCCCATTAGTGGGAATCGGTCTAATATGTCATGTAGCATGGGTTAATCACAGCGACCACGGTTATCCAATCCGCCCCGTAATCACCGGGGCTCATTTGCACTGTGCTGCCGCTGTACGCTAACACAGACATCCGTGCGATATTTAGCCCGTGAGCCTAGCGGCGCTTAGTCGGTACCACCTGGGGTGGCAAATGTACTACTGGAATACGCCACGGGGTTATTGTCAATCGCGAACAAGTGATTGAAAATACTCCGTGTCCGCGTGGGTTTTCGCCGGGCATCCCGGTTTCCTTCCACCGTCCAAAGACATGCTTCCAGGTTAATTGGCGTCAGAAACCGCTTAATCCTGTATAGGGTCGTGTTGACCAAAAACCTATCCCGGCAGACACAGGGCGCAAGGCAGGGTTATACCCAGGATGGGACGCCAGTCCATCGCACGGCACCGGGGGCAATTTAGTCCGCAAAACAATAAACCTATGCAGCTGCATGTCTTTGGACTGTGGGAGGAAACCAGAGTGCTCAGCGAAAAACCCACGTGGACACGGGGAGCACATGCAAAATCCACACAGAAAGGCACCCGAGCCGGGATTCGAACCCGGGTCCATCTTAGTGTGGAGGCGGCAGCGCTACTCACCGCGCCACCGTGCCGCCTTTAAAAGCGATCATCTCTGTCAAATTGTACATTCCCTTCTCTCTAGACATTCTTCACATAGAGAGCTACTGCAGGAACCTTGCTATCACTCGAGGTTGTGATCTTGAGATTACATTCT
>JAZEWU010000013.1:5547352-5572279 GCA_036362915.1 Geotria australis
CCTTGCGCCCCTTGCTTGCCGGGATAGGCTCCGGCTCACCGCGACCCTGTATAGGAGTAAGCGGTTTCGGAAAATGAATGAATGAATGAATTATTATTTCATGTTTTTGACTCGGAGGGTCCATTTCGACGCAAAGTAGAAACATCGGTCAAGGCAAAACAGAGCGGGTTTGTAACACGCGACTTAATAGATTTTCTCTAACGTATGGACCTCTATAGTACGTTCTTGTCTATCCACTGCTGGATGACGGCCTTCCCACACCTTGCAGGCCGTGTGAGATACGTGGGCCATACTTCACCATGCTCGTCACATCTATCCATTACACAATGGGTGATCTTGGTCAATCGGAACATTTGGAAAGGTGATTAGCAGCTGTTACCGAGGGCTGTGGTAACGCCTGTTTCATACGTAAACATATCCCGTACACATAAGATACAATGCAGTAGAGGGGATTTTTTAAAATAAATTTCGTTCACTAGCTTCAAAAAGGCCTGAAAGAAGTATTGCATCAATTGAATCCAGCGAGGCATATGGAGGCCGTTAAGAAAACTCACGACTTCCTTTGCAAGCGTTGCAGTACATTCTTCACGTATGATGTAAATATATTTTAATGGCTTACCGCAAAAAAATAATATTCTTTTTTGGAGGGGCTGTTAAGAAACCCCCCCCTCCATCCCCACAGCCTTGCAACACTTCTCAATACAAATGCGCAGTTGCGTTAATAATAGTGGCATTATTAAATAGTTGGTAACAATCATAACTCACAACGCCTCTGGAGTCCCGCTGCACTCGTCTGCAGTCGATGCGATACCCGTGTCTAATTGGGGCAGGGAGCTCATATTGGTGTGGGCCTCACACTGGGCGCGGGGCAATCCCTGTGGCGGTGAGGCTTATTGAAAGTTAGCCACTCATAAAGCAAGCAAGTTGGCTGAAGCATGTGGAACAAATTGATCGTTAATTAGAAGCCCACCCCCTGCTGGGTGTCTGAAACCAAAGTGAGTTTGGGGACACTTTAGGAAGACAAAAACAAACCTCGTAAATTAAGTTTGAGTTCCTGTAGCATGAGAGCCGGGGCTGGGGGTGGAACGAACTCGGTAAAACATTCGAAGAGAGTTTTGGAGATGTCAGACAGTGCAGCAAAACTGCTTAGGTTTACGGATCTAAGAAGTTTTATATGAAAAACAGAACATCCATATTTCATGCGATTCAGATGGTAATTTATATTTCATGAAGCTGACATTCACGGGAATATCAGTTACGAGTCTCTCACGGTGTTTTTTTTTTTTAAACAAAAACACATGATGTAATATCCTTTAAATAAGAGACCATGCCAGTAATAATGGTAACTGCTAGTTCTCAAAATATCATCAGTCCGTACTTCTACTGTACTGCGCAGGTTACTCAACTCATCTCATTGTCAGCAACCGCTTAAACCTGTACAGGGTTGCGGTGAGCCGGAGCCTATCCCGGCAGACAAAGGGCACAAGGCAGGGCTATACCCCTGATAGGACGCCAGTCCATCACAGGGCACCGGAGGCAATTTAGTCAGCAGGCCAATCAACCTATGCACCAGCATGTCTTTGGACTGGAGGACAAAACCGGAGTGCCCGGCGAAAACCCACGCGGACACGGGGAGAACATGCAAACTTCACGCAGAAAGGCACCCGAGCCGGGATTCGAACCCGGGGCTTCTTGCTGCGAGGCGGCAGCGCTACTCCCCGCGGCACTCGGATGCGCGTTATACATTGCATTTATTATTATTGTTATAGCGGTTGTTGGAGCAAGCCGCAATGCAGTGCAGCGTCTTCCAATAAAAGCAACAATGCGATGAAATGTGTGACCAGGAGTCGCAGAAGCCTGCAGGTGAGCCCAGGGAAAACAAGACCACGTGCCAGCTGGAACGGTGACTTCCCTCTCGAGACTTCACGTGTGCCGACAGTTAATGAAGCCAGACGGAGAGTGTGCATGTTAATTGCGCATTAGATAATAGGCGGCATGTTCTCACCTTGTTTTCGCCGGGCACTCCGCTTTCCTCTCACCGTCCAAAGACATACTGGCAGGTTAATTGGCGTATCGACTAAAATTCCCCAGGCGCCCTGCGATGGACTGGCGTCCCATCCTCGGTGTTCCCCTGCCTTGCGCCCTGTGTCTGCCGGGATAGGCTCCGGCTCGCCGCCACCCTGTACAGGATTAAGCGGTTTCTGAAAATGGATGGATGGATGGATGCCCTTGGACGTGATTGTCTGTGCGAGGAGGAGAAACCCTGACCGCGTAATCGTCGCGGTAGATTTGCTCCCTGGCTCCGAGCGTACAGGAAACCGTGCACATTGTTTGTCTTGTAAGGGGTGACAACTGCAGAGAATGTGCCGCACGGCTGGGCTGAGGCACGACAGTGAATGAGCTCCTACTTAACATGCACCGTTTACTTTGCACGGAAATAGCCCTCCACTGTCAAGTCGTAATGTGTTCCGCTGTGTAAATATTCGTACCTTTTTTTTATTCCCCTTCAAAATGTTTATGCAAATGTACCCAATGAAAATATTTAATTAACTGCTCGCTCAGAAGGTTCGGTTATATAACATGCATTGTGCTGCTTCAACAAGCCATCAGTTGTCTGCCGCTCTGGGTGGATTTTTTTTTTGGTTGTTCTATTTAAGCTTATGTTCAATTTGCCCGGGTTTACATGTCACTTAGTTGACCCTAACAATCAAATCGTGTGGGACGGAGCCTCTACGCTTTTGTGGCCACATCAAAGCCATTGTGGCATTGCTTTACATTGATGGGCACACGGTGATGTGATTTCATTATCGGTTGGCATCGAATGCTCTTCTCACGCTCTCAACAGCCACGCCTGTGCTCTCAATTTTACAGTAGGTGATTGTAGGTGAGGTTTCATTTTCGCTGGGTTTTTTCCTCTCTGCCACAGGGGTGGAAAATATTTATCTTCCTTGCCCGGTACCCACGAGTTTTGTGGGTTCAACCACGGCGCCTGTATCTTTGGAGTTTGCAAGTTCTCTCTCTCTCCCGTGGTCGCGTTGATTTTTTTGCCGGGTTCCTCCGGTTCTTCCGTACAGATTTAGAAACATGCGTTTAGATTGATTGCTGTTTTTCACAGCTGTTCTTTCGGGACAGCCGTGTCACTGAGCGATCTCCATCTCTCCCTCGCGACGTTTCGCCTCCCACGTTGGATGCATCTTCTGGCGACTTGAGTTCCTAAATGAGGGAGGCGAAGGGTTGCACAGGAGAGAGAGAGGGAGAGCTCGACACGGCCATCCTGAAAGAACAGCTTTGAAAAGCAACTATCATGCATTGAGCCGTGGAAGCCTACATCAGGTACACGCGTTTAGACTATTTGACGACTGTAAATTACCACGTGATGACGATATAAGCCACTTTGTTGCGCTATCGTGTGTGGCCAGGTCGCTTCTCCAAAAAAGCTCATAGCTCAGTGGGCTTTACCTGGTGAATAAAATAGTTCATTTGACTTTAGTGGATGTGAGTAATCACGTGTTCGTGTGATATGTCCATTGCACAAATTATTATTGTAAATTAACCGACACAAAATTCCAATAAGTGTGTGAATACTTTTATTAGTCGTCTTACTTAGAGACGTTTCACACGGTTGTATAAATCAGTATTTGGCATGTGGAAGAAAACTGTAGGCCCCGGAGAAAACACACACCTCCAAGGAGGTGCCACTTAACACTGCCTTCTCCTGGCCACGCCTCGCCACCCCACGCCGACAGCACTTGGCAAGCTCTGGTGGTCCCCTAAGTCCGACCCAGGCTCAACCCCACTCAGCTTGCGAGGTGTGACGGGATCAGGCACATTGTGGGTGATTTGGAAGTTATTACGGGTTATGCAGCTTTCTCCCACATGCCAAAACAGCCACATAGATGGTTTTCATTACAGTAGAAAATACGGTGAGCTTGCGAGCTCTGGAAGCGGGATTCCTGCGATCTTTTTCTTTGCGATTCTTCGAAGCACGAAGGTCAGCTTCTGGACATCGTTGTCTTTCAGCTCGGCTTCGAAGTGTTTGGTAGAATTCGCAGGCAACACCAAGTATTACCTGACAGGGATCGCGACGTGAACGCTTCTACCTTGACCCCCATTCCTGCGATACAACAAACGTACGAACTTACTAACATAAACAAACAAAAAAACAGTCACCTAGAGAATTTGCAAAACATCTCAATGTGGGCCTCTTAAAAAAAAAAGAATAAATTAACATTCAGTGGACGTAAATATGCACATTGATAAATGTTGATAAAGTGTACTTTGTGCTGTATGTATTCACGATTTTTCGTGTGACATAAATATGCACACTTCTGAATGTAACGTGTACACCGGACGAAGGCTGGGCAGTTTCCACGGTGGATGCGAGGGTGACATTTCCAGTGTAAGAATAGCGCAGCCTTGGTGCTTTTAGCCTTGGAATGAATCTCCGCTCGAAATAACGTAGCTTTGGAAATGCCATGCACCAGGCATGTGGCAGGATCCCACAGGGTTGACCAGTGATTTTGGCGTGACGAATTATGGCATGTTTAATAATGATGATGATAATGTTAAGATCTTAATACTTGTATTATTGTCGGAACGGGTAAAACCTTTCCTCTTTTAACATCATCTGTGTACTGGCAAAAAGGTAACCATAGACAATGATAATAATGTTGAGTTTATTGACAATCCTGTTTGAGGTACCAGTTATAAGGGTTTATGACAGATCAGTGTACGCTATTCAAGGGACGGCAGAACCAGGATTGGTTCAGATGTCATCGCCACTGATTGTAGCCTTAACTGTGAATCAAACTCATGTTGTTGGGTAGTTAGTGTTGCGTGCTAGCCGCTGCACAACACTCCACCCTATATATACAGCTATTTATGGACATAAATGAATTCCACCAAATAATAATGCCGCAAAGGGACACCAAACAGTGTACAACTCCGCACATTGCTGTTTTATTACGCATAATAAAATAAAAATATTACGGCAATCAATGTTAAACGTGCAGCCAGGTGCATTAATAACACGCAGGAAGCTTTTTAAGTGATTTGTAAATTTAGAAATGCATTTTCACAGTGGCGACCCTCATCCAAGCAGTGTTTTTGGCACAAATTATGAAGCTTTTATTAATATTAAATATGTGATTGGTCCTTCCATATACTACATATTTTATAAAACGCAACCACTTATAAAGAAAGCCCAATATGCATAGAAATGCATATTAATTTGAAATGGCTGTCTATCTCAGTAAAATCAAGAGGCATGGTTGCCAATTTGTGTTAACAGTTAGCGTTTGGTCATTAACAGACTGACATTTATTTCCTTTGAAGAACACAAAATAATCGTAAAGCGTTTGTTGTTTGCATAGAATTATAATTGTAATAAAAACATTAACATTCCTTTTTCCCTAAATTTTTGTATCCGCATAAATGTTTTTTTTACACAACCCATCAGACGCACAGCCTTTAGTGAGTACACCTAATCAGCAGCATCGCTTAAATACAAGCAAAACCCTGGACCAGTTTCCACACTCAGCGTCTCATCAGCAGTCAGCCTCGCTTGAACCAGCACAGGTGAACTGCTCGATGTTTATAGACAGCAACCCGTGCTGGAGGAAACCTGATCCATTCCATTCCACTATCAGAAACCATCCATCCATCCATCCATTTTCAGAAACCGCTTAATCCTATACAGGGTCGCGGTGAGCCGGAGCCTATCCCGGCAGACACAGGGCGCAAGGCAGGGCTGTACCCATGGTGGCAGGCCAATTAACCTATGCAGTAGCATATGTGTGGAATGTGGGAGGAAACCAGAGTGCTCTGCGAAAACCCACACGGACACGAGAAACCTGATGCAGTGTATCAAAAAATTACACAATAATAAACACAACAGAATAATTGAGCGTCGTTGTTGAGAATGTTAGGAACAAAAATAAATAATTCGTCCCGTTCGTAGTTGTCTCCAACGCAGCTATCTGTCCTCATTAACAACAGTAACAGCAGCAGCACTAATTGTGGCGCCGTGATGCATTGCCAGGCAAACATTTTCACCCATTACGGTCAGAGTGTGAAATATTCGCGCAGTGCCATGTCAAGGGCACGGCACTGTCCGACAAATTATTATTCAGCAGCGAGCGCCGGCTGACACTCGAGGGCTTTAATGCCACAAGCGGTGAAAAACGCAGAATGCCCAGATGACAAATGAACGGAGCTGTAAATCAATTTTGTTCCCGGTAAAAACCACTTGCTGTAAAATTAATACGGGATCCTGGAGTGCACGGCAATGTAATTACTGGCGCACAAGCTGGTTATTAACTCGGAAAATGTAACGCGCGATGCAATTTACCTGATTATCAATCAAGTCACCCTGGACTTCCCGGCTGCCAATTAAGCATGTCCTGTAGGTGTTGCCGCATTATGGCAGCAAAGCTGGCGATGTTGCAGCAAGAGTTCCGGTGTAAGGTCAAAACGGTGATTCTACTGTAACCGAACGCTGCGAAATGTTCACCGTGTTGGGTGGCGCTGTGGTAACATCTCCGCCTCACAGATAGTAAGTCCTGCCCGAGGCTGTTCGTTTCCCGCCTCGGGCGCCTTTCTGTGTGGAGTTTGTGTGTTCTCCCCCCATTATGGGTGGGTTTCTACCGGGTTCTCTGGTTTCCGCCCACAAAATAATTAATTAATATGTCAATAACATTATAATCTATAGGATGCAGTATCTGGCAAATGTTGGCGCCGGCTGGCCGCATTACTGACTTCCCCCCACCTCGCACTTTCGTATCCAAGTCTCGTCCACGACCAGGCGTGGAATTTGTGCTCGTAATAAATTGTATTACGCTTATGTTAATGTGAGATTATTATAATTGCGAGTATTGCTTATTCACTTTAATAATTCATCGTATTTTATTAACATAAGTGGTGTCTGAAAATTAAGAAGCTAAATCAATGTGGCAATCTGGCACCACAAACCTTGCCTCTATCGGATTAAAATTGAAAACTGATCAATTTAAGTAGCTGGTTACTCAGAGGTCAAAGTCCGAAGCTGGCATTTCCCGTAATCTTTAGTTCAAAGCCAGGGAGCCACCTGCTATTAAAATGAGCCCCGAACAAATTGAAGGTCTCATCCCGATCACCAATGACCGCACAAGAAAATAATATTATATTGAAATTCAGCTTTGTTAGTTCGAAATTTTCGCTCTGAAAATTAAAATGAGTGTGAAAGTCTTGAAACAAACATGCAATCTCATAGCGTGCCCCATATTACGCAACGATAAAGAGAACAATGCAAGCGTTTTTCAGAATAGGTTCAGTTCAAAATGCATTGCACGGCTATTCTTAGACATGGTCTAAATATGATTTTCGAGAAGTTTTCCAATTATTCTTCATTCCATTAGATGACTGACAGCGCACTGGAAACAAACTTGGGGGAGATAAATATATTTCACGAAATAAAATTAATCAGTTATGAAAAAAGTGATGCTTCTCATTTTCAGTTGTTGCAATTTGTGTTACTCATTTTAAGGTCAGTAGCAGTGACCGCAATTGCAACAGCCATGAAATTGCCATTTTTTTCCAGATTCTGGATTAAAATGTTAATTGCAAACTGATAATTAGGTGCACATCACAAATGAATCTGATTAAAATCATGGCTGCGAAAAAATATTTTACGTCCAAAAAAACCATTAGGTTTTCTAATTTTAAATGAGAAAGGCCTGCTGCATGCTGATGACATACGATTGAGCGGGGGAGATCGAGGAAGGGAAAACAAAACAAATCAGAAAATGAAAAACCAAGCGAAGATTTGAAATACATTGGAAAAGTGACCTATTTCGCAATGTCATTATATTACAATACTTAATACTGCACTGAATAAAAAGTCCATTTCAAGCATGAATACCAGTGATGTATTGACATATGCAATAGACAGCACTGACAGAAGCGAGTGCTATTTCTTAACAAAGACAAAGATACCCTGCATAGCCTTCACAGTCTTTTTGGAGGAAGTGTTATCATAGGAGCACCGATGAAGGCCAGCACGACACACAAAACGGTGGGTGGCCTCCCCAGCCACCTGTGTCTCCCAAGTAGCGATGTTTACATAACGCACCAGCTACTAATTTGAGTAGCTACTCATTTGAGTAGCTGGTGCGGAGGCCCAGGACCGGTTAAAATAATTTTCACCGGTGTTGGCGGCCGTGAGTGGGACTTGAACAGAGTGAGCTTGCAAGCTCCAGATGTGGGATTCCTGCGATACAACAAACGTTTGAAGTAACCGGGGCGGCACGGTGGCGTAGTGGGTATCGCTGCCGCCTCACAGCAAGAAGGACCCGGGTTCGAATCTTGGCTCGGGGGCCTTTCTCTGTGGAGTTTGCATGTTCTCCCCGTGTCCGCGTGGGTTTTCGCCGGGCACTCCGGTTTCCTCCCACCGTCCAAAAAGATGCTGCCAGGTTAATTGGCGTACTGACTACATTTCCCCAGGCGTGGCGTCCCCTCCTCGGTGTTCCCCTGCTTTGCGTCCTGTGTCTGCGGGGATAGGCTCCGGCTCACCGCGACCCCATACAGGATTAAGCGGTTTCTGAAAATGAATGAATGAATATATAAGGTCACCGGGTACATAGCAGAGTGCACTAACCGCTGCACTGCCGCTCGTAACAATAACACCGGCACGTGCACTCTGGCGCAGACCTGTTCTCAACAAAAACCTCTATCTTTCCATTGACGCGTGCTGTTTGACATTTTACTTTGTTCGAACACAGTTGACCCCATTCCATTTCTGCAACAACAACAAGAGAAATAAGGCTATTCCAACATAGTGGCGCAGTGGTAACATCTGCGCCTCGCAGAAAGACAGACCTGCCCGAGACCGATAATATACCCCCCACCCCTTCCTTGTTTGGTTAATTTGTTATTTTGATATTTTTTACATTTATTTTTGTACATGTTCCGTCTTCGGTGTGCCGCAGGATTCCTGTATAGAGCTTGCGAGCTCACTGGGTATTTTTTTTTCTGCTTTAATAATAAACATCTATCTATCTAGCTATCCTGCAGGTTACCTCACGCGCCTGAGTCATTCTCCCTGCAAACGAATACCTTCGATATTGAATTAAACGTGTGCCACGCGTTGTAAACCGTATTCATTATTATTGTGGAAGTCGGGCCACAAGGCCGACAAACGAGCGGAGAGGTGAGCGAGCAAATGGAAAGCGGCTACAAGGGGGCACGTTGAGACTGCCATTCTCTACAGTTGTATTTTTTGACGACTTGGAACAATGATGAGGTTTCTGTTTCAAATGGCGGCGTGTGAGGCCCGTTGTGAAAAGCTGAACCATTTATAAGTTGCGTGATATATGGAAGCAATTGAGAACGTCAGATGGGCCTGGTACGATGAGAGTGGCCACGTAGGGTTATGGGCCGTGGGTGTGGTTGCTCGGTATTGGCTGAAAAGAAAACGCAAAAGTTGAAATCCTTTCAACGCAGCCGTGTAAACAAACGAGGGTAAAAGACCGCGCTTGCCTAACGCTCGGCAGCATCCACCTCGGTCGGGGAGACACTCGATGTGTACGGCCCCGTTGTTGACATGCCGTTCTCTCCGCAGCTCTGTGCAGCGCTTTGTGACCCTCGGGTGAAAGGCGCTCTAAATTTGTTGTTATTATTATTAGCATGTCTTTGGAATGTGGAAGGAAACCAGAGTACCCGGGCAAAAACCCACGCGGGCACGAGGGGAACGTGCAATCCTCACACAGAAAGGCAACACCCGAGCCGGGAATGAAACCCGGGGTCGCGCTTCTTGCTGTGAGACTTGCCGCCTTCATTATACCTGGCACAGTTACGCTTTGCCTTTGGCCGCCTTTGTCTGCCTTTGGGTTGCGTTTGCCCGAATGATCGATCGCCCCGCGGCATCCCGCGAGACACGTGGCGTTCCGGCTTCTCAAACCAAGGCTGCTCCCTTCGTCTCCCTGCCGCCACCCAGCCCGGGCCTCTCAGCGAGAAAAACCACGAGAGCGTCTCGCTTGGCGCGCCCCGGCTGGGTGTTTTCATTGAGCGGGGAGGACTGCGGCTCGGGCCACCGATTTGTTTTCCACTGACGGGTTAATTGCTGCAGAAAAGTGGCGCACGCAGCTCGACACAAAGCGGCACAGAGACGGCGTGGAGAACCGTAAACAAACAGAGGGGGGTCAGTAGGGGTGTGCAAGCCATAGCACCCTCCAGCGAGTCCACTGGGAGCAGTCCAGGTGCCAGGAATGTCAGGGCTGGGTTCTGATTTTGTCGGTCGAGATGGTCGGAGCGAGCTGACTCATAAATCTTTAAAGCCCAATGATTTATCTCCCGGCTGCGCTATTTCATTTGGTGATGTCATATTAGGATGGTCGTTTTTCAACGCCTGCAGATGCCTCCAAATTGGGAGGCGAAACGTCGCGAGAGAGACAGGGGAATGACTAGACACGGCTATCCCGAAAGAACAGCTTTTAAAAGCAACCATCATGAATCGAGCCGTGAAAACCTACAGCAGTATTCCAAGAAAGAGTCAAGTTCGTTTGAAAGAGTTATACAAACGATGTATACAATGCCTAAATAATTGGATTTACAATGCGTCTAAAATGTGACTATATTGTCATATTACTGCGGTCTTGAGGCGTGGGTCGTAAACTCGGCCACTATCCACTCAAATACGGACCCAAAAGTGACATGTGGGCAAAGCAGCATGGACAGACGCGCGATTCGAGTTACGCTCAGACACAGAGGAGCGCGTGGATCAGAGGAGGCACACACAGATAGGAAAGTTAGATCGGCTGGCGAAAGGTCGCGAGGGAGAGAGGGAGATCGCTCGACACGGCTATCCCGACAGAACGGCTCGGAAAAGCAACCATCATGAATCGAGCCGTGAAAACCTACATCTGCTTCAAAAAATGTCAACAAACTTTGCTCACGGCGCAAACATAAAAAAAAGAATGAATCAATGCAAATGCCACGCAGCGAAGTGCCTTATTCGCAACATTTACATTTAATGTGTGTTTTGTCTTTTAATGATTAATAGCAAAAGCCGCAGCTAGCATCGCGCCAGCGATCTGTGAGAACACGCGTGAGTCGTGGTGCCGTGGGTTTGGTGTGGACACGCATGATTTAAAGTTCAAGCAGAAGGCACACTTTGCTTTTGACTGCGTGTTACTTTTGGCACAGCGAAGCCAAAGAATAACTTACAGTTGTTTTGCTAAAAGCGGATTGCTACCAGAAGACGTGAGAGCCGACGGAGGGAGCTGGGGACAATCTTTGTAGCGTGTTATGTAAAAACAAAGCGTTGTTTCTCTCAACCCTTCCGTCTCACAACATTCAGCAAAGCTCCAGTGTTGACCTCCATCTATTATTCCAAAAACGTAATGACCTGTGTTGGGATTTTTTGCTCGTTGTTATTACGAGCAGAGTACCCACCCTACGGGTGATCTTGTTCCAAGTGCGTTACACGTTCTTCTGATGTCTCTTGTTGGTGGAAGTTTTTCGCTGACGTGACTGCTTTGATCTGCATTTTTTTTACTTGGTGTGCTTTTTGAGAATATTGCTGTTGGCTCTGTGAAGTTTCAGAAGAGGAATCAATACGTGGAAAGTGAAGCTTATACAAGACATAAAAGCCTTGGTGTTGTGCAGATAAAAAATTGCGCCCATGAGGGATTCGAACACGGTACCCTCAGTGAGGATATACATACTGGGTCGCGGTGAGCCGGAGCCTATCCCGGCAGACACTGGGCGCAAGGCAGGGTTATCCCCAGGATGGGAAGCCAGTTCATCACAGGGCACCTGGGGCCATTTAGTCCGCAGGCCAATTAACCAATACAGCAGTATGTTTTTGGACTGTGGCCGGCGACAACCCACGTCGACACGGGGAGAACATGCAAACTCGACACAGAAAGGCACCCGGGCCGA
This sequence comes from Geotria australis, assembly GCA_036362915.1. Classification (NCBI taxonomy): domain Eukaryota; kingdom Metazoa; phylum Chordata; class Hyperoartia; order Petromyzontiformes; family Geotriidae; genus Geotria; species Geotria australis. Next base: position 5,559,269 of record JAZEWU010000013.1, read on the forward strand.
GATTCGAACCCGGGCCTTCTTGCTGTGAGGCGACAGCGCTACTCACCGCGCCACCGTGCCGCCCATGATGTACAGATTGCTGTTGAAAATGTTTAACCAGAAAAAGCAACCGAGTGAGATGACATCCCATGTTTTCACAGGTGACGCTGCCATGGCTTAAGGGTTAGCAGTGCACTGGTCTTGCAACTCAGAGATATATGTTTATTATTGCAGCAGAAAATACCCAGTGAGCTTGCAAGCTCTGGAAGCGGGATTCCTGCGACACAATAAACGTACGAATTAAATGCATTATTCACTGATGGTTGCTTTTCAGAGCTGTTCTTTCGCCACGTTTCGCCTCCTACGTGCCAATTCTTTACTGCTTCAGCACACCGGTATGTTGGAGAGTGAAGCCACAACATTTACGATGTTGTGGGTTCATTTTCTAAACTTTACTAATTGGCTGTGCCGGGTGGAGGCGGGTCTATGAAACTTATTTTTTAATATGACCCAACCCATAAAAAGCGATATACTATGGATTTCATCACAAATCCTCAAATGGAACACAAACATAAACATCAAAGTGATTGTTAAGGTTTAAATGTTGTTTTATCTAATGGGGTTAGTACCTAGCGATGCCTGTCCTGGGTGGTATTAACACGTGTGGCCATCCTCCCAAACAGGCGATAAATCCGGTTTTAAATTTCTCGTAGAACGAATCAAAACGTGAGTCTCTAGTCAACACACGTATAGCCGACATACGTGCTGTATCAAGCCAATAACTAGCGTTCCACGTGGTGAAACCCCCCCCCCACCTAGCTTTTAGTGCTTGAAATGTAGATTTCAAGCACGTTGCTTTGGTTTATCGTTTTCACCGAAAGTATGCACGCGATTTAGTCGGTAACAATGTTAGGAAAAAAAGGGGTTGTTTTCCACGAGGAGACACAAAACAACTCGTTCACGAACGCTCAGCGACAAAGACCACAATCTGAAGAGAAGCCTCGAGACTTTGGAGGCCATTGAAGGTGACCATGGCATCCAGGTAACGGAGGAGGCCGCAGATTAGCGTGGCCCCGTCACCGCAGCGGCACGTGGAGCTGAACTTGCTCTTACTCCTAAATTATGCCCTTTTTACGAGGAGGAATGCAATATGTGTTTTTGATTTCACACTTTGTACCAGGATTTATTTATTTTTTACAAAACCAACGGCAATAAAAAGAAAAATGTTCGGCCCTGAAATTGCTTATTTCACAACATTGCTGGTGAGTTGGCGCCGGCTGACCGCGTGGCTGCCTTCCCCCCCCACCCAACTCGCTGCGGTTTTCTCACGCCTCTGAGTGGTCCTCTCTTCGAACGAATATTTTCGACATTGAACGAATACTGTGTGTGTTGTAAATGGTAAATGTAATTGAACGGGCCTTTACACTAGCTAGAGAGTTCGATGGTATAACTCTTCTAGAACAGGGATTCCCAACTGTTTGCACCTCGAGGCTAATTTGGCGCACTTGGGTCTGGTCTCCAGGGTCCAATCGGTGGCGCTCGCGGCCCACTGATGGGTCGCGACCCACCGTTTCACAATGACCGTTCTAGAAGGTCTACGCGGCCAACTCTTCCACATTTGCCAGAAATCTCAGAAAAAAGCCAGCAATAACAATGTGACCTTAACACTATGGGATGGCTCAACGCAATGACAGCTTCATAATGACTTAACATTCATTGACTCGGACAGGCGCGTCTACGAGCGAGTAGCTAGCTACTCACAGTCCACAGTGGAATACATATTTTACGCGATGCCGTTAACGGCAGCGAGCAAACCACGAGGGTCGACTTTTTAATTTAGTTTTTTGTTGCTCGGCTTCTTCTTCTTTGCGATTCTTCGAAGCACGATGGTCAGCCTCTGGACATCGTTGTCTTTCAGCTCCTCGGCCTCGAAGTGCTTACGTAACGTTAATATCGTAAGGTGAATATCGGTTACGCTCTTCCGACAAAGGCCGCCGTAAATTAGGGGGGAAAACAAGGAGCGCGGGTCCCCGAGGGGAACAGCGATTCAAGCTCATAAAATCCATTCTTCCTGAAATCGTCTCGGCCCTGTGGTTACCATATGCCCGTCACGTGGTGGAATTTTTGTGCGTCCAGCGTGCCCCTTGTGCGAGTAATGATTAACAAGGAGCCGCAGTCAGAGAGGGTGCAGATGTCTTACTAACCCAACACCCCACCCAGCCGTGAGGCCACAAAGACAAAGATCCCCCGTATAGCCTTGACAGACTGTGGGGGTCATGTGTAGTTTGCGAGCTCCTATTTAAGTCGGCACGCCTGACGAAGGGGTAGGTAGCCAGCAACCACGCCCTACCGCCCTTGTCTGCCGAGTGGCGATGTTTACACGTCGAACCGGGTACTCATTTGAGGGTGAGTCGGCATAGGGTAGGACCGGGACCGGTTCGGAAAATCGTCACCCGTGTTGCTGAGTCGCGGTCTACCACACACACATCCATGGCTCAACTACTCACTCATCTAGTCTCTCACTTACAAGCGTCATAATTTGGTGGCAGAATAAAAACAAGTCGTAGTGATATCTGTTGCTCATATTCTGAGGCTGAATTTCCATATCACTATATCAAGGGGAGAGTAATGGACATTGTCAACCACGCAGGCATTATTTGAGCTCGCAACCGTAGTATCGCAAGCAGCTAATTCTACCGCTGAACCACCTGGGCGGATTAAACAATCTCCATTTCCCATTCAACACCCATGTGGAAGGCTTGCCGGCGTCAGCGTACAACGCTATAAATATAACATTGTGGCTCCCACTACATTTCCCACCGCATTCAGGATAAAGTGACACACTTCTGAAACCACGGTGTAATTCCCTTCCCCCTTCTCCCGGGGCATTGCTTGTCCAGGTGGTTCCATGTGTGTGAATGAATGCGGCGTATTTCGTTGGGTATTTGTTTATTCAGTTCTCTACGCCGGTCCGCCAATTGACGAGACGCTTCTTAGCCGTTGTTGTGGCTTGAGGAAGGCATGTGTATGCACGAACGGGTGTGCGAGGCGAAAATAAATATAGCCTGCAATATTTGCACGAAAAAATATTTTAAGAATGAGTGGGGCACAAAGCCGTACAATTTAAAAGCCATTTGGTAATGTCCCCCGCAGATCACCTTTCAGTTTGTTTTGTTAGAGAATTTAGGAAGTGGAGAAAACATGTGGAGTATATTTTGGTCGTTTCTGACGCAGGGATAACAACCATGCCTGTATGAATAGAATTATTTCAGAGCTGTTGCTGTGCTATTTAAAAATCAACAAACGATTGACGTACAATTATACGCATATATAAAAATATTGAAATATGGGGCGGAGCGGTGGCATAGTGGTTAGCGCACTGCACTTATGGATCCAGCAGTCCAAGTTCAATTCCAGAGCCACGGATAAAATCAGTGGCGTGTGATCCTCGGTTTACACGTTTCACAAACCCCCACTGACCAGCGTGGTGAAGTATATTCAAACAACCCCGATGACTGACAGTGCAGGGAGGCCACACGCAGTGAATTCACAATCAGCCAGGAATTTTCATTTAAACCTTGAATACATCCTGTGTATATAAACCCTCTAGGTTACATCCAAAACACACCGAAATTCACAGACGTAAGGATGTACGCAATACGAATTGGGGTCGTCTGGTTAGCTGTTTCTAAGACAGACGATTGACCCTGGGAATGAATTAGAACTAGGGCGCTGAATGCCATCAACGGGGGTGGGAGAAAAGAGACGCGAAGGACAGGACCGATCGAGCTTTAGCTTCGTGCAGAACAGTAGAAACACGGCGTACCAAGCAAATCAAGTCAGCATGCACTCGTTGAAGGTCACACACGCTCCAAGGTCGCGCCTGTCACAAAATTACATCCTCCGCTTGAGTATTTGCAAAAGCACAAAAGCAAAATTAAATCTATGAATAATTCCGCCACTGCAGGTGAGTCCGGCCCCTGCTGACATCGTTATTCTCCTTTGCTCAACGTGGACCGACTGTTCTGGGAATTGTAAGAAAAACACAAAGGGGCTTAATCCCCTCGTGGGTGCGGGTTTTCTCCAGGGCACGCCTGGTTTCTCTCTCGCATGACGCAAAACACACTCATTAAAGGAATTGGTCGAGGAACCCAATGCAGGGCCATCCTGAAATATAGTCGTACGTCTTAGTGATGCTTTCCAGAATAAGCCAATGTAATAGTAATTATTGGCATCATCATCATCATAATATTTTATAGCTTGAGTCAAGATCCTAATCAACCAGTCGGGTGTCTCGGCGGTAGAGCGAGCAGTTCGGAGTCAAAAGTTGACTCAGCCCATTAAGAGGTGTGTGGAGTTTGTGCGTTCTCACCTGTTCGGCGTGGGATTCCTCCGGGTTCTCCGGTTTCCTCCCACAGTTAAAACAAAACTCTCAATTAATTGACCGATAACATCGTAACATACAGGGCGCAGTGTCTGGCAAATTTTGGCACCGGCTAACAGCGTGTCTGCCTTCCACCCGCTCCCGCCTCTCTGCGGTTTACTCGCGCCTCCGAATCGTTCTCTCTTCGAATTAATAACTTCGAAATGGAGTGAATACGTGCCAAGCGTTGTAATATTACAAGAGGTCACTCAGCCCATCAACCGTCTGAAGTCGACCACTGCGTGGGGAGGTTCCCAGTGGTTGTCCAATGGACAGACTCGCCCCTGCCAACGAAATGTGGAATTTCCACAGTTTGGCTCAGGGCTGTAAACGCAAAAACCCTCGTTTGAGCCGCAATTCACCTAGAGTGGTTTTTGACGCAGGTTTTCACCGCTCGATGTGTGAGAATTGCTCTCAAGAGCTGCTCTTTCGGGACAGCCGTGTCGACCATTGCTCCTCTCTCCGACGCTTCGCCGCCCGCGTTGATGGTGCCTCCAACCTGGGAGGAGGAGCGCTCGACGCGGCTATTCCGAGAGAGCAGCTCTAAAGAGCAATTCTCACTCAGAGTTGACTTTTTGAGCCTAGCCAGTGATCAAGCGGCTCGCTGCAGGTGGTTGGCTGCACTTTGATGAGGCTGCGCGTGAAATTCCACTCAAACCCCCTAGACCTCAATGGGCCGCCGTGTGGCAGAAATCACTCCGCACGGGGGGCGAGCAGAGAAACCACGCCTCGCCGCAAGAGAAGCCCGTTTGTTTTCCTGGACATTTAAAACCGAAGGATTGTGCCCACGGCCATAAATACGCGGCTCTGATTTTTATTCCATTTACTTTTCTTGTCAAAACAGTGCTCGGTCATTTTCACAGGGCCCTTTGACGCGCGGCGGTAAACAGGAACCCTCTCTATGGTGTGTGTGCCTGTTGTTTCAGTGTTCACATCCAGAGCCACGCGGATCGCGTGCTGTGTACATTGCCCTATGAGCAAGAGCGTCAACGAGTCTTTGTCCACGAACGCAGGTTAGCTAAACAAACAGCAATCATTGCTGTTTTCCTGCCTATGTGCGGACAACAAAGCTGGCTATCCATCTTTGGCAGTGTTGAGACTGGCGGTCGAGGACGGTGTCTGTGCGGTTGTGTGTCTTGCCACAACGAGACGCAAATGCCAGCATCGCAACAACAAACCACCCCCATCCCCTGCTTGAGCCGAAAGGGAGATGTGTCTGTGGACTCTGTGCCCGTGGAGAGCGGTGGTGTCGTGGTGCTACGAACCCAGATTCCTGCTCACGACCAACACCGGTGAGGATTTTCTGAACCGGTCCTGCGGTGTTTGAACATCGCCACTAGGCAGGCAAAGGCGGCCGAGCGTGATGCTGGACACCCACCAACTAACTCATGTGCCATTCCGGCCTTCACACAGGCGCGTCGCAGCCGCGGGTGTTGCGGGTGTTGCGACACCCGCACTTTCAGAGAAACACGATTCCATCCCTCCTACTTATTTCTGTAACACCCGCGGCTGCGACGCGCCTGCCTTCACATGGGTTCTCACTAACAGCATTTGACCTTACGATCTGCCAAGGCTATACGGGGCATCTTTGTCTGTGTGTGTTCCAACGGCTATAACAACGCGTGCATGTGCTTCGTATTTGCAGTCGGCGGCTGTGCGGGGTGCTCTTGCGTTCACTCTTCAGGTCTTCTTCTTTGCGATTCTTCGAAGCACTATGGTCAGCTTCTGGACATCGTTGTCCTTCAGCTTCACGTCGCGATCCCTGTCAGGTAGTACTTGGTATTGCCTGCGAATTCTACCAAACACTTCGAAGCCAAGCTGAAAGACGACGATGTCCAGAAGCTAGCCATCGTGCTTCGAAGAATCGCAAAGAAGAAGCTCGGCCTCGAAGTGTGTGTGTTCGTTTGTTTTTGAAAACGCGCCCCTGCCGCCTCTGCAGCGTACACTCGTTGCATGCATCGGTCCTCTACAGGGTCGCAGTGAGCCGGAGCCTATCCCGGCAGACATAGGGCGCAAGGCAGGGGTGTACCGAGGATGGGACGCCAGTCCATCGCAGGACACCCGGGGCAATTTTTACTCAGTAAGACAATTAACCTGGTAAGCATGTCTTCGGACGGTGGGAGGAAACCGGAGTGCCCGGCGAAAACCCACGCAGACACGGGGAGAACATGCAAACTCCACGCTGAAAATCACCCCGAGCCGGGATTCGAACCCGGTCCCTTCTTGCTGTGAGGCGGCATCGCTACCCACTGCGCCACGGTGCCGCCCCGCATCGGTCACGTACCATTTAATTTTTAGTCATTACAAAGTAATAGACCTCGCTCACCACTCACGCTTCCACGTGAGCAGGCCTGGCTGGCAGTTAAGCAACTTCATTGTGCCGGAGCTTGCCCATCTTACAGATCATTAACACGTGCGCGGCAGATGTATGGCCGCTGCCTTCGAGCGTCGCAGATGCGACACGGCCCAGGATTTACGCCGTCGATGGTTTGTAATAATAAGGCGCGGGATTAAAGCGCCGGGCGCGCACCTGGGGTGAAAATCGCGGCTCAAAAAAACCGCGGTAACTATTTTTGTTTGTTTGTTGAAACCAGCAAAATGTTACGTAGCCGTTATACGTGTATTTCATCCCAGGAACGTAATTTACCGTTCTCACTGGCTGTGTTTATACAGAGCATATGCCTTCGTCCGTGGGCCCTTATCTGCAGTGGCACATTGCCACACGTAGCCAGCGGAAGCGCTGCAAATGAGTTTCAGCGCCTATTGAACGTAGCTCAATTAAAATTGCAATAATAATTCGCGGATAGCTCTGACTTGCTGTCGTCATGAAAACGCGCTGCTCTACAAACGCCATAATGATGTTTGGTCTTCGGAGCTGTTCTTTCGGGATAGCCGCGTCGAGCGACGTTTCGCCTCCCACGTTGGAATGGACAGCAGAAGCCCCCAGTAAGTCGCCCACATCACCCCAGGAGACCACAGTCTGTCAAGCAAGATTCAATCGGCCGCGCCGGCACACTGCTTAACCGCTTCCCGACTGGACAGGGACAGTGTGCCTCTAACGTGCACCTTTGGGGCCTTCGAGACGATGACAAATGTCCTGTGGAGGAGTACAAACGATGTCCCATGTTGCTGACGTGTGACCATTAACTCTGCTCTCCCGTGGCCTGCAGGCTCGCGACACTGGTGATTATGACAACGCCCTCAGTTAGATGGAATTATACATCGAATCCGCTTTTGCTAAATACATAAATAAGGCTGGCACAGCGCGTTATTATGTTATGTTTGTGAAGCCGGGAAAACCTTATTGAGTCTCGGGACTTGTTTTCAAGAGGGCCCATGCAAGTGTTTTTTTTGCGGACGAGGCAATTTTATCATGGGGTGTTTCGGTCGATACCACGCCTGCTCACATTTGTCTCCCCCGGTGTTTACACACTCCGTCAAGTAATAATTTAAGGTTGAGTCGACCTAGGAGATGCCAATGACCGGTTGAAATGTCACTCGCCATTGCTGTTAACCGTGACAGAACATTGAACTCGGGTGGCCGGGTTAATAAATGCAGCATACCAACAACTGCATCGCCACTGTATACACACACAGACAAGCACAACATACGTCGCTTCACATCATACATATGGGGATCAAGGTAGAAGCGTTCACGTCGCGATCCCTGTCAAGTAATACTTGGTATTACCTGGAAATTCTACCAAACACTTCGAAACCAAGGCGCTGAAAGACAACGATGTCCAGAAGCTCAACAGATGCCAGAAGCCCCTCAGTCTGGAGCAAGAAGAGAGGCCAATGCCCGCCGCCTTTAAGGCCAGCACTGACTATTATATCTCTAAATGCTGAAGGGCTGTCTGCGACTAAAGAAGAACGTGTTGCAATGGGAAACTGTCATATAACCGTCACGCTTCGAAGAATCGAATCGAATTCGATCATATATATGCATATTTCATGTACAAATTCTGCACACATATTGTTTCGATCATCTCTCAACCCCACTCCGAGGTCCGCACACGACCGAGCAGGCCGCTCGCCAGCTCCTGATGTTTAGCATGTGACATGTGCCGTTTGCATGCATGTTCGCAGCGGTGGCGCCGTGGGGGGGTGGGCAGCCAGCGGAGGCTGAGCCGGTGACGGACGCAGGTTGGAGGAGGGGTGCTGGAAGAGAAACCGCAAGTGCTGGGGACCCCTCCCCTGGTGGTTTGCATGGCTTGTTCTCACTCATCCATGGCCCGTAGCTTTGGCCCCCCTGTGGACGATGTGCCCTCGGGCCAATCGTCAACTCTGGGACTTAATTATCACCAGGGGTTTTTCGGGGTGGCTTACACCCATCTAAAAGACGGCGGAGGAAAGAGAACGAGAGAGAACAGGAAGGTTTTGAGAGCGAGAGAGAGATATGAATTAGGTAATGTGGGAGAAAAGCATTGACCTGAGCGCTTATCTGCGTGAGAAAGTACGGCAGAGTAAAGCAAACGGAGGCCAACTATGTGCGAGGGCATGATTAGGATCTGACTTGTCCATTCATCGATCTGTAGGGTCGAGGAATCTGCAGTATAAAATAAACAGGCAATAGACTCGAACGCACTTCTTCATGCATTCCTTCACTTAGAAAGCCTAAATCTACAACTCCACACAGCCGTGTCATTGCAATTTAATTTTGAAAGCCTTATTTTTTTCGGGGTTTTCGAGGCATTGGCATTAATTCAAAATATATATACGCATAATTACTTACGCATTCTTTTTTTTGAAAAATGGGAAATACTAGCCGCTACGCTATTTTCATTAAATAAATACACAGACGCACATCGGTGTTGTTCTAATGAAATGTTCGCCACATGTTAATCTGCACGACATATATGTAACACGTTTATTTAACTGCGCCCTATATCCTACTTAGCCACTGTATAGAGGGACCACTGTATAGATCCCAGGGCTACTAAACATGACCAGTGCAACAAATGTTGTGACGTGTTTCCACGAGCTCATTTGTGATACATATAAAAAAAAACAGGTCACACATGATGACGGTGGATGGATGTAAGTTGTTGAGAGAAAAAAAATCGGGCTGAAATTGCGGCAATTACCTGTGACGTAATGTTAAACGTTGCATGGGTATTTTTTATTATATGCGCTACACCTTAATTATAACGTTAATTCGGACCTGATTACAAAAACACATGTGCAAGGAACTGGCGTACATGGTCATAACTCAAGTTGGCGGCTAAAACTACGGGCCCAAGCCAGGGGCCAGCCAACTGCAGCATTCTTGACAGCAGCTGAAATAGTGTCATGACAGTACACTTGGAAAGCAGGAACGTGTGCCTTAACGCAGGCTGTATTTCACGTAAACTAATGCTTTCAATTTGAGAATTTTTCACAAAACACTAAATATCACTTGTGGGAATCTGGCCGGTTTTTTTTAAATACCGCTCCGTTTATCTTTTTGTAAATGATGAAGGTTAATTGTTCACCTAATCTCCTAATTATTTATCGTGTTGCTTGCAGCGAAATTCAGTAGTCATGTGATCATTCGCGATCTTGCCCGGGTTTTCTGCACCGTGCTCTGCAAAGATTTGGCGGTTTTCGAATTGCTCCCAAGAGCTGTTATTTAGGGATAGCCGTGTCGAGCGTTCCTCCTCTCTCCTTCGCCGCCTCGCTGCTGCGAAGGGGAGAGTAGGAACGCTCGACACGGCTATCCCGAAGAACAGCTCTCAAGGGCAATTCTCATACATCGAGCCGTGAAAACCTACATCAGTACATTGGCGGCATTTGCTATTGTTGCTAAAAAACACGTATCTTAAGTGGCAATCGTTCGCGTAATTAAAATGGGTTGCTGACATTTACATTCCTGGCAATAGCTAAAGTCTGTAATTTCTGAGAGCGTTGCAATGCAAATGAAGCCAACCATGCAAATGTCTGCCACAATGAAACGATGTTTAAATCGTATTTTGTGGCTTTATGCATTTTATATATTTCCATCCATCCATCCATTTTCTAAACCGCTTGTCCTGGTGAGAATATATGTGTGGAAGAGCGTAACAATCTTCATTTTTTAAACTACTCTGTGAACGCACATTTTCTATTCCAGAAAGCCCACTGGCTGATGGACTCAAATGTGGTTTATATGATTTGTTGGTGGCACAACAAAGTGTTGCCTTTAGAATTATTAATTTTTAACTCGCACTCAGCCATAATGATATACAATTAAAGGTGCACATTGAGCCATTGTGATCAAGGATGGATTTTTCCCATTTTGCATCCATCACCTGGTAACCCAGCAGCAATTAACAAACTCGACTCCACTGATATGGACTAGCGTCCTATCCTGGGTATAGCCCTGCCTTGCGCCCTGTGTCTGCCGGGATAGGCTCCGGCTCACCGCGACCCGGTACAGCATTAAGCGGTTTCTGACAATAGATGGATGGATGTACTCTACTGATGAGACTCAAAAAGTTGAAGCCAGTCCGAAGTGTGCCTGCTTCGACAAATGCTGTTTAATAGAATCGTTTTCGAAGACCATCAGACAGATGGTTCAAAAGGTCATTTAATTATGTTTTTGCTTCGTAAAACAAATCTCTCTCGGTACCTTATCCGTCTATTACTATTATAATTCACGTATTACCCAGACATTTCTTATGTTTAAACAATTGTGTACGCTGTGTTGATAATTTTCATTGCTTGGTGATATGATTTTGAAACAGTCAATTGCAATGATAGTTGCTTTTCGAAGCTGTTCTTTCAGGATAGCCGTGTCGAGCGTCACCCAGACACACTCAGAACTCAGGACGCCCGAGGATGCCACCAACGTGGGAGGCGAAACCTCGCGAAGGAGAGAGCGAGAGCCCTCGGCCCGGAAATCCCAAAAGAACAGCTTTGAAAATCAACTATCATGCGTCGAGCGGTGAAAACCCTACATCAGTAGAGAATAATGCAATGTAATTAAAACACAGGCGCAAGCAAGTCTCCAAATTATCTCGACACAGCACGTAACCTGTAGATGCGCGCACGCTTAAACCTTACTAAACGTTACCACGTACATTTGACAGAAATTAAACAAATCCCTCCCGCTACCTTTCTGCTCTCTCGGTCGTGCACCAAACGAAAGTGTGGGGGGGGGGGGAACATTCTGCAGCGTGAAATAGAGCGTGTAGCTTTAATCACTCGGAGATTATGAATGCTTGATTTAGTCTTTGCTGGCAAGACGACATTTCTGGCAGATGAACTGAGAGAGGCTGAGAGTTGCATCGCGGTGTGATAAATCCCCGCGCACGGCCGTGTGGATGCTCGCTCTATTCCACCGTCTGGTCCGTCTCTCTCTCTCTCTGTGTGTGTGCGCGCGTCGAGTGCCGAGAAACCAGCACTTCACCAGCGGGTTTGCTGCATTGGACCTGCATCTCTTACCCCTGTTGACCCTGGCAGATGTTCCAGCGTCTGAAGCCAAGGGCTATTTAGGTTTTTTTTCTCTCTCTCTCTCTGCCGGGCACATGAAAGACGGTGACTCTGGTGGGTCTGTCTGTCTGTCTGTCCTTCCCTCTCCCTCAACTTCCACCCTGCTCATCGATTGCTCACAGAATCCGGTGAGGTCTACCCCTCTCCCCACTACCCCCCTCCGCCCCCCATTATAATTCGCTTTACAGCTGCAATGTTCCTGCGATCGATTGTTAAATAATTGTCTGCCAGCGTGTTTGTACTCTGGCGTATATATGTGTGCAATAGTGCCTGCCCCCTAACTGTTGTGTCGTGCTACTGGGAATTGATTCTCAATTTGTCTCAGATGATAAAATACACGGAGTTTAAAATAAACTGAACGCTTCACGAAGTTGGACTCCTGCGAGCGAAACTGTACAGAAGCATTTGTCTGACCTTGACGGAAAAAAACAACAAAGGTTGCTGCACTGGATCTTTTTTTTTAAAAGCCATGCATTTTAAATAAAATAAAAACCTAATAGGGCGGCACGGTGGCGCGTTGAGCAGCACTGCCACCTCACAGCATGGTTTAATTGGCCTACGGACTAAATTGTCCCCGGTGCCCTGTGATGGATTGGTGTCGAATTCTGGGTATAGCCCTGCCGTCTGCCCTGTGTTTGTCAGGATAGGCTCCGGCTCACCGCAACCCTGTATAGGATTACGCAGTTTCTGATAATGGATGGATGGGAAAACCTAATAGACGATTTGATTACATTTTAGCTGCCATAGCTATATCCTTTACTAACACACGTCGTAGTTCCCCAAACTATAATAATAATAGCATTTATATAGCGCCTTTCACCCGAGGGTCACAAAGCGCTGTACAGGGCTGCGGAGAGAACGATATGTCAACAACGACAGAGAACGGAAACTCAGAATCACATTTTTTTTTTTTATAATCCGAGCTGTGGAGAGAACGGCATGTCAGAATAAACTGAGTCAAGCAATATCGATAAATTATAAGACATAGGACACAAAAACAACAGGGAAAAGAATAATAATAATAATTCTACAACAAGCAAGGAGGGAACAGATGTTTGTCGTTGTTTCCCCCTCGTGTCTGTCTCTCTGTCTTCTTGTCTCTGTGTCCCTATGTCTCCCCTTGTCGCTCACCCTCCCTCCCTGTCTCCCTCCGTGTT
>JAZEWU010000013.1:5578612-5590063 GCA_036362915.1 Geotria australis
GCGGATAGCGGTTTTTTTCTCTCTCTATGACAATTGCATTGTGAGGCATCGGCAATATCACATCAGGGGCAGCAGGAAACACTGCGCCGATTCTGCGAGGCGCAAGATAACAATTGCAGCGGCTGCCTGTCCTGTGCGTTGCCCCAACAGCGCCGGTGGATAATTGATGGCGAGTGGAGAAATTATCCAGCCAAGCAAAACTGAGTGCAGTTCCGTAGAAAATAGCCCTGGGCCGGACCAGGATAATGATTTCCAGATTTGTGACCACGTTGTCTGCCGTCACCGCGCCCTACATTTTCTGCTTTGGTTTCATTTACTGGAGCTCAGGGATTATTAGGGTGGCACGCTAAGCACTGTGGACTCCCCAGCCCGACCACATTTGTCTCTAAAGCACCCCACAAACATCCACTTCCAACGAGTAGAAGTTGTGCGCGCATTGTGAGCAGGCGGTTATTGCTGGCACCCCCCACTCGGCAGATGTGGAGGTGAGCAATGACTAGCAGTCGTTCCCCCCCACGCTAAACATCCACGTGGAGAGGAGGCCCAGAGGCCATCCATTGTCAGAAACCGCTTAATCCTGTACAGGGTCACGGTGAGCCGGAACCTATCCCGGCAGACACAGGGTGCAAAGCAGCGCTATAATATTAATAATACAACTTATTACGCGCAAATTCCCCGCCCAGCCAAGGCACAGATACTGAGGCGCGGAGCCAAGCTCAGTGTAAATAGGCCTGAAGAAAGAGGTGTTGTTTGAGAAGTTTTTTTGAAGGACGAGGTCTTGGTGATCTGACGAAGTTCTTGGGGTAGGCTGTTCTTGGTGCGGATATAGAGAAGCGCCGTTCTGAGTTCGTTGTCCTCGAGCGGAGAATGCTCAGCAAGAGTTGGGAGCAACTACGGAGGGTGCGCGAACATGTTTCAGTGAGTGGTCGAAGTAGGTTCTCGAGGTATTGAGGATGACCTGGGCTGTGCCCACGATGGGATGCCAGTATATGACAGAGCACCGGGGGCTATTTAATCCACAGGACAATTCACCTCGTGCCAGTTGACTTTATTTTAACACCAGAAGGTACAGCTCTCCGACCTGTTTTTGAGTGGTTGCAGGAAAAAGTGGGGGGGATGGAATCACGTTTCTGTGAAAGTGCGGGTGTCGCAACATATGAAATGAGACTACCTCAGGAAAAGTGTGTGTGGGGGGGATGGAATAATGTGTCTGTGAAAGTGCGGGTGTCGCGACACCCGCGGCTGCCACGCGCCCGGTCCAGAGGCACAAGCGTGAAAAGCAACGCATCAAGGCAGACCAGATGTACGAATCACGCGACTTAAACCCACGCGCTTACTCCTCGGCCCCAAACCAACTGCGTGCTCCCACGACTGCCTCCGTCGTCTATCTCGGGGGCGGTTTGTCCTTACCCACCCCTCCCGACTTGTAAAAGGTTAGCAGGCGGGGTCTTCTGCCTGTGCAATATCAACATGTGGAGGGAAGGCTCTCATTTCACAGGCGCGAAACGCTGCCCGTGTAGACACTGCACAGGCCGAGGAATAAAAAAAAATACATTCCATGTATTTTCTCTGCTAAATATTAATAAAATGCCAATTTTGTGGGGTCTCAAGGGTTTGTGGGGAGGGTTGAGGGGTGAGAGGGGTGTGGGGTTGAGGGGAAGGGGGATTCGGCGTCGCGTTGGGTCGATAGTGATCCACTGGCAACTGCAGCGCTAGCCAGGCCTGCCCTAACATCATTGATAGTTGTTCTTACTGAACAAGCACGTACACACGTAAACAAATAATTAAAGACGTCACTAAAATCAACAGAAAAGCAGATGATCGAAAAATAGATGAAGTTTATCATTCCTGCCGACAACGCAAGTGTTAAGATGTTTGAACACCAAATAAAGACCTTTCACAAGGCATCACGTTTGCAAACAACTCAGCAAGTGCATTATCGTTAGACAAGCTGCTGCAAATTCACAGAAAAAACGTCTCTTGTGCCCTGTAATGTGCTAATTGCGGTTAATAGGATACTTTTGCTTCGTGATTCCTCATGCAGTGGCAAATAGCAAGCCGTTCCGCAATGCCGGATGGGAAAACCCACGCATTATAGCGGCTAATACCGAGAACTGTGAGTTCGTGCTCACTCTATAATACACACGGATTAATGACCTCTGGATAATAAAGTCGTGGAAACTATGAATTCTGTATAAGCGGTTTCTACACGCACTCTCACACATGTGCTTGTGTGTGTGTGTACATCTTTTCCACATTACTTTTGTTCCACATTACTGCTGGCTTTGTGGCCAGTTGAGTTGCTCCAGAAAATCGTTTATCACTCCGCTACTGGAGGCGTTTGGCGCTCGTCAGACTGGCACTGAAACTGGTCACGGTTTCAACAACGTTATGCCCCATGTGGAGTGGTGGCGCAGTGGTTAGCACACCACGCTATGAACCTGGTGACCTGAGCTTAACTCTCGGCCGCGGTTTTACATCAGTGGTGAGTGATATCTGAAACATTCCTAGGGTTTCACCCTGAACCACCCACCCCCTTCACTAATGTGCACTAACCAGCGTGGTGAAGTATGGTCAAACGAGCCTCGTGACTGAATCGGCGTGGTGAAGCTTTCATACAGCAGTGGATTGACCAAGGCCGCTGAATTATAATTATTTTAAGAATTATTATCCA
Source organism: Geotria australis (assembly GCA_036362915.1). Lineage (NCBI taxonomy): Eukaryota > Metazoa > Chordata > Hyperoartia > Petromyzontiformes > Geotriidae > Geotria > Geotria australis. The sequence continues at coordinate 5,581,287 of JAZEWU010000013.1, forward strand.
TGTGTATCATCAGAATTAAAATCGTTCCACGTTTTAAAGAGAGCACATTCACCGTTCATTCTGTTCTAACATGTGTTACCAATACAGAACTTACAAAATACACATCAGCAACATTCAAATATCACTTTGATGCACGTGGCATTGCTTTTGTGCCATAAAAAACCCCTTCTGAATTGATAGCTTTGCATGTGAATGAGTTTGCATAAAAATCGTGATGCATATTATACGGTTCTGTATTGTGATACTTTAAAAAATCATGATCGTGAACAAGCTCCACCCACTGGTAAACACGGACTGACTTTAATCCCAAAGGATGCGCGAGTATATTTGTTTACGACTGCAGTACTATACTACCTACTGGTGTGTAGGTTGTTCTGTGGTTGTGCTCTACAGCTGCGTGATCTAGTTTTGCGTTATACCGTACCTTGTTCAACTTTAATCCTCACCTATCGCTCCTCGTGCCGGGAGCTTCATCGGCCACTGAACATTCAGTATTTATACTATCTTAGCAACACGCAGACGAAACCAAAACACACGGTAAATGTACATTCTCCCCCTTCACTTGGAAGTACGTTCTGCGGACAGAGCGTGGTAATTTTTTTTCTATTCCTCCACTACATGAGTATTCATAACGATGCACATCTTAGGATGTCAACTTGAAGGAGGTCCTTTCTGTCAACACGGGCTTGGGTGCCCTAAAGCCAGGGGCGGCAGCCAATATTCCTCTGCCTCAGCGCATTATTCATATATCATTGCATTTGTTGGCCACATACGATGTGGGCCCTATGAAAAATAGGAGCTGGCTTATTTGCGTCGCGCAAGCCAAAGGCACAAACCCGCCGTGAATTTCAAAAGCAACGATGCATTGCCGCATTTTCTGGAAGGTGTGTGTGTAACACCTTCCCCCCCACCTCCCATAAACACATGAAGTGGAGTGAAAGTCAATATCACAATAAGCGGTGATTTTCACACTGATGATGGGATTACACGACACGGATCATACGGCGAACGCATTTCTACGAATAAACGGCTCTGCGGGGTGGCTTCGTGTTCCGGCTCCAAAATAAAACGCGGCCTCGAGTCGGTGAAAACCTCTGATGTCATGTAAACAGCGCGATTGCGACATTTTTCATTTCCTTACTAACGCGCCGCAGTGTGCGCCCGTGACCTTCGCACAGCCGCAGATTCATAATAGCCATGCAAATGTCGGAGCGACTCGGCTGATGAAACATTTGACGTACAGCCGGAGCGTGGACATTGATGCATTTCGTGCTGCTCTCTCGGCGACACAAGCGAAGGCGCAGAATAGGTAAGGACGCCGCGGCCAAGCCCGAGAATGGCTGCGTCTCAGTCAGTGGTTCTTAAAGAGACTGCCAAAATTATCCGTGTGATAACAATAATAATGAATACAATTCATAACGCGCTGCGCGTATTCGTTCAATGTCGACGGCATTCGGAGACAGAATGATTCCAGAGGCGCGAGGAAACAGCAGAAGTCGGGTGGAAGGCAGCCTAGCTGTTAGCCGGTGGCAACATTTGCTAGACATCCCTCTATATGCTGCATGTAGAGGCCTTATTCTCTCAAAACCAGAAAATGAACAAAATAATATCTTAAAATGGTACTGGGTACTTCTTCTTCTTTGCGATTCTTCGAAGCACGATGGTCAGCTTCTGGACATCGTTGTCGTTCAGCTCGGTACTGATGTGGGCTTTCACGGCTCGATGTATGAGAATTGCTTCCCATAGCCCTTCTATCGGGATTGCCGTGTCGAGCGTTCCCTCTCTCCTTCGAGACTTTTCACCTCCCACGCTGGAGACATCCTGAAGATGAGCAGCTATGGAAATCACTTCTCAAATCAAGCAACGTTTTCCGAGCAAATCACCGCGAATGAAACCACGTCTCACCAAAACAACCGGCTGCCCGCCTTTTGCTTTGGCTAGAGCTCGGCGTAACGTGATACATTACATAAATACGTGGTGGCTGACCGTTTGAATTCGTCTTCATAAAAAACAAAGACAAAGATCCCCCGTATAGCCTTAACAGACTGTAGGGGCAAGTGCCGTTAGCGAGCACCTATGAAGGTCGACACGGCACACGAGGGGGTGGGTGACCAGCACCACGCCCGGCCGCCTTTGTCTCCCTAGTGGCGATGTTTACACACCGCACTCGGTACTCATTTGAGGCTGAGTCGACCTAGGGGAGGCCCGGGACCGGTTCGGTGTTGTCCGTGAGCGGGATTCGAAATCGGGTCGCCAGATTCGTAGCCCAGTGCGCTGACCACTGGGCTACCGCTCCCCACTGTACGGGCACTGACAGACATGTCCGGTTCCATCGCTAAGCGAGGCTGAATCTTAACGCTCGACAATGTGACTCTGATTTGCATGCGCGCGTTCGTGGACAGCCCCGCTTAATGAACCGTCGGACCTCATAATCTCCACCGCATCACGACCTCTCAGTATATTCGAAGCAGCCCTTAATCATTTATTTTCTGTTGCTTTGGTTTTGATTCGTTGTCTTTTTTTCTTTCTCTCGCTGTTGACATGCCGTTCTCTTCGCGGCCCTTGTGCAGCGCTTTGTGACCCTCGGGTGAAAGGAGCTATATAAAATGCTATTGTTATTATTATTATCACACCGGCAAATCCAGCTCTCTACGCACGGGATAGCTGGCGAGACGCAGGAGCCGAGAGTGAGAGCGTGCAGCTCGAGAGCACGCCGTGCATATTGAGCGCCGAGCGGCACGGTGGCGTAGCGGTGAGCAGCGCTGCCGCCTCACAGCAAGAAGGCCCCCCCTTCCCGGTTCGAATCCCGGCTCGGGTGCCTTTCTGCGTGGAGTTTGCGTGTTCTCTGCCCCGTGTCAGCGTGGGTTTTCGCCGGGCACTCCGGTTTCCTCCCACAGTCCCAAGACATGCTGCTGTTGCTTGGGTTAATTGGCATGCGGGTCTGAGTTGCCCTGTGATGGACTGGCGTCCCGTCCGGGGTATAGCCCTGCCTTGCGCCCTGTGTCTGCCGGGATAGCATCCGGCTCACCGCAACCCTGTATAGGGTTGGAGATGAGGAGCGCGACGAATCGTGACGGCGACAGAGCCAATCCCGCCGCGAGCCGATCGTTATCCAGCAGTGGATAGAGCACGACGGACGATGATGACTTATAGAAGAAAACCAGGCACGGAGCTAGTCTCGATACTTTAAGATAACTGTACTGATGATTATTATAGAAGCGGACCGATGTGGTTTGCGTTGCTTGTTGTGGTCTTTCTAAGAGCCATTGTGTGTGTATGAATGAATTATACGTTTGTGCCCCCTTTTAGCGACTGATTCTTCAAACCCGTCCGACCGATCTTTACGTGAAGACGTGGATTACAGCGGAAGAATATGAGTTAAATATGGGTTAACGCGCATTACAGTTGAACGCACTTTCATTTCGCCACATCACAGCAGACTAATTTGCTTATGTACAGCAATTAGGCCAAGTAATAACCTTTTTTATGCCAGTAGAATAGTCCAAAAAACAAATGGTGTAATTGTTTTTTTAAAATTTATGAGCCTGCCCAAGCAGTTTTAATTGCTAATTAAGAAAGCTTGCGTACATATGGAAACACAGCATTTCATGACAAATCACCTCACCTGATTTTTCGTCCGTGCTTATAAATGAAACGTGCATATACAGACTCAAGCATGGTAATTAGACGGGTTCCCCACAACATTTGAAGGATTCATCTTATATGATACATTATGGAGGAGTTGAATTTTCAGAAATCTAGCGTTTTTTATTCATTATTGCATTTTACTTGATTTTTTAGTATAATAAGTGTTTTCAAAATCTGCGCATACAAGATTGAAACTGAATTGTCGGATGTCTTGGCAAAAATACATTTGCAATAAGGAAAGTATTCATTCTCACGTGCAAATATTTGCATAGCAGCTTAGGTTTTGTTTTTATTTGGGATAATCAGCTGGGTTCCTGTAATGTGTCTTATGGTAACAAGCATTGATCAAGCATATAGATTACGATTTACAATTGATTTTTTGGTTAGGCCACAAAGATCCGACACCCTTCACCAACCGACAGCCAAACCAATGAAAATGTCCTTTGTCCAAGCCTTTAACATGCCAATTAGGATTTTTTCAGCTCAGATTTAAGTTGAAGGGCAACTCTCACAACCAAATTTAGCAATTAAATATACTGTTACCCTGGAAACTGTAGCAAGCGTCTTCAGGACTAAAACCAGATGGAAAAATAATAATCTATCGTTAATCCTAATATTGGCAGCGAAAACCTACGTGTTAAGTACTGATCAATTTTCTAATTTCTTTTATTTGACAAGTAATTTATATTCGGGAAGTCCCTCGGGATTTTCGTGTCTTGTTTTTGATCCCCGTGTTATCAGCCTCTATTTTGAGCTCTGAAGCAAAATCAACATATCTAGGTGATGGGAGGTCCTGTAATCAATACAAATAAACAAGAGACAGCCTTGATAAATGATTATTATCAAGACCTACCTACATCAAAGCGCAATGCACTTTGTCACCTGAATATGATTCCCATCCACGGATAACATCAGTGGCGAACGGTATCTATGTACCGATCCTAGGGTGACAGGTCCGGGCAGTGGTAACATCTGCGCCTCACAGACCCAAAGTCCTGCCCGAGGCGGTTCGATTCCCTTCTCGGGCGCCATTCTGTGTGGAGTTTGTGTGTTCTCAGAATTACAATTCTGAAACTGCAATTTCACCAAACAGCAATCATCGGTATGGTCGTCTTCTTTGCGATTCTTCGAAGCACGATGGTCAGCCTCTGGACATCGTTGTCTTTGAGCTCGGCCCCGAAGTGTTTGGTAGAACACTATGGTTAAATATGACGTAACAACCCTGTGACCAGCAGTGGATTGACAAAGTTGTATATTATTATAATGAATTAAAACACTAGAGTACTGTAGCAAATTATACAAATAATTAAAATTCCAATAATGATTTTTTTACGTTATTTATTTAAATAAATGTCTCCGATCAATAAGCGCCCAATTGCTATCAGTAATTTCCCCTTCATTGTAAATGGATCAAATAAGCTGCGGTTTTTATTAAAGTTAACCTACACAAACTCAACATTTCAAAGTCAGTCATTTTTTATATAAGCTGGAAGGAACCGTTGATCTGTGTAGCTATATTTTAACAGTTGTCCAGCGGGAAGGGCTAAGCAAGTTACAGACAACGATGTCCAGAAGCTAGCCATCGTGCTTCGAAGAATCGCAAAGAAGAAGATTATCTCAGGGCACCGGGGGCAATTTAGTCAGGACAATTAACCTAAGCAGCATACCTTTGGACTGTGGGAGGAAAACCGGAGTACCGGGCAAAAACCCACGCGGACAAGGGGAGAACATACCGCCTATTAGCTAATGCGCAATTAACATGCACACTCTCCGTCTGCCTTCATTAACTGTCGGCACACGTGAAGTCTCGGGAGGGGAGTCACCGTTCCAGCTGGCACGTGGCTTTGTTTTCCCTGGGCTCACCTGCAGGCTTCTGCGACTTCTGGTCACACATTTCATCGCATTGTTGCTTTTATTGGAAGATGCTGCACTGCATTGCGGCTTGCGCCAACAGCTGCTAAAATAATAATAATACATTAAATTTATAACACGCCTTCTTGCCGCCTCGCAGCAAGAATACCTGGGTTCGAATCCCGGCTCGGGTGCCTTTCTGTGTGGGGTTTGCATGTTCCCCCCGTGTCTGCGTGGGTTTTTGCAGGGCACTCCGGTTTCCTCCTCCAGTCCAAAGACAAGCTGCTGCATAGGTTGACTGGCCTGCTGACGAAATGGCCCTCGGTGCCCTGTGATGGACCGGCCAGAAACCCACAGGGACACGCGGAGAACATGCAAACTCCACACAGAAAGCCACTGGAGCTAGCGATCGAACCCGGGAGCTACTCACTCCGCCATCACTGTGTGTGTGTGTGAGACTGTGGTCACCCATAAAAGACCAAGGAACAAATAACGACTGAATTCCCAATTCAGAAACCTGACTGAGGCATCATCACAGTTATGACACGCTCCGCAACTCCCGACTCAATAATCTGGCTCAATCACCTTAATGTAAAACCATAGTCGCTGCCGTACATCAACATCGGCCGTACGAAGCAGAAGACTACATCAAATCCAGAAGGTAGTAACATTTCAAAAGTGTTCTTCCCGAATAGCCATTTCAAGCACTCCTTCTGTTTCCTTCGCTCGACACGGTTATCCCGAAAGAACAGCACTGAAAAGCAACCATCATGCATCGAGCCGTGGAAACATACATCGGTACGTTTCTGTTATACGTGTTTTTAAATGAGTATATGGCATGGTACGTAATCTAATTCTAATGTTTCCCACTCAACAATAACGTCAGAAGAAACGATCACAAATTACATGTTTGCAATACCCCATTGTGATGGCACGTTAAGAAACAATTACTTTTCATCCCAGAGTTCCAAACAGCAGATGTTCATCAGCCCTAATTGTCCCCATCCTATCTCCTCCCCATCTGCTGCTTAGTATTGCCATAAAGGTATATATATTTTTTCACCCAAATGCACCATCTCTGACTGTAAGCCTAAGGCAAATCGGAGATTTGGAAAAGAGATGAAAAATGCAATGAAGCTTGACTGCTACTTCTAAGGGTGGAGCCGTGGTAACGTCCACACCTCACAGATATAAAGGTCTTGCCCAAAGCGGTTCGATTCACGCCTCGGGCACCTTTCTGTGTGGAGTTTTTGTTTTCCACCTGTTCCGCGTGGGATTCCTCCGGCTTCTCCGGTTTCCTCGCACAGTCCAAAGACATGCTGCTGCATGGGTTAATTGGCCTGCAGTCCATCACGGTGCCCTGTGATGGACTAGCGTCCCATCTCGGGTATAGCCCTGCCTTGCGCCCTGTGTCTCCCAGGAAAGGCTCCAGCTCACCCAACCCTGTACAGGATTAAACGGTTTCTGACAATGAATGAATGACGTCGCTCAAACCGTTAAAAATAAATGAGTTGGCTTTGGCAAGGACGCGTCGCTAGAAAGGGCAAAGGTCAAGAGCAATAATGTAGGGACAGCCAAGGAACAGTTCCGAGTGGACGTCCAACTAGGAGATGGAGCTATGAGATCGTTTTTATGTGCAGGTGGTTTATTTTTTTTCATAGGATTGGGAGATGTTGCAATGGAATGGGGAGGCTGTGAGCTGAGCCTGGCTGCTGAGGATTTTGATGAGACTGGATGAAAAATGTAGCATCACAAAAGGAATATGATGGTTGCTCTTCAGAGCTGTTCTTTCAGGATAGCCGTGTTGAGCGGTCTCCATCTCGAGCCGTGAAACCCTACATCAATACACAAAGGGATGTACCAATACAACCTATAGTGGCTTCCAGGCCCCACATTCTCCTGAAAAATGTACTCCTCACTGATGGTTAAATTGCTTCCCTCACACATCGCAGGGAAATTAAGTTAGCTCACGCGCCGGAGACAAATTCACGTCACATTTTTTTGCAGGGACAAAAATCTTCCTGAAAACCAAATCACGAGATCATTATACTCTACCTATGTCACAATACTTCACTGAGATGTTGACGTTTAATGCATTTTCTCAGAAATTCTGTTTACAAAAACAAACATTTGCGGTAGATCTGCTGGTTTTCATCTGTTTGTTTTGCTTTCCAACATAAACAGAAAAATACACACGCGCTCTGGCAATCACCGATCGCCTGACCCATGCATTTAAACATGGCTGCAGCTTCCATTTTGCATGCCGATGGACTAAAAATATGTTTTTCCTCATACATGGATGCACTGAACGGAGTTCGGTTTAGATATGCTTTTTACCATAAGACAGTACAACAATGCATACATAGTTTCTGTACAATGCTTTTTTTACGTATTTGTTTTTAATTAAACAGAGAAACTTAGTGCAGAATACACAAGGTTTAACCCTTTCTGGCAATGAGAAACGTGTTAATATCTTACAACACGAAATGGACACCTTTTTGCAATGTGGAAACTTAGTTCAGACGCAACGCTCGTAATAATTTTATCAGAATGTTTTATACTCAATCTCCCGCTTCAGAGCGATACGCACACATTCTCTGTTGCCAAGGGTACTTACCGCCCAGAGCTGCAATATTATAATCTGATAAACATAAAATGGTATTTTTTGCAATTCATGTTTAGAAAGCCATGAATCCTGACGGTTTTATTGCACGTACAACCACTGTCCGCTACTTCTGCGTAAATAAACGTTCCTTGGAGACTGGCTGCCAGTGGCCCCGTGACTGCGTGATTCGTAGGGCCATTGTGAGTATCAATCAACCCACTGCTGCTACTCATTCGTTGCCAAGTTGATTTAAGTAACTGCCGTACACTTTGTAAGTCTCCTTGACACAGAGAACATTAAGTGGAGTCCACGCATTAAATAAGCTGCTTATAAACACAAGGAGTTTAGTGTTTTGTCTCGTGCAGAATGATCCTTTGCAGGAGCCGGTCGACGTCCACAGTGTTGATACTTAAAAACACAAAGACAAAGAGGCCCCGGATGGCCTTAACTGGCTGTTGGGCCAAGTGCTGTTATTGAGCACCGATGAAGGTAGGCACAGCACACGAGCGAGTGCGTGGCCAAAAAAAAAGTCCGACCGCCTTTATCGCTGATATTTACACAGCACACCAGGTATACTCATTTAAGACCGACTCGACCTAAGGGAGGCCCAGGACCGGTTCAGATATTAGTCACCAATGTTATTTCCTGTGAGTGGGAATCGAACTCGGGTCGG
>JAZEWU010000013.1:5595607-5621116 GCA_036362915.1 Geotria australis
GTGGTGATGGCGGCGGTGGTGGTGGTGCCTTCACTCGGCACGAGACCAGCACATCTGGGAATAAACAGTCTGCTGCGAGGCAGGGCATGTCGTACAAGTGCAACCTGTTTCGGTGTTGTTGGAACACAAGGGCTCGTGTGCCTTCTGCCCTTGACTAAAGTCAAGGCTGAAATAAATCAATAATAATAATAATAATTCAATTTATATAGCGCCTTTCACCCGAGGGTCACAAAGCGCTGCAATAGGCTCATTATCAATGGCCTGGTGTCATGTGCTGTGGCATTGTTGTCTGCCGCGCGGATTTTGTATTTGTTTGCGCGTGAAATATTTTTTTCTTCTACAAAACAGTTCACAGACACGCAGCAGAATTACAAATTAGCCCGGGGAAAATTCCGATTACTTTCTGCGATCCCGTCGCCCGACAATGATCTCAAACTTTATCTTCCCCAAAAAAAGCAACGAGTTCTAAACTCGAGAATCGCGAGTGGAATTTTTCTTGCGCCCGGTCTGCCAGATTGCAACAATTCGCCAGGTGAGCGAGAGGGATGGGTTGCGATCCCACAGGAGGGTCACGTGCGTGGAATATGTGGCAAACATTAGAATTTCAATCCACGAGAGCCGCTGTGCTTTGTGTTTTTTTAAACCGTGTATTTCAATTGGAAAAATCGAGCCCCACCGAGGATTGTAGAATGCCCAACCTGCATGCCTCTTTCACTGGGCCATGAAATGGTAACATTAGCGGCTTCACACGCTGATGCTCCGAATTGCCGGGCGTGAAACCGGCGGATTTACTCGTCGGCAGACGATGGTGAGCAGGAAAGAGGCGCCTTTCTGTGTGGAGTTTGTGTGTTCTCCCCCTGTTCTGCGTGGGTTTCCTCCTGGTTATTTGGTTTCCTCCCACACCTTAAAACAACATCATAATATATAGGAAGCAGTGTGTGGCAATATGGCGCCGGCAAAACCGCCTGGCTGCCACCTCCGCTTCTCTGCGCTTTCCTCGCTACGCCTCTGAGTCGTTCTCTCGTCGAATTAGTACCTTCGACGGTGAATGAATATGTGCGCGTTATAAATGTAAAATTATTATTATTATTATTAAATAGACCCGCCGGTTACACGGGTAAATATTAATTACATTTCACATGCGGGGGGGTTGCGAATCCTAAGAGGAGTCCTATTTTGTTCTGCACCGTCAGGAGTGCAAGAGTTGGCCTCTGCAGATGTAGTCTATTCCCGGTCAAGTCTCAAAAGTCAAAAGTGATTTCCTGCTCGCGTGTGAGCATTGACGTGATGCCCATGGGAAAATTCTGCATTCCAATGGCGACGGAGAGTCTATTGACACGATGCCCACCGTTGACTTTCCGACAAAATGGTACTCATTTTATTGGCCCCAGAAGGACCGTGGGTTAATGTAATCCCCAAACCAGGATTTGAACTTGCAGGCTTCCACGTTTGCGAGTCACTCACTCTGCCCCTGAGCCACCAAGCCCGGCAAGAGATGGCAATCTTAACATGCGATGGTTTATACGTCCTTAGTGGCCAGACTATTGACTCTCTCTCAAGCAACTCCTCTCGGCGCTAATTATTTCTGCTTTATTACCGAGTTCAAGATATCTATTGATTTTTCCCCACAAAACGAGCGTTGCGTATTCCACTAAGCTAAGATCCAACTGCAGAGAAGGTTTCACACGGAGCGTCCACAAAAAACAACAACTTAAAAAAAAAATTCGTACGCATCCGGAGGTTTTAACCTTCTTGGAAACGTTCCAAGATCCAGAGGGTTAATGTTGACAACATATGGTGGGACATAGCTTGGAGACGATTAAAAGGTTTGCACATCCCTTTAGTGCCCACACTGCAGCGAAACCAGGCTCACCAGCATGCCAGACATGGGGGATGCTACAAACACAACACACAGCACTCCTGGGATTTGTTTGAATGGCCTCAGCTTGGTCTACAATACAGTTGTACCTGACACCGGTATTTATGAAGGGTTTTCGTTTTACATAGTGGGAAGCTATAAGTCGGATTTTGGCAGTGGTACAAGCGTCTTGAGTTTACAAAACTGCATATTGTTAGCGGAGATGTACTGTCTAGCATAACGTCCTTATTTTAATGTGCGAGGAAAGACCCACATAAACACTCTCAGAAGGGTGTTAAGTTAGAGATGTTTGTAAAATGTAGTCGATTCGATGAGTGTTAATGATTGTCAAGAACCTTACTGTCTTACTAAAAGGCATTGTTTAAAAAGAGAAATCACAGGAAAAAATGCCATTTTTCCTGGTCAGACGACTATCATTGATAGCGCAGTGCCACCCTTCATCATGGTCAAATTACCAACCCCCATTTAGGAAAATATTATTTCCAAAACAGCACAAGAGTTATAAACTAAACAAATTGCAAACTACGTGCACCTCTGACCCAGCATGAAGATAACACATTTCGATAAGAATCTACAGTTCTACACCTATGCATCTGTAACCCCTATCCTATCAGTCTAGGTTTTATTGGGAAAAAAATAATCTTGATGATAGTTTTAAATTTGTCTTTTGATTCTTCCCATAACACAGTACGCATCTGCTCCTTTAAGCGTAAAACCATAAATCTTGCAATAACAACATGCCATATATAACGACACCAGGACAAGCGGTTTAGAAAATGGGTGGATAAAAAATAAATAACAAATAGAAGGACTGCATCGACAGTGGTGTACAAGTCTAAGTAAGCAAATACAGTTTGCATGTCTGTCATTAATAAATCCTTAAACCGGAAGCACGGCAGACTAACGTTTAAGTCAATGGTAAAATGTAAAGGTGCAGCCCTGAAATTGTGTCCTCATGTCGCTGTCGGCAGAAACACCTTCACTATAGACTGGCCCTCTATACAGACCATTTTGGCCTCTTCTTTCACACTAACCAGATGCCTTGAAAAAGGTGGCAGTACCCACCCTTTACCCCACCACGCGACCTACCTACCAATCAACCGTGTCGCGTTTGTTGTGTCGCAGGAATCCCGCATCCAGAGCTTGCAACCTCACTGGGTATATTCTGCTGTAATAATAATCATCAATCTATCATCTATCTATTAGGCTGCGCTTTGTGACCCTCGGGTGAAAGGCGCTATATAAATTGAAATTATTATTAGGCTGCTGGAAGTACACACGCAGAGGGAATACATTAACTATTGGTTCAGCTGCCACGCCGGGAGGTAAAACGGGTGACCTCTGACTTGCAGGATCGATGTGCGGCCTGCTGTGAGTTTACAAAGATGTCCTGGTACCTGCACGGTGAAATAATCGTCGTTTCCTTCGCGCAGTAATTTACTGTTAAAGTTGAGATTGTGGCTATGAGCTTTCCACACATTGTGGCACATGTTCAATATGCGGTTGCTGTGCCAGGGCCCGATTTCTTCTGGCTTTCTATTGAAATGAATGATGACATCCACCTGACAGTGTGCTGGCATGCGTAAAGACACATACACGTGAGGCCCAACATCTGGAAAGAGTGATATGTTTGTTCTGCTTAGCCAGGCCTTGCCGGTACTGCACACTGGGACACATCCCAGTGCGGACCCTTTGAAGACAGCTGCCCAACAGGATGTGTGTTTGGACTGGATCTCTGACTTCTCACCCATTAAAGTCGAGAGCTCAATTCCAGGTGAAGTCCACATGTTTGGACATTGGATTCCCGACGAAAATGCCACGGAGGGGGCACAGTGGCTCGGTGAGCAGTGCCGTCGCATCACAGCAAGAAGTACCCGGGTTCGAATCGCTCCTCGGGTGCCTTTCTGTGTGGAATTTGCACGTTCTTCCCGTGTCCGCGTGGGTTTTCGCCGGGCACTCCGGTTTCTTCCCACAGTCCGAAAACGTGCTGCTGCATAGGTTAATTGGCCTGCGGATTAAATTGCCCCCCGGTGCGCTGTGAAGGACGGGCATCCCAACATGTGTATAGCCCTGCCTTTTGCCCTGTGCCTGCCGGGATAGGCTCCGGCTCACCGCGACCCTGTACAGGATTGAGCGGTTTCTGATAATGGATTCATGGATGAATGTACATTTACTATTAGTTACAGTTATATATTTCTTGTTCATTGCTGTGCAAGGAGGAGGAGAAGCCATACACCCTTGAGAAATGTGCACCTAGGTCAGGAAGAATGGAAATTGCTTAAATATCCAATGTCGGGCCCACCTGATGAAACGGAGATAAGATAGAAGGACTTGCTCCTGGAATGCGTAGCCTGTAGTGCTGCTTGGTTTTGCAAGTTAAAGCATGCCAGTCATTGTGTGCCAAATTGAATGGCCATTCATTAGTCAAGCCTTTCGCCCTCCCACACCAAAGAAAAAAAAATCAAACGTTTGATTTTGTTTGACACAAGAAATGTGTTGCGTTACAAAAGTGTCAACCCAATGGGTAAACACAACGAAACATTTACTAAGGAAATAGACATAGCCAATAAACATATAATAACCATATGCCCATTACCAAATCATCTGGAACCTGCTCAATATTGAGTTTCGCCTCCCACTTTGGAGGCATCCTCAGTCTCAAAACGCCTGAGAATGCTTGCGACGTGGGAGGCGAAACGTCGCGAAGGAGAGCGCTGGACACGGCTATCCCAAAAGAGCAACCATCATGATCAATACTGTCAAACATCTCAGATATAGATAGATAGATGTTTAGTCTTACAGCAAAAAAAATACCCAGTGAGCTTGTAAGCTCTTATCGGGATTCCTGTAACACAACAAACACGCGGGATAAGCCAAGTAGGTCTGAATCCAAGTAGGTCTGAATCTGGATAGTGCTTGCATGGGCGACCATCATGCACAACAGGTGTTATAGGTTGCTGAGGGGTTACATGGTAAGCAGAGGGCAGTACCGTACCTCTACGCGTCCTGCCTTCACGAAGCCGCGCTGACCACCGTGGTGAAGTATGGTCGAATAGCAGCCATTACCCGCACGGCATTTCTCGAGTGGACTGACAAAATGTCTGTACACGTCTAATACGCAGCCTAACAACTCACACGTTCGGTGCATAATGGCCACTTCGGTGACAACAAAGAGAAGCCAATTTACATTAAAGCGCAAACAAAAGGGCGCTTCACTCACAGATGAAACTGTCCATTAGCCGTCGATGAAACGAAGCTCATTGTGTCGTGTGGGTGGGTCATCGGTGCGTGGGCTCCCTGCAGGAGAGGGGGCAATTATCGACACTGAATGTTAGCCTGAGGATAACCAAACCTGGCAGAGCATGGAGTCTAGACAGCGCAGTTAAAGGATTACATGGTCCACGGACATTTTTCAAAAAGACATTCGTGTTTGAACCACACTTTCTAATTGAGCCTAATTGAATAATTCCATAAAACTTTGATGAATGTTTATTGTGACCCGACTCATTGAAGAGTGATCCGCGACCCAGGGTAAGGTTGTAAAGGTGCAGCCCTGCAATTACCTGCTCGTGCCCCTGCACTCGAGGGAGCCTGACAGAGCCCGTTTGTAGGGAATTTGGCCTACTCTTCGATGCTGGTCAAATATCATTGAATTGGTGGGAGGACCGACACTCTACCCCAACACAACACGACCTGCCGATCGACTAACTGTGGTCCATCCATCCATCCATTGTCAGAAAACGCTTAATCCTTTACAGGGTCGCGGTGAGCTGGAGCCTATCCCGGTAGACACAGGGCGCAAGTCAGGGCGCAGGCAGGGATATACCCATAATGGGACGCCAGTCCCTCACAGCGCACTGGAGGCAATTTAGTCCTCAGGCCAATTAACGCACGCAGCAGCATGTCTTTGGACAGTGGGAGGAAAACCCACGCGGACATGGGAAGAACAAGCAAACTCCACACAGAAAGGCACGCGAGCCGGGATTCGAACCCGTGTTCCTTCCCTGCGATACAACAAACGTTCAAACGTTCGAACGCGGAGGCGTCCCGTATGACAGAAGCGGCGCCTAATTAACAGAGTTGCCTCTAACGGTGTCTAAACAGAACTGTGAAAGCCCCCGTCAACGCCTCACTAGGTCAGTGCAGTTGTGCAACAGCGTGCCTTATTTGCGCTCATGCTCACAGTGCACCCAGAGGGAGTGAGCCGGAGGGGCAGTTAGCAAAAAAAACAAGGTTTGTACCTCTGGCTGCTCCCTAACCGGAGCTCTGTGTGTGTGTTGTGTTGTGTTTGCTGTTGTAGGGAGAAACTGAGCATAATGGGCTCTTCATAACATCAGGCTTGCTCCTCGTGAGCTCACAAAGCTCCCTCCAACAAATTGAAATTCAACGGACGTAATCCCAAAGGCGGGCTCCTTGAAATTGATACAATGGGACGCGTCGGTGTATCTCATTAATGAGTTCTGATTTCCTGAGCATCAAATAAAAGGCATGCACGTGGCCTCTGTCGGGTGGCTGCGTCGCTAAGTTAGCAGAGGTCCCGCTACCAATTTCATGCTTCAGCGTCCCTTAACATCAAAGTGATGTTGTTCTGTGTCGAGACAGTAAGAGCTCTCTTGACGCCTGGGCACCTGTGTACAGGTGGCCAGCAGGTACCACACGAACGCAGATAAAACTTTAATGCGACATCGCATTAATTATGCGCTAAAAAAACGAACTCGCGAAGATCCTATCCATTATTTATTGTGGCGGCTTAATTAAAAATGGTGCCCTCCACTGGGTTTCGGCTTTGTCGAATCCCCGGAGAAAATGCGGCGGAAATGTAAACTCTAAAGGCAAGCATGCTGCTTTACGGGAAGTCTGAACAGGATTGCTTTTATTTTAAATGTTAGCAAAGGTTGGCTCACGTTTTGAAAGAAGCTTGGTTTTTTTACGACCATTTACAAATGTACAAAAATAAATTGAATTGGTATCAAAGGCCCCGGTGATGAATGTTTGAATGACATTGAAAACAACATACAATACACATGGTAAATTACACATGGGGTAAAGTGGTGGTGCTGCGGTTAGGGTATTGAGCTATGAAGCCACGACGCCAACGGCCTGAGTTCTATTCCCTGCCACGGTAAGCGTTAGTGGTTCTCTCATCGTTTAGGATGACCAGAGTGGTAAAATATGGTCAAACAACACCAAAAGCTCACTGAATGGGGTGAACTGCAGTAGATTCATTGATGAAAATAATTGTAATCTACTGATGTACGTTTCCACGGCTCTATATATGTGAATTGCTCTCCATAGCTGTGCTTTCGGGATAGCCGTGTCAAGTGTACGTTCTCTTTCAGACGATGATGCCTCCAACGTGGGAGGCAAAAGGTCGCAAATGAGAGAGTAGGAACTCTCGACGTGGCTATCCCAAAATAACAGCGATGGAGAGCATTTCTCATCATTCATTGATTATCAGAGACCGCTTACTCCAGTTCAGGGTTGCGGTGAGCCGAAGCCCATGCCTGCAGACACAGGGCGCAAGGAAGGGCTATACCAACGGTGGGACGCCAGTCCATCACAGGCCACCGGGGACAATTTAGTCAGCAGGCCAATGAACCATTGCAGTAGCATGTCTTTGGACTTTGGGAGGAAACCGGAGTGCCCGGCGAAAACCCACGTGGACACGGGGAGAACATGCAAACTCCACACAGAAAAGCAACCAGGCCGGGATTCGAACCCGAGGTGTTTCTTGCTGTGAGGCGGGAGTGCTACTCACTGCGCCACCGAATTCTCATCATTGTAATCCTTTATCATCATCATCATCAACATCGGCTATGTTCCATCCACCACTGGATGAAGGCCTCTCCCAAGCCGTCACCATCTCTCACGATCCCGCGATGCCAGAACTCACCTGGCACCTGCACGCGAGCTGATTTATCGCTCCATCTCCTCGGCGAGCGTGTCTCTCGGCGTTATGTTTCCAGAAATAAAGCAACGGGCGTGCAATTCTTGTCTCAAATGTATGTCAACATCTCAAGTGCGCGTGTGCAGAGCGAGCCTCACAACAAAACTGTAAATCACGTCTGCTATTGAGAAAGTCCCTGAAGCCGGGATTCAACTCTCATGAGCCAGGAAGAGTTAAGGTATTGTGATGTACGGCCCTGTGAGCTACAGTCTTATTTCTTCCCGTGACAGTAAATAACTTCCACTGTTGTGCATATTTATGCATCGCTGTGTCTCCAGGCAAAGCATCGAAGGTCCCTGTGTCCCAGCGTCTTGCCTGTTTTTGTTAATGCCCTGGCATTACAGCCACGGGTATACATTAAGTAGGGCTCCGTTTAGGGGCCAGTTGGGCCTGACCAACCCGCAGATAAAGGAAAATAAAAACTAATAAACAATATATATATATTTTTTCACATTTTAATCTTTGTAAGCTGCATGTTATGTTATTGTTTTCGGCTCGATAAAGTGCAATTTTTTCCTCGTAGCTGGAAATAAGCCAGCGTGGTAGCCCCTGATAAATATGCGTGAGCAATGGCACAACAGCGCTTCTATAGGGCCGGCCCCCACCACTGTGTGCGAAGGGATCACACTGTACTTTAAATTACTGCCACATCTATGAATAGCAGCAAAGTAGTATACTTACATAAGGATCATACCAGCCCGTCCCTTGCTCCCTCCACCATTCCCCCTATAACTACCAATCCTACCCTCCCCTTCTCCCACCCCGCTCCGACATTGCCCTATCCATAAACTCACTCTACATGAGAAGGCTGGCGACCAGGACTCCTACCTATTGGCGTGGGCTCAGTGTTCTGTCCGATAAGCTGCCCAACCACCTTCTTATCTGCAATTGCATAAAGTCATCATAGGTGGTTTCAAGGGCTGCATATGCTTTTTCACTGTATTCACAACAAGCTTGTGCTTGTAAGCTCACAGGTTATTTTCTGGTCTAATAGCAAAAATCTACAATGCTTCATCTGTGTAAAGTACTCTAGTACATTCCTTTGAAGTGTATACATGGAGGCTGAGCAGCTGTCCCCATGCAAATAACGGAACAATAAAAAGATCCTGCTCCGCAGAAACACCTCCGCAGATAAATAAATAGCTACACGTTCCTCGCTCTTGCGGACAAATGTTCCATCCAACCATCACAAGCTCGGTCTCCCAAGGAGTTGGAACGGTGACAGGAGCCGAGCGACCACACGCGGCAGGGGAAGCTGGGAAAAACCGCCGCGTGCTCCGGCGCTGGAATTTCGGTTGACTGCGCGGCTCTTTTCCGACTGGCCCAATCTGTTTTGGGAAATTGTAACGAAATTGCCTTAATTTTGGCCCGTCGTCAATTGCTTCGTTTTGTTCACAATGTGCTCGACGCGGGCGCGTCGCAGCCGCGGGTGTTGCAGGAAAAAGTGAGGGGGGGATGGAATCGTGTTTCTGTGAAAGTGCGGGTGTCGCAACATGTGATATGAGACTGCCCCGGGAAAAAGTGGGGGGGATGGATTTATGTTTTTGTGAAAGTGCGGGTGTCGCAATAGCCTGGCTCGACGTACGAGAGCTGCTTCTGAAAGCCGTGCGTGTGGGCTAGCTGCGCCGCAAGCTAGTCAAGCCAGAGAGGCACTCAAAACGCAGGGTGAGGTTGGAATGGCTCGGCAAAACGAAGATGCCAGGCTGTAGGAAAAATAGTGCTTCGTGTGCTCAACGCAGCACATCTGGTCTCCGGATGGAAGAACGCTTTCAACCTCACCTCTGATCTAACTTTTTTTTCAGGTCTCCCTTTTGAGTTTTCGCTAGGCCTTGTTTTCTCTCGAAGTTTTATTTTCAGATGTGGGAAATTCGCGATCGTGTCATGAGACGGAGCATCCATTTTTGAGGTCTCTCACACCAGTGGAGCGCCTCACGTCAGAGACTGGTCCAGAGAAGATGATATCACATGACCACTTCTGAGATCCCTTCAAATAGTCACTTCTGCACACAGTATATCTATAATTGTTTGTCCCATAGCGATCAAAACAATATTTGTTCATTCTTAAAGCCGCAATTAAACCTAAATACATATTTTGAAACACGTAATATTTTTGTGCTAGGGAGGCACGGTGGGTTGCGCGGTGAGTCGTGCTGCCGCCTCACAACAAGAAGTCCCCGGTTCGAATCCCGGCTCGGGGGCCTTTCTGTGTGGCGTTTGCATGTTCTCCCCGTGTCCGTGTGGTTATTCGCCAGGGACTCCGATTTCCTCCCACAGTCCAGAGACATGCTGCTGCATAGGTTAATTGGCCTGCGGACTAAATTGCCCCCGGTGCCCTGCAATGGGCTGGCGTCCTATCCTGGATATAGCCGTGCCTTTCGCCCTGTTTTTGCCGGGATAGGCTCCGACTCATCGCGACCCTACACAGGATTAAGCGGTTTCTGAAAATGGATGCATGGATATTAATTTCGCTTCATGTACCAACACATTCAGAATTTTCAGTACCTCCGTGTGGATTGAATAATTACCCCTTGTTCGAGTGTGAAATTGTGCGATAGCGCAGTTATTATTCAGACCTGCTAAGCAATTGAAACGTTCAATTTTACTCCTAGAGAATTTCGCACTTATCAGTATTACACGTTTGATAATGACTCGTGTATTATATAAAGACCAGTATAATTCATGTTTATACATAATACGCTTTCACTACATATGGCGAGATACAGGCAAGATACAAGTTCGCTCAGTGTTTTGGTTACAGTTCTAATTTCCTCTAGATATTTAAAGAATTATGTTACAGTGCGTATGTATAATGGCCTCTGACAATAACAAGTTAAATAGTTTAACATTTTGGTCCCATTTAATAAACGATCTCTAAATCCTTCCTGACAACAAAATCCAGCCATTCTCAATCTACTGATGGATGACGGCCTCCCCACCCTCGTGTTTTTTTTTACCATACTTCACCATGTTGGTCAGCGTTACGCTCTTATGTATCACGATATTGACGGTGCTTTGCATTATCCAAAACTGCTCGCCTTTCGGCAACACTGGGCTAACACTGAGACTAGGCTATAAAGAGAGCTGTCTCTGGTGTGGGCCAATCAGTTTCAAGGACAATGCATGTATTATCAAAGCATTTTGTTTGCATGTTTTGCCACAAGCATGTGTGGCTTCTTGCAAACTGCTCCCTTTGCAAAAAAGGTGTCCATTTGGTATTTTTAAGATCTCAATACTTGTCTCATTTGCCAGAAAAGGTAACACCATTTATAGTTGTTTACATTATCTGCACACTGGCAAAAAGGTGCTCATAGTCTTGACGGTGCTGTTTGCGGGCCAGCCGTGTGACATTTTGAGCTTGCGCTCAGCGACTGTGTTTAAAAAGAAAATGTCTGCGGACCGTTACATAACGTAAACACTAATTTGAAGACAGCGAGCGAGCGAGAGAGAGAACTGGAACGGAACGGCAGCGAAAACGCTATCCTCCTTTTGCCTCTTAGCCCTACAGATTATAACCAGCCCGGCATTCTATGGCGGTGACTCAGAGCTATTTTCTGCTCCGCCCTGCAGTTTTTTGTCGGTGCCACCGCTTCGAGACGCGCACGGTGCAGAGCACCGGTTCGGATCGCCTCTCGTGTGCGATGCCAGCGACAACCACGGTTATTGTCACACGCAAGCGTGCTCCTGACACGAAGCAGGAGACGCACATTAAAACAAAATATCCCTATCACGGTTTTAACAAGCCACCAACGCAACAAATTGTTCTGCCGTCTCCTGGTCGTGTAGTGCCTCCGACAGACCTTATATGGCCAGGCATAAACGGTGGCCCGTATAAGCTCTATAAATACATCCCACAAAAGCCACAGCGGTAAATAATGCAAATTGTATACTGCCGAATAATTAAAATGTGGGAGGCACTCCGCCGAGCTGCAGCCTCGGGCGTGAGGAGGTAAACAGAAAATACGCGGAAAAAAATCCGAGCATTAAATTGAGTCTGAGAAGCAATTAACGAGTTGAAAACGGAGTGTATCGCGCAAGTTAACAATATCTCAATCGAAAATCACAATCGCTCGAACGTAAATTGTTGTTGGTGGTACTTAGCTGAGCCACACCCGACGATTTTGCGGTTCCCAAAAGTATTTGAGCCGCACAGAACAAGGCTCTGTTCTCTAAACAGACATTGCTCGGAAATTGTACTTTTCTGCAATGCAGAAGTTAAAATCTTAAAAGGCAAAGCTGAATATTGCATTTGGACGATGCCCCAATATCTAACGTTGCACGTGAACGTAAAGAAGCACTCCGAGTACGCGAATTATGCAAAATAAAATACCAGCAGTCGTTCCTGAACAAGTGCACTGTGGTCATCTTGTCTAAGGTCAACATCAAAATAAAAGTAAATGTGACCAAGTGACAGCAGCAGTGATACAATCAGATAACTGTGGACCGGTTTCGTACTCATTTGGACTCAGTACAGTATAGTATGAGTACAGTGTAGTATATCAGTAGAAATATTACTAATGCACAATACTATGAAGACTTCCACTTTTGCAAAGGCTGTTTCTATTAATGGTATGCATGAATACACTATCGTAAATCTTCCTTTTCATAAATGGGTATTTAAATTTTACATATGTTGCAATTCACAAAGAGCAGGTCCAGTAAGTGAACTCAGGTCACTGGGTTCAAATCCCAGTATAATAGCCACTGCACTACTTCACCCCTCCTTATTACTTGGTCACGCCAACTTCTGTTGGAGAGGCCTACGAAAACCCACGCGGACACCGGGAGAACATGCAAACTCTACACAGAAAGGCACCCGAGCCGGGATTCGAACACGGGGACTTCTTGCTGTGAGGCGGCAACGCTACTCACCGCGCCAACGTGCCATCGTGCCGCCCCTTATTTCATCTTGTAAAACGTAATATTTTGTAATACTAGCGGGTTTGTAATGTAATGTAAGCAATATGAAAAAATGACATGTAAACTGTGGCAAGCTGAAAAAATAAATAAGGGTTATTTAAACAGATATGAATACGCTATGAAAACAAAATGTTCTCTCCTTGCTTGTTGTAGCATTATTATTATTATTGTTTTCTTGTTGTCTTTATGTCCTATGTCCTATAATTTATCGCTATTGCTTGACTCTCAGTTAATCTGTCTTGATGTTATTGAAATGCCGTTCTCTGCACAGCCTTGTGAAGCGCTTTGTGACCCACGGGTGAAAGGCGCTCTATAAATGCTATTATTATTATTAAATGGGGGTCACAGGACATCTAAACCACCCTGTACAAGTCTTAAATTGCGTTTAAGCCTCTCCTTTTGAAATATGGTGCCTTCATGTATCCTTCCTACATATTCATAACCGTATAAATAAGCTATTCGGTATTAAAAAGAACAAGCAAAATATACCACATGTGTTTGCTCTGGCAGAAAGTCAGCTGATATTCAATAATCACGTGCAGATATCGTGATTCAGAGCCATGAAACGAGCATTAAAAATAAGTGAAAACCGCATTTCCCTTCAACTTGTATTCTTCCCTGGGAGATACAGTACGTCTTATAGTACATTCATTGTATCAATATTAAACACAGCGATTTCATGGGCAGGGCTGAGATTAACTTAATATTACGGCTTCAAAATGGAACACACACAGTTCATGAACAACAGATGTGAAGATGACATTTTTAATAATCCGACACCGTTTCCTCTTGGAACATTGTTCTGAGGAATACTCCCCTCCGCCAAAGTGTCACCTGGCCAAATACTACAGCAAGCTGTCTGTGTGCTCAGGAGAACATCTCTGGCCAATGCAGCTGCTTCCTTTCGAATCCATATTAGGGCTCAGACACTGTGACCACCAGAACAGATTCGGCTGATATAGAATGAGGCACTGCGGCTCTAACAAGCTACAGCTGCTGCTGGGGTTGATACATGCAGCTTGCTTGCTTGCGAGCGAGCGTGTGTCGAGTCTCACTGCAAGCAATTGCAATTGCCATCAACAAGCCATCCTTATGCCGGTCACATGGCAATGCAAGCCAAGCCGTGAATTTCCATACAGTCATGCCTGGATCATTAGGCTCCCATCTGTGCTGCTGCTGCTGCTATAGCTGCACATTTATGTTGATGAAGAAATTGGATTTGTACTTTGATAAAAACACACAGTTGGCCGTGCAGAGTCTCACCACTGCCCCCATTGCAAATGCAAATGCGCCGACAACCGACACTCACTGTCGTGCAATGTGCATACACTCCGCACGCACGGCACCGGAAGATGGATATGAGTTGTAAGCAGTCGGTAATGATGACATCAGTCAGGGCGCTACCCGCGCTCTGTGCGGCATATTTCATTTGAACGGCCGAAAGCAAATCCAGATGGTCGGTGCAATGCCGAATGCACAGCACTGTGAAGCGAGTGGCGCGAATTCAATTCCAGGCAATTGCTCATATCAGCGGTGAGCGATGTCAGAACCGGTCCTTCACCCCGCCCCTCCCAACTTATCAAACCACAATGAGCAGTGTGATGAGAGGGAAGCGCTCGATACGGCTATCCCGAAAGAACAGATCTGAAGAGCAACCATCATGAATTGAGCCGTGAAAACCTACATCAGTAGTTGTTCAAATAACCTCAATGAAATGGCCTGGTGTGTAGAGGCCTTCATCCAGCAGTGGATTTACACAATCAACCCTGTTACCCATGATTCCTATTATCTGTAACTCCTATTATCCGTGACTCATATTACACACAAGATCTGTGCTGTAATGTCTGAGAAAAATCCTATTATCCAGAGCTGTATTCATCCTATTTGTGCTTTATCTGCACAGCACAAACAATTGATAGAAATTCCCCCCATCCTATGATACTAAAATTATTCTTATTATCCGAACTTGTTTCCCAGATAAAATTCGAAAAATCATCCAATTATCCATGATATGTATTTGGTGCGCAGCTCACTATCACAACGTTGCAAGTAATGGGGAAGTAAACACGTCTTAAGTCCGTGGTTTAAATCGGCCCAGCCATAAGAATGTGGAATTTCTAGCAATTGTCTCACAGCTGTAACCACGAAACGATCCACGCTTCGCGCTCAACTGAATGTGAAACCACGTTTCTGCCATTCGAGAAGCCTGGCCTCGAAGTTTTCGTAATGAACTGAACTGGGGCTTATATATAATTTATCCTATATATTCTCTGCGGTGCGCATGGGTATCGCATTTCACAGAGTCTGGGCTCACGCGAGGCGCTTACACAACACGGGCAAGCCTATGGGACACCTGGCACTCAGCATCAGCCATCAACTCCAATTAGGGCACCTCGACAGTGTTCTCTTCGGAGCACATGAAAGCATTCTTAATAGCGGAACTCAATTAAACAAAGTGTGCGCGCGCAAACACACGCGCGCAGTAAATAACAACGGGCATTAAGCGTGTCCCGGAATGCTGCTGTTTCGCTGGTTTGATTGACAGACGCGTGCGCAGCTGGGTTTACACCCCCCCCCCCCGGTTTCCACCCACAGATAAACCACACTCATTAATTAATTGTCCGATAACGTCATAATGCATTGGACGCGGTGTTTGGAGGGTTGGCGCCGGCTAACCACGTGGCTGACTCCCCCTTGGTCTCTGCGGTTTCCTCTCACAGGAGTAATTCTCTCTTGGAATACATTCCTTCGAATATGTGCATAAATTGCATCTATTATTAATTCATTGTCAGAAACCGCTTAATCCGGGACAAGGTTGCGGTTGTATCTACTATTATTTATTATTGTAACCATCCATCCATTTATCCATTTTCAGAAACCGCTTAATCCTGTACAGGGTCGCGGTGAGCCGGAGCCTATCCCGGCAGACACAGGGCGCAAGGCAAAGGTATACCGAGGATGGGACGCCAGTCCATCGCAGTATTATTGCAACCGTGCGATGTTATTCGCAAGAATGGGCCATCTTGCGCCGGTGTCTGAGTCGGGGGGGGGTGTCCACATTCGCAACGTTCGAAAAATCACCTGCAAATTAAATAACGCAATTGGAATTCCACACAGCCAGCCAGCCAGCAATCGTCACCCCCTGCTAGCAGACTAACGCCGCGGGTCTCTCTCGCAAACGAGAAACATCCGGGTCTCCAGAGTTCTCACCCGGTTAAACGACAGACAACATTGACAACAAACCCGTGCCTATCCCGTCGTCATCGCTCCCACACTGCACGAAACGTCGGTGGTTTGCCGGCGTGGGGTGACACCAGTGGCGTGCAGAGGTTTGGTGATGCCCGGGACCAACTCCGACCCCTTGATTGTATGCCGCCAAGACTCAAGTGCAGGGCCGAGTACTGAGAAATGTGAGAGAGGAAGACAACTTTGGGAAATATAATTAATTCAGAAAATGAGTTGTAAGGCAGTACTATAACGTGTCGACGGTCGTCGACAGGGCACAGTGGACGGTAAAAAATAATGTCGATCAGCGTCGACAGGGCACTGAAAGGGTTAATCAGCAGTAGGCACAGAATTTACATGTGACAGGTTCTCTACTCTGGTCTCGCTTATTAAAACACGGATCCACATTCACACCAGCTTGTGGGACTGTTTAATTTCACTCTTTGATTGGATGCCCCCCCCCCCTGAAATGGATACCCGGGGCCTTCGCCCCCTCTGCCCCCATCTCTGCACGTCACTGGGTGACACACAGGCAAGTGAGGGTGACACTGGCACGGGGAGCCTGGCTGTTGACAACGAACCGCGATGATCGACAAGCGTGCCGCGGTGTGAAAGGAGCATTTAATCGATGGTTGCTCTTCAGAGCTGTTCTTTCGGGATAGCCGTGTCGAGCGCGCTGCCTCTCGCGCCATCGCGATATTTTGCCTCGCACGTTGGAAGCATCCTCGGGCGTTTTTTGAGAAAGCATCCAACGTGGTAGGCGAAACGTCGCGACGGAGAGAGGGAGAAGCGCTCAGCACAGCTATCCCGAAAAAAACAGCTCTGAAGAGCAACCATCATGAATCGAGCCGTGAAAACCTATTTTAGTGCAGTAAATCTAAATCACCTTGCAGTATATTCGAAGCAGCCTTAATAATTTTTTTTTTGTTGCTTTGTGTTTTTACTAGTTGTTTTTTCTGTCGTTGACATGTCGTTCTCTCTGCGGCCTTTGTGCAGCGCTTTGTGACCCTCGGGTGAAACGCGCTCTATAAAATGCCATTATTATTATTATTATATTCCAGAATCCATCTAGAGGGCATCAGACCTCTTATTCTGCACTGGCCAGACCTATTGGAAGAGGGGGTTCCCATATTGTACCCCAACCACACGCAACCTGTCAGTCTACAAACCACGCGGTACTCATATACACTCTTGGGTGAACAGAGGTGTGGGTTTCAACTGCCGTGCCAGGAGATATAATCGAACCGGCGACCTCTGGATTGTAAGTCCAGGTGTTTTAACTATTACACCATGGCAACATCCATAAACAAAACCTGTTAAATATTTATTAACTGAGATAAAGCGTCGATGGGCCTCATGATTATCCACCAGGTGGGATGAACGATTATATTTTCAAATTTTATCGCGTGAAAAGATCGTTTTTCCCCTTCCTTCCCGGGCAGGTTGTCCTAGACATTGACCACAACAACCACGGATGTCTGATGTTGTGTTAAAGCATGATTATTGTTGATAAAAACAAAATTGGAGTGTTTTTAAATTCCAGACACGGATAAAGTGTTTATGATTGTGGCTGTGATTAGGCGGAGGTGAATGGCTGCAGCCCTCTCGAGATGCACGTGACCTTATGCGTTTATTTCCTCAGATAATTACTGAAATTAAAGTGTGTTCCAACCTGGTTTTAAGTTCTGCAAAGGAACAAAACCCTATGCCGACGGCATAAAAATGTCTGTCTTAAAATGTAAAATGGGATGTCATGTGTTTTCTTCCAGACAGAGGTAAGAATCGGGTGTTGTAGTTGTGTTAATGTCACTTAAAAGACAGGGCTAACGTGACTAATTTGTGAAACGGATCCAATGCCTGTGGACCCAATTTGGAAGAAACCGGTGAGCGATGTAGCTTTTTTTAACAGTTATCCAGCGGGGAGGGGTAAGCAAGTTACAACAGAGAAAGATGAACCGCCAATGCTATCACATCAAACGTGGATATACCGTCTACACAAGTTTATATT
Source organism: Geotria australis (assembly GCA_036362915.1). Lineage (NCBI taxonomy): Eukaryota > Metazoa > Chordata > Hyperoartia > Petromyzontiformes > Geotriidae > Geotria > Geotria australis. The sequence continues at coordinate 5,613,584 of JAZEWU010000013.1, forward strand.
TTCAGTGTATACATCACTACGTTACAGCATATTATTTACAACAAATTAAAACATATATGCCTTTGTGTTGGAATCTATAATGCTTTTCAACACGCATTTGTTATTTCGTCACACTGGACGGGATGCCAGTCCATCGCCGGGCACCGTAGGTAATTTAGTTTGACCAATTGACCTATGCAGCAGAATGTCTTAAGACCGTGGGAGGAAACCGGAGTGCCCGGCGAAACCCGATGCAGACACAGGGAGAAGATGCAAACTCCACACAGAAAGGCACCCGAGTCAGAGATCGAACGTGGGGCCTTCTTGCTGTGACGCGGCAGCGCTGCTCACCGCTCTACCCTGCCACGCACATACACTATGTCCTTGTAAGCATTTACACACATCACTCTAGATACCGCGAATGTAAAGTAGCACAACATGGATTGATATCGTTATTCTTAAGTTGCAAATATATGGGGTAATAATTTTGTTTTGAAAATGGAGCAAATCCAAAAATGTATTTCACAATGAACGAAAACAGGTTAAAGTTTTTAAATGTATTTAATACATCAAAGATATTTATACATTCCAAAACAAAGAAGTGTATTATGCATATGGAGTTATTCTATCCGTGAGCCGTTCTTTTCTACGGATGTGAAGTGCCCTATTTAGCGCCGATGTAAAGCCAAGCCTGTCAGAGAATTTACATTTTCCCCCAAAAGACGGCACATGACCTCGCATAAAGCAATTACCGCGCCAAAAAAAGTTGAACCAAAGAGGAAATTAATTCTATCGCCGTGATTTTAACTTTATCATCAACATTTAAAACCAACCGCCTGTACGCCCCAGACGCATGCCTAAGACTATGAAGAAGTCCAGATGGAAACAAGGAGATATTTTTTCACTTCCCGCCCCCTCCACCCAGCCACCCCCGATATTTTTCACTTTCTTTTCTATGGGGAACATTTCAAAGTCTGGCAGCATTTGCTTGCCCGGCAGAGCCATAATTGTGACAGCTGGTGCTGAATTACAACTGGAAGCGTCCATTAGGGTGCCACCAAGGACCAGGAAAGCCTCTCGTTCATTACGGAGCTCTCGCAAGATTTTTGTCAGCTCTCCGTGGCTTAAAATGAGACAGAAAACACACGCCGTAATAATTGCACAAAAATGTGTGTTACGGCGGTCTATAGTTTTGCCATATGTCACTGCTGTCTTGAATTCTACTTTACCGTAGAAAGGAAACGTTCCGTTAGCGTTGCTATTCCGCCATTAGGAACAGTGCATGCGTTAATACACGGACTCCTAATACTATAATGTACAGGTCTTGGTCAGTCCACGTCTGACAGAATGCCTTGCCATGCTGTGTTAGTCATAGAGGTTGTTTTCACCATACTTCACCGCCGTGATCAGGGCAGCTCTGTGATGGTGGGGGTGTAAAGCTAGATCAGTGTATCACTTGCCACTGATGCTTATTCGTGCCTGGGCATCAAACTTGCAGCGTTCAAAGAGTAAGAACGCTAACCATCCATCCATTAATTGTCAGAAACCGCTGAAGCCTGTACAGGATCGCAGTGAGCCAGCGGCAGGACTATACCCAGGATGGGACGCCAGTCCATCACAGGGCACCGGGGGAAATTTAGTCCGCAGGCCAATTAACCTATGCAGCAGCGTGTCTTTGGACTGTGGGAGGAAACCGGAGTGCGAATGTGCCGCCGATCCACGCTCGCTATATACCCTTATATTTTTTGGCATAATTTTTAAGTTGAACTTTTGGTAGAATCTTTTCCACCTTTGACCTCGAGTTTTTTATTGGAATAATTTCATTGAAGATTCTGCGGCCCCGCGGTGTTGCTGCTTCTGAAGCTTCTAATGTGGCTCTAAGCAGATAATTGCCGTGTTCTCTAATGAGCAAGCCAGTTAGCCTCGGCTGATTGGGCATTCAGATTTGATGCCTTCCCCGTGAATGTACGAGTCCAGATCTATGTGTGGTCTCGTGTCTAATGGAATCTTGCAATGGTGTGATGAACGACAAACTGGAATAACAATCCGGTGAGCTGAAACAACAAAAAATAATCTGATAGTTGCTTAACATCGCTGCTCTTTCTGGATAGTCGTGTCGAGCGCTCCCCCTCTCCTCGGCACGGTTATCCCGAAAGAACTGCATCTAGCCGTAAAAACTACATCAGTATTAAAAAAATAAATCTGCGCGTTAAACGCTTGTAGACGTGACCATTAATTTGTTTTTCTTTTTTGGGTGGTGGAGGGTTTTCTAAGGACGTGTTTGCTCGGATCATTACGTCATCTGATCCATAAGTCAATCATCAGCCAGCATTATAGCCGCTAAAAACCCTACTCGATAATTTAATAAAATCAGTTTTCCCGTCCTAAACAAAACTGCGTACATTGATGGAATGTATCTTAATGTAAAGCGAGGGAACAAATTCAATAGCCTTGAATCATGTATAGATATCGGCTGCAGCAGGAGACGATTAATTCATGTGAAGCTGACTAGAGACTTGTAAAAGGTTACCGCTGAGGCTCCTATTGAATTCCTCTGCATAATAAATTGCTCCTCTGATATAGGAGCCCGGCAACACATTCATTGGCTTTGCCTTTATTAATCAGGATGGTACAAACCATCGGCATGATGACACGCGTGTGTTTCATGAAGTAAAACCCTAGAACCATGGCGGATGGCCGTGGCTATTCCTATTCATAATATTTTCTGTAATGATGGATTAAAAAACGAATCTTGCGTAAGTGGAATCCTGTGCTCATTCCTATTATTACATATATTATTATGAACGGTTAATTTCGTGTTTTAAAAGTAACACAATAATAATTTTATTACAAAAGTACCATTGTTTTAATCTTCTTAGACCTCAGATGATTAAGCGCTTCAAGTCGATGAAATACAAATGCAAATTGCAAAGAAAGTTTCTTTCTGGGGAATATTACTTGGACCGATTTTCAAATAGCCACTTCCCCTGCACACCTGAAGCTGGGAAACCCCCTACAAACCACGCCTAGTGTGAAGTTGTCGATGATGCCAGTGACATCACCAAATTCCGCCCATCACCGCCCATCCAGTGTCACACAGAAAATAAAACGACACTCTATTTTTACAACTGTTTTTATGATGGTTGCTCTTCAGAGCTGTTCTTGCGGGACGGCCGTGTCGGGCAACTCCCTCGTGGCGTTTCGCCTGCCACATTGGAAGCATCATCAGGCGTTATGGTTGTATGTGGAAATTGACCGTTTATCCCGACACGGCTATCCCGAAAGAACAGCTCTCAAGCCGTGAAAACCTACATCAAGTACACTGTTCTTTGTTACCCGTTTGTTACCTAATTGACCGCCGAATCGATTACTGAAATAACTGGATAATACCACTTCATATAGTATCGCACGTTCTCCGTGCCATACCATCTTGCGATGCAAAATGTTCTTGAAAACAGCAGCTCTCCGCATTCAATGGAGGCGCTCTCGCCCGATTATAAATACAGAATCACGCCCGCTAGAACTATTTAACATTTCATCGCTGCACATGCGTTGAACATGAGACGCTGTCTCTGTGCGGCGCGAGCTCTGAATGGGGACGATATCAAGCGACCGACAAGGGCATCTGTTAATCAACCCAACCACCAACACCGCAAATGTCTCTGGCAACAAATGCGACGTTTACAACAAGTCTCGGGGATATTAAAAGTGCCGCGCGCGGCTTGGCGTAGACCGTGGAGCGGACATTATTTTTATTATGATGAATGTTGCGAACTCTCTTTCGAGAGTGCTGGCGGGGCATGGCTGTTAAAAGTGAAATATGCCACGTGGTGCAGTGATGAGTGCAAATTGATTTGGACAGTTGCATTTTACGGCACGTAGGGTCGTCCCGGCCCGCGAAAAGATTTCGTTTAAGTGTTCTGTTTTCATTAGGCTCCATACAGCATTGACAGCCCAATATGCACAGCTAGGTCTGCATGCTAATCTTTTAGCAATGCCCAAACCCCGCCACCATTGCGCTGAAAAGCACATTCTGTACATGACGTGGTTTTATTTTATAACACGACACAGACATCATGTGTAAAAAAACCTTTTCTTAGGAATGTATCTCTGTTGCTGACAATGGGACAAAAATAGTGTTTATTTTCTACCTTAATGAATATAAGTATCTAGTATGGCTGGGACAATTCCTGGCTGCAAATTAGTTGATACGATTCAGAGTGGCAATCCGATTCAAGTATCCAAATTTTTGAACTTTGAGGCAAATGGGAACACTCCTAGAATACCGTGAACTGTTAGATAATCAAACATAACCATTAAATGACATAGGTCCATTATATACCACACTGTATATCAATAGCTATCTGTACTGAAATCGGTTTTTACGGCTCAATGTATGAGAATCACTCGCAATAGCTGCTATTTCGGGATCGCCGTGTCGAGCATTCGTCTTCTTTCCTCGACAGGGCTATCCCGAAAGAGCAGCTCTCAAGAGCAAATGTCAATCGATATATCAGTTTTTTGCACACGTGTTTTGCCACACGTAACGTGACCTTCAGATGAAATGTGAATCAATGAACCCATCATGTGACATTCATCACTAGAATGGATGTTTAAATCTGGCTTATAAGCTGCATGCATATCCTGCTAAGGAGGCATGATGTGAACGTTATGGCTGTTAAAGTAAGGTTTCAACCATTGACAAGCAAGTCACGCGACAGTTTTCAAAAATAACTTAGAGCAGAAATGTGCAATGCCTCGTGATCACAATAAGACAGACGACGCTGTTTAATGTTTAGCGACAGTTCCACTCTGTGTGGAACTTTAAGGATTCCCCGAAAGCAATTTGGGGGCTGTTTAAAGTACAGCTTTGCATTGAAAAGATTGGGAGCATGCTGTTCCTTTATGGAAACATTCATTTGACAGCAGCAAGTGTGTTACTACGCAGATATAAATAAGCAACCACAGTTCAGCGCTATGGAGAAGTTGGTGCACAAGCGTTATTACCGCTGGGACAGTGGCATTGAGACGTGGAGCATCTAACGCTCACACGAGCAGCAAGCACCCTCCTCCCACTTGATCTCCAAAGCTATCGTTGTCAGAAACCACTTAATCCTGTCCAGGGTCACGGTGAGCCGGAGCTAATCCCGGCAGACACAGGGCGCATGGCAAGACTATAACCAGGATGGTACGCCAGTCCATCACAGGGCACCGTGGGCAATTTAGTCCACAGGCCAATTAACCTATGCATCAGCATGCCTTTGGTCTGTGGGAGGAAACCGGAGTCCCTGGCGAAAGCCCACGCCGACACGGGGCGAAGGTGCAAACTCCACACAGAAAGGCACTCGATCCGGATTCGAGCCCGGAGCCTTCTTGCTGTGAGGCGGCAGCGCTATCCACTACACCACCGTGCCGCCCCTGATTCGCACAGGTTAACCTGAAATGAAATAGCCTACAGCAGAAACCTTTTAGACTCTAGCACTGCAACGGTGGGCTGAGAGTGCATTGAAGTCCGCTAATGAAACACGCCGGGTCACAGAGGTCTCAAGGTAGTCAGGATTATGCATGTAATTACGATAAAAAAAAGAATGTCCTTGGGCACCGAATGTCCGACTGCCTCGACCCGAAACTTCTACCTCTAAATTATTTCTGTACGAAACTCGTGGCGGAGCGTAAACTTCACGGCTTTGTTCCGCGTACAATCCTCCCGGGAGGTGTGCATTTTCCCAACAGAACCGTGTTCTCGCATTTTTGCCGCGCGCTTTTTTTGTTGTTGTTCCCGTACGAACCTTATCAAAATAAACAGACAGATGCACTATCCGGCTTTGTGGAGAGATAAGGATGGAATGAAGACCGGTGACAGTTTTCAACTTGTGAATGTAGTCAAAAGGTACGTGCCACACTTATTTGCCCGAACGTTGACAGCTTAATAATGTACCGTTGGAGATTCTCGTAATGTCGTCTTCGGGGGCTGATTAACCAGGCTCTTCCTTCAGCGTGACAATTACCAAGAAAGGTAATTTAGCCACGTCCCTCACGGTTCCCCATAGACCCAAAATCAATCGGTCTCATTGGCTGATGACTCAGCAGCTCGGAGGGTTATATTGATCATTGGGGGCCTGACAGGGACGTTAGATAACGAGGATGCCACTTGCAGAGCTACCTCCTCCGTGGCAAGCTTATTAAATCCTGCGTCATCAACATCATCATCGTCAGAGCCATTTTAACTGTGTCTCTGGTTAGTACCCCAGGCCACCGTCTTGCGCACGTAAATTGAAACGCTATTTTCATCATCATAATCATCATCCATCTTCAATCCACAGCTGGATTATGACTTTCCCAAACGTGCGGCCACCTTTCACGATCCTGTGATACGACGATACACCAAAGCACCCGTATTAATTCATTCATTGTCAGAAACTGCTTAATCTTGTACAGGGTTGCGGTGAGCCGGAGCCTATCCTGGCAGACAAAGATACGCTATGCAGCAGCGTATCTTTGGATTGTGGGAGGAAACCGGAGTGCCCGGCGAAAACCAACGCGGACACGGGGAGAACATGCAAACTACACACAGAAAGGCACCCGAGCCAGGATTCGAACCCGGGGCCTTCTTGCTGTGAGGCAGCTGCACTACTGCGCCACCGTGCCATCCCCAAGCACCTGTAGACAAAGTGATTTCATCGCTGCATCTCCTTGGTGGTCGTTCTATTGGTCGAGCTCAAATTATTTTACGTTTTCTCTACCTTAAGAGATTTACAGTAATTCATACATGGGCGGCGGTGTGCTTCTCAACAAAATGGCTTCCCTGGTAATTTTATAATTGTCATCAAAAGCATCTACATTTTTATTATAATCGCTTCCGCTACCAAGCCAACCTTGAAATTGTCAGCTTGACAATTATGAACATGTCTTGGCTTATCAGAAAATGTGCCCTACTGGAATGTTTGTAATGTTAAAATGTAAGCGTTCCAACAATTAACAAAATTACAAAGGAATTTAAATAACAGTGAACTACCCCAGCGTTCGCGTTTTAGACACTGCCCAGACTAAGAAAACAAATTCTGATGAAGCATGATTATCCAAGACATTGAAAGCTAAAGTTACGTCCTTCATCACAAGATTGAATTCTTTAGGTTTCTGTGCACTGTCATTCCATTTATAAAACAAAAGGGATATTTTAATACGATAAATCTAATTATAAATGATCAAATTGTAAAACCCCTATTTGGTTCTACAACATTAAAAACACAACACACATTTCACCTCTTTGATGATGATATATGTTAATCTATATCACTGGATAATCAACTGGGAAGAGTAGTGGTGGGTCAGTGATTACCACATTTCGCTTTGAGCTCCATGACCCGAGTTCGATTCCGAGCCACAACAAAAAAACGTCAGTGGGGAGTGATATCTGAACAGTTCCTGGCCCCACCTTTAGCAATCTGCAATAATCAGTGCGTTGAATTAGAATCAAGCAACTCCAATGGCCAACACGGTGTAGGAAGGCCTTAATCAAACAGCAAATGGGCAAAGGGCTTTACATTCCTTCCA
>JAZEWU010000013.1:5661745-5693139 GCA_036362915.1 Geotria australis
CCCACTCACCCACCCACTCACCCACCCACTCTCCCACCCACTCTCCTACCCAACCACCGACTCACTCCGGCGGTGCAGCGGCGAGCGTCCATTTCCCCGGCAAATTAAAGTGCACCGTTTGTTTTTTTCTCCTCCGCGACATTGACCGTCGTCGGCTAATGAGAACGCATTGTCCATCGCAGATGTGCGCGCGGGTCGGCTTCACACCGACAGGCCGAACCCCAGGACCGATTCCGCAAGTGACTGATGCTAAGGGACCTTTGAAGCGTAGCAGCGATGATTTATAGCTCCAAAAGCCCCCCCTGCGAGAAGAGGCATAGCCGTCGAGCCCATTGTATTACGATTCTTCATTTTTCTCATTTATGTGCTTCAATTATTAATTTAGTCGAGAACCCAAAACGCGGCGGCGGCGGCAGAAACTATCAAAATATAGTTGTACATTTATTTTTGTTTACTTCCCGTGCTCGGAAACTTATCGCTTTTTTGTTGTTGTCAAGTATTCAACAGCGATGTTAGACTGAAAGGGATTTATTTTGTTTGTGTCGTTAATGGCTCAAGATCAAAAAGTGCTTTTGTAGCCGTTTCATTTGTTTCCTCCCCACCGAATGTACGGCTCGGTAGCGTTTTAAACGAGGACGATAGGTCATTCTTGTAAAACAGCTTACGGCCGATGGTTTCTTACACACGTCAAGAAATGAAAATACAATCATACACAGTTCGCGTCACGCTGTGCATTCGCATTCACTGTCCGTCTCCGTGTCTGTGTGCGGCTGCAACAAGCACATCTCCAAAGGTTTTAACCGGACTGAATGAAAGCTGTTAAGAGTTGTTGTGGAACACGGTTTTTGAGATTATCTGTCGTTTTTCACAATACTGGTCATATGTCTTAAGACTTACTTGTTCCGTAAAGCCTTCAAGCCGTCGTGCTAGGAGCACTTTGCGGCTCAACGCTGTCTGATTACCGTTCTCTGTCGTTGTTGGTTTGTCGTTCTCTCCGCCGCCTTGTGCGGTGCTTTGTGGCCCTCGGGTGGAAGGCTCTCTGTGGTTGTTATTGTTATGATTTTTCTGCTGTCTTTATAATCTACGTCCTATAATTTATCGCGATTGCTTGACTCTCAGTTTATCTGTCCTGATGTTATTGACATGCCATTCTCTCCACAGCCTTGTGCAGCACTTTGTGACCCTCGGGTGAAAGGCGCTCAATAAATGCCATTATTATTATGTCTCTATGCGTATTCACCCAAGTTAGCAGCATGTCCGTTCCGAGGAACAAATCACCTGGACTCTATCCATTCTCATCGGATCTCTAAAGCTAAGCAGGTTTGAGCCAAATTATGGCTTGTAACGAGTGACCAACATTCACAACCTTGTGGGCAGTACAACGCGTTGCTGAAATGCCCATCGTTGCACCATACCATGCTATGCTCCTATCCTCTACAAATCCACAATATACTGATGTAGGTTTTCACAACTCGATTCGTGATGATTGCGCTTCAGAGCTGTTCTTTTAGGATAGCCGTGTCGAGCGATCTACCTATCTCCCTCGCGACGTTTCGCCTCCCACGTTAGAAGCATGAACGAAGGCTCCAACGTGGGAGCCACAACTGTATGACGCCGCTTCACACGTGGGAGGTGAATCGTCGCGAGGGAGAGATGGAGATCGTTCGACGCGGCTATCCCAAAAGAACAGCTCTGAAGAGCAACCAACAAATCCACAATGGATAAGAAGGGGGTGAAGTACGGTTAAACAGTCTTCAAAACTCGCACGGCATAGGGAGGCCCTCATCCAACAGCGGAGTGACAAAAGCACGCATTTAAATTATCAGTGGAATAGTTGTCGGGACCGAACCTCATTAGGCAGCGCATTACAGCGCGGCAGCAAAATCACGATCCGTGCCCACGCACACACTTGAAGCGCTTGCTTCAATGGTGGAAACTGTGAACATGGGAATAATATTAAAAAGATCAAGAGGAACTTTTGGCAACGAGAAATGCAAAGCAAATAGACATTTCCTTGAGCCTTTGCGAAGCTCCAATGCCACACGGCAACATTAGAAAAATTACTTTGTCACACGCGGAGCTGTCTTGCAGCGCTAAGGCACCTCGCGTGCCATATTCAGCCCTCACATTGGTGAGATTTTTTTTTTGTCCTCCCCACAGCGAGAAACCAATTTCCCTTTCCGTGACAACCTCCTCCTACGGACACTTTCTGTTGTTGATGCCACTTCCACGGCTTCATGTTGCGACATTAATACACGTGTGTGAATTCAGGTAAAAATAGCATCATTAATCCCTGATGAAGCCCACTTGCATCCCTTCCGCTTCGTTGAAAAGAAAAATGATCCATTACAATGCGTATGGCAAGAGCGCGGGATAGCCTTTTATGATTCGCGGCAATTATTTTTCAAAGGTTTTCTTTGTTCACTCTATTTTGATCCATCATAAAAACAGCGTTTAAGTCCGGCTGAAATTATATGTATATGTACACAGACAGACATATCCAGCAATAAAAAAAATATTTAAAATGTCCGAGCAATATAAAAACCCTAGCAATCAATAGAACAATAACATTATTGTCAAAAAATATCCATTGAGAAGCATGACACCGTTATTGTCCAAAATGTAAATGTGCATTCTGCTTTTGATTCAATGTTTGAACCGCACCTCGCCAATGCGTCCCACAGGGTTGGTCCAGACGTCTTGTGATCCCCATTTCATACTTCTTCCGGCTTGTGACCTTTCATGCGCCCATACGCTCACTCCGAGTCGTTCTTCAGGAGTATACGAAATCGTGTCAGCTGTCTGAAATAAATAAGCAAGGGTTAATTAAAACAGAAATAAATGATCAGAGAAAAAAAATGTTAGGGGTCAATTAAACGGGGTTCACGAGACATCAGGACCACCCAGTACACATCAGCTGCTGCCCAGCAGACACCCGACCTCCAAAATGTACCATAAGTGTCCTCACCACCTGATCTCGGTTTTCCAATGCGGGTAACTCAGCGCGTGAAGGCCACATCAATGTCTGTCTCTGGCAACCGGTCTTCCTCCAACCTGCATGTATCTCCTACCCAGCACAACTATTTTTGCGTAGTCATAATAACAAACTCAATTTATAACGCCCACATATTCATTCAATTCCGAAGGTATTAATTCGAGGAGGCAGCCAGGCGGTTTGTCGGTGCCAAGATATTGCCACACACTGCGTCCTATATATTATCTTATCGACCAAAGCTCGACACGGCTATCACGAAAGAGCAGGTCTTGAGAGCAATTCTTAATTGTTAAATATTGCCAAAGTGTTACATTCTCGGAAAGAGCCAGCGGTTAATTAAAACGGATTTTAAGAATTCCTTACACTCCACACTTATCAGGCGGGCAGATTCTTTGAGTTTTGTCTATTTCATTTATTTTGACAATAGCGGCTGACGAATATATAAAGGTTAATCTTGGCATTTCTGCTCTTTGTGAGTTATGTTTAATCAAGATCACTAACTACCATCAATTCGAAGCATTGTGTTATTATGACATTTCTCACTAAATGCTGAAAGGGCGCACCGTATGCATTGATATAATGCATTTTAAATATCATTTCAGCTTACTGTGTTGCATATTTGAGCTCATCAGAGAAAGGGATTAAATCGGTCCCACTTTATCATAAAATAATTAAGCAAACAGAGGTTAGTTTTACCCTGGCAGATTCTTCAGTCCGAACAAATACGCGGTTTTTTTTAGGGTTATTTTTTATTTAAACTGTTGCAAACACCCAGCAAATTAAAATCATCCATCCATCCATTTTCTAAACCGCTTGTCCTGGTGAGGGTCGCGGTGACAGCAGTCCAAGGAGAGTGGACCAGACATCCCTTTCCTCAGCAACTTTTTAAAACTTTGAATAAACCTTAATCTAATATTTCTTGGATGCTATGTTTTTTTAAAATATAAAATACCAATCTACAAAAGCTCAAATATAAAATGACCATGAAACAACATTTTATTAAGATATTTATAAGGCAAACAGCAAATACACTCTAATGCACCTATATATCAAAACCAACACGATTGTGTGCTAGGTTTTCATTCCAAATAAAAATAGTAAAATGTCGATTAATGTTTTATTGCAAGGTTCATTATGAATATTTTTTTTACAAATCTGCCACACCGTGAAAGTTTTGTATATTCTTTGAAATGTTAATGTTTGCTAAAAGCCAGCAATTTTGTTCAAAAGCCATGGAAAATACCAAGCTGCATAAAGGTTAAGAAATTGACCTAAAAAAAAATCAGCCCTTCGTGGGAGCCAATTAGTTGGAAATGCTGCGATTCCAATTGTGAACGTGTATTCCCCCAGGAACAAACCTTCCAATCATGTATTCTTTGTGCTTACACAGTCAGCACCCACATTATGGATCATGGTTGCTCAAACCAATTGAAATTAATTGCCAAAGCATTATACATATTTATTTTATGTAAAAAATACATAAAATAAATATGATTTACTGTACAACACAAATGCAGCGATGTATTTCAAGTAAAATACACTACTGTTAGTTTTTATGATCATGTTGCCATTCTAGATTTCAATTATAGAGGGTAAAACGTATGTCCATTAATGTGCTTAGTTTAAACTTAAGAATTACAGCAGGGGTTATCAACCTTTTGCACCTCAAGGCCCACTTGGCCCACATGGGTCTGGTCTCCACGGACCACTATGTGGCGCTCGTGGCACACTGATGGGTCACGACCCACCAGTTGAGAATGGCAGAATTCAAGTACCTCACAGCCTTGAAGTGTGAGCTATTTAAAAATATTTCTCTTTAAGGATTGTGTCATTCACATGATTTACCTCACCATACATTTCCCCACGGATAACTTTAAAAGGCAGGGACATTTTAAAGAGCGGAGTGTTAACTGTGAAACAAGCGCAGCCCAATTATTTTAAACAGCTGGAGGACAGATTGGCTGTAGGTTAATCGCTAATATGCTCAAAAAGTACATTTTAATTTTCATAGCAGGTAATTTAATTTCTATTTATTCTAAAAAAAAATGGAAGAATGCGCAAGTGTGATGTGACATCTAATTAACCCTATAGTCTGTGAGAACCAACGTAGTCATATGCCATGGAAAAAAATACTTTACAAGCAAATGCGGAACATTCCTTTCAATAAACAAAAATCCATTGCAGCACAAATAATGTGACAGACTTTGGGTTAAACATGTGCCAAAGGAGCAGGGTTTTTTTAGTGGCAATGCTGTACCAATAACAGATACGCAAAAAAACAGCCGTATTTTATTTCCACGATAACGACGAATGCATCGTCACCTAATCGAATAGGCTGCCCCTCTCGTAATCACCACTATGCAATGGCATGTGTGAACCAATGCACAAATGACAAGCTCTGCTGGCGGCTGATATGTGAATATCAGCCAGCGTTTAGGCTCGAGCAGGTCACTGGCCACGCAGATACGGGTCGGGGAGGGCTTCACACCAGTTCGACACGCACGCGTGAGCATCCCGAGGTGATATTCAGTTCAAACAGCAGGTGGGAGCCAGTTACGCCTGGTGGCAAATCAGAGGAACCCTCAATATAGCCAAATTGTGTGCTCAGCTGCTGCAAACAGCAGCTCAGAATAGAACATTCATTTCGATTTTAAGCCTTGCTATAGGAGGCAATAACTGTTCGTGACCCAAAAAGGGTGGCCATCCCCACTACCCGGCGTTCAGTCCACATTGCAGCATTGTGCCGCTCGCCAGGTCATGGGCACATCATCATTCTAAGCTACAGAGAGGAAAAGGGAAACAAAATTCAGCCTTCGTATTAACGAACGTTGGCGTCATCTCGTTCATGCTTTTGGAACGAAAGCGACTGCGGAGGTATGACAATGGGCTACAAACGTGACAAAAATATTGGATTTTTTTTCTTGGTCAATTATGTGCAATGCCGTGTGTAAAGGATTATTTTTTGTTTGGTTTATTTGTGTTTTTTATTTTTTTTTGTCAATTCGTGTGTTTGTTGTATCACAGCAATCCTGTAAATAGCTTGCAAGTTCACTGGGTACTTTATGCTGTAATAATAAGCATCTAATCTATCTGTATTGTCAAAGTGATTTCCTGATTAAATGAGCGCCGAGACAAAATGTATCTCTCCATTGGGATATTCCAGCCTTGAGCCATGAGCCAGTGGTTGGATCTTGCACATTGCTATGGCGGGGGACAGTCTATCGACAGGACAACCTCTGTTAACTCCCGCTCAGTGGTACATGTATTCATAGACCTCGGAGGGATGACCGACTGAGTGAACGACCAACGCAAGCAGGATTCGAACTCGCAACCTTCAAATTGCGAGCCGCTCACTCCACTAAGGATGTTCATCATCATTCTCAGAAACCCCTTAATCCTGTACAGGGTCGCGGTGAGCCGGAGCCTATCCCGGCAGACACAGGGTCCAAGGCAGGGCTATAGTATCTGTGTCTCGCTTTGGCTGGGCGGGGAATTTGTGCGCGTTATAAATTGTAATATTATTAGAATACCCATGATGGTACGCCAGTCCATCACAGGATATCCAGTGTAAGTACAGGATGTTCACGCTCTGCATTCCACGGACACAACCCAAATAATTCATCCTCCCCTTCAGGGTGATGCTAAAAAATGGACTACAAAGTAAATCTCACTCCCAGCGACGAATGCATGTTGCTAGGCAACCACTGACCACGCAGACCGTCTTTCTTAATGTATGAACCCCATTAGAATGTTGCAGTTGTTATTTTGCAGCACAGCGATGTTTGCGTTCACTCTCGTACCAAATAGAATTAGCGATTGTGTTGATGTGGCCGCCCCTCGTTTTTGGAACAGTGTCGCTCTGAGCTTGAAACTATAACTACAATCACTACGTTTGTTGAGCCGCCTTAGATCCCTATTAGACTAAAAATGTCTGCCTAGCTGCAATTATACAAAGTGATATGTGGTTTCAACTGCTGAATATGTTTTTTCACTGTATTCGCAACAAGCTTCTTCTAATTATTCCCATCCCACTGTTACACTTTTTTCGCTACTTTGTCTCTAAGTAATTTATGAGAATCATTCGACCGTTATTGTATTTTGCAACACTGGTTATTGCTGCTTACATTATGAGCACAGCTTTCGTTTTAAGAGATTTAAAGAGATTTGTTAAATTCGTCGCATGAACTTCTGGTTTAATATTTCGTTGGCTATTTCGCACGTTTGTTGTATCGCTGAAATCCCGCTTGTTGAGAGCTTGCGAGCTCACAGGGTATTTTCTGATTGAAGGAAGTGACGGCCATCTTAGGGGACGCTGGCAGATTTTTGCCGCTCTTAAGATTGCCAGTTTCACGACCTTTCGGTTTATTCGAAGCAGCCTCAATTGTTTACGTTTTGTTCCTTTGGTTTTTATTAGTTGTTTTTGTCTGTCGTTGACATGCCGTTCTCTCCGCGGCCCTTGTGCAGCGCTTTGTGACCCTTGGGTGAAAGGCGCTATATAAAATGCTATTATTATTATCTATATCTACTCATGCCCCATGATGTATTTCCTTTACGTGCGTTGACAGGGTTCAGAGGTTGTGTCCAAGGTTAAAAGGACACGCAAATGGTTGGATGTGTGAGCTGCAGTGGCTCTCCTCTCAACTTAGACATTTTGCACACGTCCAAAAACACACAGTTCTCCAGTGCTCCTAATATTCATTTATACATTTTAAATTCCCAATTTATGTCTCAGAAGTGCGCATGTGCCTTCTTGCCATAAAATCAATCTGTACACCTGAATAACTACATCACGGTTTCGTTCAAGCACAAAAAAAAACGGTAACCACAGCCCGGCAAAGCTATCAAACACATTTCGTGAGAACATTTTTTCGCGAGAGCCGAAAATTACCAGTGGAGTCATGATTAAAACGTGTGTAATGCAATCTGGAACGTATTGAAGTCTTGACTCGCAAGCAAGGATTCTCGCTCTAGTTAATTGCTCAGCGATGTGGGGGAGTAATCGTCTGAAGATAGGGTAACCCATTCCCCGCTGTCACACATGCAAGTACGGGAGGTGACATTTTTCTCAGAGTGGCTGCCGAGGAGATAATGAGCAGAATCGATCGGCGGTGAAAATGCCACCCGGCAGAGAACTCGTCTTTTGTCATGCAGTGCCAGAGTCGCGAACATGGCGCCTGGCTTCCTTCCTCCTGCCTCATCTGGCTGGCACGTCCGCTAAGCTTTCATAATTTAAAAAAACAAGAATCCTTTGTGGGCGGCACGGTGGCGTAGTGGGTAGCGCTGCCGCCTCACAGCAAGAAGGACCCGGGTTCGTATCCAGGCTCGGGGGCCTTTCAGTGTGGAGTTTGCATGTTCTCCCCGTGTCCGCGTGGGTTTTTGCGTCCCATCCTGGGTATAGCCCTGCCTTGCGCCCTGTGTCTGCCGAGATAGGCTCGGCTCACCGCGACCCTGTACAGGATTAAGCGGTTTCTGAAAATGGATGGAGCATCATTTGTACTGATGTGGAGTTTCACGGCTCGATGTATGAGAATTGATCTCCAAAGCTGTTCTTTCAGGATAGCCGTGTCGAGCGCTCCCTCTCTCGCCTTCGTGACGTTTCGCCTCCCAGGTTGGAGAACTGAGGATGTCTGAGAATGTAGATTTTCAGGGTGTACACCGAGAACTCAGAATGCCGTGAAGGAGAGAGAGAGGGAACGCTCGACACGGCTATCCCGACAGAATAGCTTTGCAAAGCAATTCTCAAGAAACTTTCGTCTTTGTGAGATTGGCTAATGCCACGTAGGACGATCCGGTTCCTGGAACCACAGAGAGGTTTATGCGATTATATGGTTGAGCCGTGAGCACTTGAAAGGAAAAACGGCATCCACTTAAGTGCTTAATACACTGCAGTCGTGGCGAAGTGGTTAGCGCACTAGATTTGCAATTCTGAATTCCAAGGTCGCCAGTTCAATCCCCCCCAGTGGCGGTTAGAACAATGGATCACATGTATTCAACTGCTGACACTTCAATGCATTTATTTAACCTGGGCGCCTCCACAGTTAACCGATTGGCATGTCATGTGCGGTGGGGTAAAGTGTGGGTTCCCCCACCTGTTCCTCTTTTGGGTTACCCATCAACCTACTCAATCTATCCACGGGGAAATATCGCGGATGTTTGTAAGATTAGGGTTGTGGGTAATAGGATTTTTACAAACGCCGTGGATAATAGGAATTTTGGGAAACAGGGTAAACAGATAAGGGGACACTCTCCCGTGCGTGAAAGCGCCACTCATACCGGTCCACGTGGCCTTGATGGGCAAGGGGGGGTAGTCTAGTCTTGCCCCAGTTCCCAGTGCAATTGGTTTGCAAAGCCTAACCAATGAGGACCGCCTGTACGCCTTTAAGAAATATCTGTTTGCTCAACAGTCCTTTCAATAACACGGTGAAAGCATGTACCCACGTCTAAGCCAACGCGTCTCTAACAAACAACCAACAATGGCAATCAACATGTATTCTTGCAATGCACACAGCATTATTTTGTTCATCACGCTCTGAATAATGTGGCTTTCCTTTCCCCCCACTTCGCTAAAACCTATTAAACGTGGGACATGCACTGCAGTATTTTATTCTGCCTATGATGATGATGGCTTTGGACGGGGTCAAACATTTCTTAAAAGTGCGGCTTCATCTCCACGAACGCATCATGCCAGGTTGGCACGTATTAAAGCCATCCTTCAAGATTATTTTACTCCATCCTCCAAAGAGCTAATATGTAATACGATACACATTTTGCACCGACTGTAATATGCTATTCGTGCCACATTACAGGGAACATTACAAAAATCATTATTTACATAATGTCCGCCAATTCTCAAAAATAAGGACATTTTCAATGTGTGCATTTATTAATGTGAAATTCTGCTCCATTACAATTGCAGGGACAAGGCATTTTATTAAATACTTAGAGGGAGGGGAGTGGTGGCACAGTGGTTAGCACACTGCAGTATGAACCTAGCCACGTTAATAAGATTCCTGGCCATGGCTGGCATCATTCATTCATTCATTGTCAGAAACCGCTTAATCCTGCACAGAGTAGCGGTGAGCCAGAGCCTATCCCGGCAGATACAGGGCACAGGGCAGGGCTATACTCAGGGTAGGACGCCAGTCCATCACAGGGCACCGGGGGACATTAACCAATGCAGCAGCATGTCTGGGGACTGTGGGAGGAAATCAAATTGCCCGGTGAAAGCCCACGCGAACACGGGGAGAACACGCAAACTCCACACCGAAAGGGACCCGAGCCGCGATTCAAACCCGGGTCCTTCTTGCTGTGAGGCGGCAGCACTACCCACCCCGCCACCGTGCCGCCCCAGCTGACACCATTACATGGCAAATAAGATCTAAACCTTTACTGGGCACCCTCCATCCCGAACCCCATCCAACCTCCCATCCCAACCCCCCGCCCCTCCTCTCTACTCCCACCTGTCTTCACCAACCCACATTGACCTACGTGATGAAGTATGGTCAAATAACCCCAGTGACAGGCACTGCGTGGGAAGGCCTTCATCCAGCCGTAAATTAAAATTACGCTTTGTTACCATTAGAGCTTCCAGAATAGTAATGGCTACAGGTGCAGTCCTTTTCCCCCTGGTAATTGCTTGCTCACACCGCGGCTGATGGAAGGACTGCCAATTGACTAACTCCGGTGGACCCATTTATACTGCCGGGCGGACAGAGGTGGTCGGTGGGGGGGGGATTTAAGGAACTTCCTGATTGTTTCAACTACCTCACTGGAAGATTAAATTGGCGACCTCTGGATTGCAAGTCCCGCGAGCTATCCATTACCCCACTGCAACGAGAATACGTGCCCCACGCAAACAGCCATCTTCATGAAGTGATCCCTTGAAAGTGTAGGGGCGTCTTGTACACCTAGGGTCTGTGACCTTGGAGTGACCTTAGTTTTGTTACCTATGCCAAGTCTGCTTGTTACGGGTAATGTAATGACATTGATGTACTTTTTCACGGCTCTGACGTGTGAGATTTGCTCTCAAGAGAGCTGTTTTTTCTGGATGGCCATGTCGAGGAGACAGGCTCGATCCCGAAAGAGCAGCTCGAAAGCAATTCTCAACATAATCACAATCGGTAAAGCAACGTTGTGGAAACAACGTCGCGGCATAGAACGTGGCGTTGGATTATCACTCGTCGTAACAAATGCAGTGACACACAGTGACCATCCGGACAAGCGGTACCTCATCGAAAAGTGAACCGTGTGAAATGATTCAGCGACGGTGTGAAATGTGCACAGGTGACCCGTGATAAATTGCGGGTGTAACATTTACGCGTTACAATTACATTCAATCCGTGTGTGTTACTCGTCATTTGTATTCAGTTGTACGTTACCTATTAAAATGGATAAGAGGTCATCGTTGACACTCAGGTCAAGCTGTTACATCATGGCAAACGCCGTTTACGCAACAGTACCTCCCCCCAATGATCCGGCAGATCCCAGCAGCTACGACACAGGTGAAACGGGACATCCAAAACAATCCCTAACATTGCCCGAACACCTGCTCTTCATGTCGATTCTACAGGGGTGGGGAACCTTTTTTTTCTGCCAAGGGCCATTTGGATATTTATAACATAATTCGCGGGCCAAACAAAATCATCAACTTAAAAATTAGCCTGCTACATTTGGTCAAACATTTCATTAACTCACCCCTAATGTGATGGCTGGAACTGCTTCTCTTTGGCGAGGCGTGTGATGTTAGCCGGTATTGATAATGTTGCTACTCGCAACTGCTTTTCCAGGTTTGCGTCGGCCAGAGCAAATGATTTCGCGGGCTTTATACGGCCCGCGGGCCGGACGTTCCCCACCCCTGAATTGTAGAATATACGAGGTTTTACCCTTTCCCTCAATGAGAAAAGTGTTAAGATCGTAAAACACTAAATGGACACCTTTTTGCAAAGGTTCCAGTTTGCAAGCAGCCACACATGCTTGTGGCAAAAAACATGCAAATGAATGCTATGATAATGTAATGTCATTCAAACTTATTGGCCCAACACCAGAGACGGCTTTGCCAGAAAGGGTAAAGCCTCCTATATTCTACATTATTTGTACACTGGCAAAAATGTGCTCATAGTCTAAACAGCTTGCTCTTCAGTTTTCTGCTTGGTCACTAGAATCATGGAGATATCTCCTATAACTGTCTCGGCAACCAGGCCTCCTCTATCCTGAACACATCTCCTACATCTCTTACCCAGCTCAGCCATCATGGCCTCACCATATCTACAACACTCTTAAAAAAAACACACTCATTAATTATTTGGCCGATAACATAATAATATA
The DNA here is from genome assembly GCA_036362915.1 of Geotria australis. Classification (NCBI taxonomy): domain Eukaryota; kingdom Metazoa; phylum Chordata; class Hyperoartia; order Petromyzontiformes; family Geotriidae; genus Geotria; species Geotria australis. Next base: position 5,674,065 of record JAZEWU010000013.1, read on the forward strand.
TAGGAAGCAGTGTGTGGCAATATGGCGCCGGCAAAACCGCCTGGCTGCCTCCTCCACTTTCCTCGCGCCTCTGAGTCGTTCTCTCGTCGAATGAGTACCCTCGACAGTGAATTAATATGTGCGCGTTATAAAAGTAGAATTATTATTATTAACACTCCGTTGCTCTTCTTCTATATTTTTAAATGGACCATGTGCGAATGTCCGCACAAAGGGTACCGGTTTGAATCGTTCATAAGTGCACATTTTTTCAGCACAACAACGCGGCATTAATGTCTTGTTTCAGATTTACTTTCCACTTACGGATGACTCTTGTGAAACTTCAGAGAGACAGCAATCATCCCAAAAGGATTTCGTGAAGAAATCCAGTTCAAAAGCAGTCATGTCAGCAGAAAGCGTTATCAACAAGCGACATTGGAACAACGTGCTATGCACTTGGAACAAGATGATTCTTGAATGTAAAGAGTTGTTTTAAATTTGAGGAAGTCACACTCCAGACTTATCAGATTTGCAGTCATTCTTTGGTAAGTTTAATTAATGTAAACACTAGGGGCTAAAGAATATATAAAGGTTGGACTTTGTATTTTTGTTGCGTGTGTTATTTTTTAATCAAAATCATGAATTACCATCAATTCAAAGCAATGTTATAATGGCATGTCTCACTCAATGCTGAAAGGAGAAGACTTTGCTACGTTTAATTCATGTAATCATATCTCACCCAGCAAAGTAATTGTTTGCCAAATAATCTTGTGGACACCATAGTCACAATGACTGTCCAACACTGCCACATTTCACGTGCCAGTGAATGACAACGGGAATATTAAAAACATGGGGAGATTCAACAAATCAGGTTAGAACTGAATTAATGCGGGTATCATTTAAAAAAAAATGCAACGGTGAAATCTAATTTATGTACATATATACTTTGATATGCCAAGACATTTTTATACGATGATTCCGTCCCAATGCAATTTGTTTAAACGGATTCCCTGCTCTAACAACGTCCCCTCGAGGTGTCTCTTCCAACGAGATCATGTCACCTTCGCGCTTCAGCTCGCCACGTTTCATCATGTACCAGGCGCTCACTTTGAACCGTTCCTGCATCACTGTTCCTAACAATATCGCTGCCATTTCATTAGCCACAGAATCCTTTACTGGCTCTCAAAACTCTTATTCAGGAGGGTTCTTTTGGAGCATGTTTACACAATTCCATCAACGAATGTTCGGAGGATACGGGAGATAATAATAATATAAATAACGAAATAAATTGTATTTATAACGCGCACATATTCATTCAATGTCAAAGGTATTAATTCGACGAGAGAATGACTCAGAGGTGCCAGGAAACCGCACCTCCCATTCAAGAATTAGCAAAATCATTGCCCACGGTGCCCTGCGATGGACTGGCGTCCCGTCCAGGGTATAGCCCTGCCTTGCGCCCTGTGTCCACCAGGATAGGCCCCGGCTCATCGCAACCCTGTATAGGATTACACGGTTTATGACAACGGACGGATGGATGGATATCAAACGTTTTAGGCTTAGGTTTTGATTAGTATGTTGATATTGTAGAAGGATGTCAACCTTGGGCACGGTCTGACAAGTGTCTAGCAGAGTATACAGGTGCCACTCACAGCGCTCACTCCATGCAGATGTCAACTGCAGGCGCCAATTACGGGGCAGATGCCTTCCGGCCGCTACCCTTCTTCCATTGCCCGTCCCTGGTGTCGCTTGGATCCATGCCTTGCCACTCTAATGCTCGTTATGGAAATAGATGTACCACATACATTATTTAATCGCGATATTGCATACCTATTACGTTTTAATTGCAATTGAAATTGTCTACCGCTACTGCGCAGTCAGGCAGTTCAATGCTGTATTCTATAATGCGTCGTCAGAATAATTATGCGGCGAAGAAAAAAACAATTTAAAACCTGCCTTATTTACAGCAGCCGCCGCTGCAGCGGAAACACACTTGGAGGACATATGGCGCACTGAACGGAATTAAAGTAGTACTTTTTAAAGTTTACAAACGTGCGCAATAAATTCCTTTAAACTATTTGCTAGCTGTGACCTTACAGAAGCCAGTGAATGTCGCTTTTTATTCACAGGTATTAATTTAACAACATAACCGGTTACATTTCATCTCTTTTTTGAGCCGTGTAAACCTACATCAATACAAGATAACGTCCTTAAGGCAACTTTTATGAGCGTTTTCAATTTCATGGTGGTCCAGATGTCTTGTGACTGGTAACGGTTTTTTTACTCCATTGCTCATTCATTTATGTTTAAAATAATCCTTAAGTAGGCTAACTTCTTCCCAAAGCTGTTTCAATGTGTGGGGTGGGGGGGGGCGAAACGTCGCGAGGGGGGACCCTCGCTCGACACGGCTATCCCGAACCAAAAAAATATTAAACGGTGTTCTCATGACATCTGGAGCACCCTGCACTTTCGCAATGGAATCGACCTTGGTGGAGGCCCGGTACCGGGTCAGGGACAGGATGGGCCATAAATGACTGACACATTTCAAACTACGATAAATATAAACGCGTCAGTAATTTTTGGCCCGCTCTGTACAGTAATCATAATTCACATTTGTAAAGCGCCTTTGACCCAGAGGCCACTAAGCGCTATCATTGGATCGCCACTGGAGTTAGCCGGTGGCAGGGAATCGAACTCAGCTCGGCGGCTTCGTAAGCACAGCGCGCTAACCACTGCTCCGCCGCTCTAGCAAAGTACCGCACACGAACCACAGACGTATGAAAACATCTTTACAAACGAGACTCGTCCAGGTTATCTTGATTTCTCACCTGGTTAAACAAAACAAATAAACTTCACTGCGCTCGGTTACGGCATCGGCTCAGTCACCTTCACGCGCGCCACCTCCGAGATTAACGACGGAACATCCCGTGCAGCTTTGATTGCCCAGTAATTGCACTAAATTGCAATGATGTATGTGCGCTGAGAATGCTCGGAATGCCATCAGGGGACAACAAGAGGAGCAACGTGGATCAGAGCAGGGATTGCTGTATGTTTTCACGGCTCGATTTATGATGGCTGTGATGGAATGGCGTCCTATGCTAGGTATTGCCCTGCCTTGCGCCCTGTGTGTGGTGGGATAGGCTCCGGCTCACTGCAACCCCCCCACATTGAAACGGATTAAGCGGTTTCTGATAATGAATGAATGGCTTATTGTGGTTGCTCTTGAGGGCTGTTGTTTCGGGATAGCCGTGTCGAGCGAGATCGGCTCTCTCATCCCCGTCCAAGCCTCTCCTTCCTCGCTCACGTGCCAAGACATAGAGAGAGAGAGAGTTGGCAGGCGCTTCCCAAAAAGTTATTTTCACGGCTATTTTATTTTTAACAATCCCACTGGAAGCCCGACAAGCCGTTGTGTTAACAATGAAAAACACACAGTTCTCCCACCCCCCCCCGCATTTTTTGAGTTCCTGGAATTATGGATTTTTGTTATTTATTTTGTATTATAAAAATTTTTTTACCCTGCGATGGACTGGCGTCCCATCCTTGGTGTTACCCTGCCTTGCGCCCTGTGTCTGCCGGGATAGGCTCCGGCTCACCGCGACCCTGTATAGGATTAAGCGGTTTCTGAAAATGGATGGATGGATTTTTTTATATATGTGTGTGTGTGTTGTCCAGGATGTTTAGGAGAGCATGCGGGACATGTGGGTTGGGTGGCTAGTTCTCTCGCGCCTCTGAATTGGTCTCTCTACAAATAAATACCTCCGACATTTAATGAATATGTGCGCATTATGCATTTTAACTATTTAAACGATTTATCAAATGCATCTCTCCAACATACCAATATAATTTAGCAAACTCCGTAAGCGTTGAACGTCGGTTCCAACGTTTCCAGCCTCATGACCAATGTTCGCCCAAACGTTACATGTTTACCGCGCAGTAATATCCTTCAAAAGCAGTTCATGATTACGCTATAATTCCCAAAGCTTTTGCCAACCCCACTGACAAGCAGATGATATGAAGCGCACATTCCATTTCATCACGTCAGTCATCAATCCATCTGTGCAGCTGTCTCCGTGTCCATCCATCCACATATATATTCAGCCATCACTCACTGTTTCAATGCATCCGTGCAGTCACATGTTCATTCCTTCTATAAGGATCATTATTCTGCAGAAAAATAGTGGATTAGATGGCAGCACAGCGGTGATTGTATTGAAACAAAATTAAATTATGCTTCTGTCCTATAATTTCGGAATTACTCTATGAGAACGTGGGATCGGGACGTTAAATATTCTTATACACTGTAGGAACAATGTACACTGCCAGTGAGTCTACATTTTGCAATGTGTTAATTTTCTATTTACTCGTGTAACTGTGAAAACCAGACAGATACTGTGGTTGTGTGTTTCATTGTCTGTGTAGCCACGCAGCCTCAAATGAGTACCTAGTGCAGTGCGTAAACATTGCCACTAAGGAGACAAAGGCGGCCGGGCATTGTGCTGGTCAACCACCTCCTAAATCGGTGCTTGCTAATGGCACTTGACCCCAGAGTCTGTTACGGCTGTATGGGTGATCTTTGTCTTTGTAGCCTAAAGCCACAAGTTTCAGGTCATCATCTTTCCCTGTTTAATATCATGAATGATACCGTGCAACAATTAAATACAACCAGTATCAACAGAGACGATAGCGGCGACATCACACTGTAGTAGAAAGTTTTAGACATTATTTGTGATGTAAGATATCATATGACATTAAAATACATTTAAAATTATCAGTAGGTTAAATCAGTGTTGGTGAACACACAAGAAATCAAACTAAATATTTTTTTTAAACATGACCATCAATGTTGGTGATGAACTTCAAAAGAATTAGATTAAAAATGTAATCAGAAAAATATTTTTAGAATGTAAGAAATATCACCGAAATAATAATAATAATTCATAAATAAAATTTGTAAAACGCACAGATTCATTCAATTTTGAAGGTATTAATTTGAAAAGAGAATGACTCAGAGGCACAAGGAAACCGCAGAGAGATGGGAGACTCAGCCACGCAGTTTGCCGGTGCCTACCTACCAGAGACTGCATCCTATATATTTTTATTTGATCGGCCAATTAATTAATGAGTGTTTTTTTTAGCTGTGGGAAGAACCTGGAGAATCCGGAGAAAACCCACGCAGAACAAGGGGGAGAACACAGAACCTCCACACAGAAAGGCACCTGAGGCGGGAATCGAACTGCCTTCGGCAGGACTTCCTTTGTGTGAGGCGCAGATGTTACCACTGTGCCACCCTGCGTGACATAAGCCAAGGCTGAATGCAGTTTGGAAGACGTGTGAAAATCATTGTGACCAGATATAATTTATTTTTGTATGGTCAATAAAGTTGTGCTCCTGTTTCTTTATTTTATTTCACTTGATTGTTTGAAGGGCCTTCGGCAACAACAAATCAAATGCCATAAACCCACGCGGAGGCCCTACTTAGCTGAATGTCATTTACCGCAGTCACTGGCATTTGGTCATGGGTTTTCCTTCACACGCGTTGTGGGCGCTTGAATATTACTAAGTCCCCAAGAATCAATTTGTTTGCTCGAATGCACCACAGTTGCTACTGCTTCTGCAATAAGGTGCACAGTTTTATAGGAATTGATTACTAAAATCAGCGGCTGTGAAATGAGGCAAAGTTTAAATTTGTAAAATATTTAATCAAAGCTATGACATTTTCTTTTTTTTACATCAGTTACCAAAGGCCTAGTTTTATGATACATTATCCAAGCTCTATATATAGTCCTTTTTAATTGGGTATTAGCTTCGAATGATTGATTTAAAAATGCGCACTTTCATGTAGCCAAGCAATATACTTTTAAGTGGTGAGAGCTTAAAGTTTTCTTAAGTCAGAAAGAAAGCTCAAGAAAAATTGCCACTTTGATGATAATTTTACAAGGACAATGTCAAAAATTCTAATTTAGTGTGTGGATTTCATGTCTAATATACATCAGTCTTATAAATTGAACATGTGCGGCAATGAGAGCGCCCATGAAGTTACATTTAACAAATGATTTGAAACTATTTTATGTTAAAGGGAAAATGTTTATATTGCTTGGCAAGAAAATGTCATCTGGACTGCATTTCCACCATCATCAACGAAAGGCAGCAGAAAGTCAAAATCCCAAAATCTAATGTATCCAAAGCTATTTCAGTCCCTTTCCACATGTACTGATACAAACAAGAACAAAAATATCTTACAGGTTCCACGGCTAATTTTGTATGCATCGTCAACTTGCTGAGCACAAAGTTTTGTATATGCCTTGGTGAAATTGAAATTATTCTCAGACCACCTTGGCTACTGAAAGAGGGGACCCTTGCAGGTAAACACAATTTACTGTGGAAAATTACTTTTTTTCTAGAAGAGGGGAGGAAAAGGACAAATGCAATCTCATACTCATCCACCCATTTTAAACTCAGGATGTATCAAACACACAATCCAAATCCCGTTCACCAAAATATCAGCCTACACTACCCTTCAATGAAATGCAGGGAAATAATAGCCTTTACAGCACAGCACTTGAGAAGATGGCTCTTTAGCTGGAAATTGAATCCTAGTTTTAACCCAAATAACATCAACAATCCAAAACACAAATGGGAAAGTCCACAACAAAAATATAAACTTATTAGAATTTGTTCTAACGTTGGCCACATCTATATTGGATTTGGGAAGAGTACATTGAATTGTTGTTATCGTTAATTGGATAGCTTTCGAAACGTTTGTTTCTCCAATTTTTGACCAATAACAATATAAGAAGTTCAGTGTGTAGCAAACAACATAAAATTGAATAATAACATAACCATTCGATGTTTCGGGCTAGCCGAGTCAAGCGCTTCCCTTCTCTCGACACGGCTAACCCGAAAGAACAGCTTTGTAAAGCAATGACCATGCACCGAGCCGTGAAAGCCTACATCAGTACATAACGTTTCATTGTAACATTATTTACAGCTATTAACCAATCCATTGCTGGAGGAATACCTCTTCATACCAGGTCAGTTATGGGTGTTGTTTGACCACATTTCACCATGATGGTCAGTGCGGGTTCGTGGAGCTACGGGGTGGGGTGGAGGGGTTGGGGTGTTATGGACGCTAAGGACCAGTTCCCTATTATCACTCATCAGTGATGTTCAGTCATTGCTCGAAACTGTTGAGCATGTCAGGCCAGACGACAAAGGTAAAATGTGCAGCCCTGCACTCCTTGCAGAAGGGCCTTGGGTATGAGGACGCTCTAACGCAGTGGTTCTTAACCTAGGGTGCACGCACCCTCTGGAGGTGCAATATGCCCTCGTTGGGGGTGTGAGACATGCTATGTTTTTGTATTTATTGTGTTATATATGTATTTATTACAGGCACTCCGGTTGCCTCCCACAGTCTAAATACATGTGGCTGCAAAGGTTAATTGGCCTGGTGACTCAATTGCCCCAGGTGCCCTGTGATGGACTGGCCTCCCATCTTTGGTATAATCCCTGCCTTGCGCGCTGTGTTTGCCAGGATAGGCTCCGGCTCACCGCGACCCTGTACGGGATTAAGCGGTTTCTGACAATGGATGGATGGATGGAATGTTGGCCAATGCCAGTTACATTACATGGGGTATGAAAGAAAACCAGAGAACCCAGAGGAAACGTATGCAGAAGAGAGGGAGACTTTACGAACTCCAACGGAGAGGCACCCAAATCAGGACTCGAGCCCAGGCGGTTAGGGCCAAGAGGCGCCAAGTGTCACCGCTGTGCCACCCTTGCCGCCCTAACGATGTCACATTGATAGCTGCTGCTGACAGAAAAATTGACGTCGTTATCTCTTGACATGACATTCATAGCACGCCCAGAATATAATTGGGGAGCGAAAAAAATACAATTGTTACGAAACCTAAAAAGATGTGGCCTTAACAGCAGTAAAAGTGGCTAAAAACTATAAAACTAGGCACGGATTTATTTTTGATACACTTAGCAGGATGGATGACTCGTGGGTCCGTTAATCATGAATACGACAGTTGCCGGAGCGCTCGATAACGTCACTACAAGACGCCATTTCAGGCATAACAACACACCCCATCGACGTGCAGTGTTCCTGCAACAAATTGGAAGGTGCGGTTGATACAGCCCATCATCCCACAAGAGTGGCTTAAAATAAATACCACTTTGGAAGGGAAATCATCAATGGTCAGCCGATGGAAATTCAGCCCCACCGTAGGAATGTGCAATTGCCATCACCAACCCACGGCTGTAAATAGGAGATAAGCACCTATGTATAGATGGGACCATCTTGAGGTAGCGACGCATCATAATTAATAAATAGTAATAATATTTATCCACCCGTCCATTTTCAAAACCGCTTGTCCTGGTGATGGTCGTGGTGTAAGCTCTTGAAGGAGGGTGGACCAGACATCCCTTTCCTCAGCAACATATACCACTAATAATATATAATGTAACACGATAAGTAATAATCACATTTATAAGGCACATTTTTTAAAATGACCCTCAGTGAGGAAACCGGAATATCCGGAGGAAACCCACGCAGAACAGGGTGAGAACACACAAACTCCACACAGAAAGGCGCCCGAGGCTGGACCCAAACTGCCTCGAATAAAGCTATCTTTCTATGAGGCACATATGCTACCACTGTGCCACTCTGCCGCCGAAACCAGGCAGCAAACCGCAAAAGTCTGCATATTGTTGTGACTCAGTTGTATTGCTGTTGAGGTGCTGTGAACTGCTCAGGGCCATATCTCACATCTCCCCTGCACACTGAATTAGAGCACAATTAATGCACCTGATGCAGCCATTATATTCTCACCTCCGGACAGCTTAATTATTTTAATTTCATACATCTGAGCCGCAAGGGCATCTGTTGAATCGGCCTTGGCTTGAGATGCACGCGATTTCCAAACACCCTCTTAATTTACTGGCCATTCTCATGTTTACCTGCAATTTTCTGCTGCGTCGACTATAATTAAATTCATTAATTGAGTGTCAGAAACCGCTTCATCCTGTGCAGGGTTGCGGTGAGCCAGAGCCTATCAAGGCAGACACAGTACGCAACGCAGGGCCATATCCAGCATGGGACGCCAGTCCCATATAGGATCGGGTTTGTAGTACAGTGCGTTAATCGCTGTGCCACAACTCGCTTGCTTAATGTAAAAATATATTCAACTTTAAATGGAAAATGTTTTGCCAGGCACACAACGAGGTATTCAAGCCATGGCTGCTCTAATCTGCACAAGCTGTCCGTATTCAATAAAAAAAACATAGTTTGTAAAATTGGCAAACCTGGTGATGTGAGAATGAAAAGCTTAAAATATATTATTCCTTGGCTAAACTTGGAACAAATTCTCAAAAAATAATTAGGCCCAGAGCAATCATGTGCCAAGCTTGGACTGCTTTGTCCGAAACCGTTTTGGCTGATTCACATGCGTTGATGGAATGACGATGCTTTGGCCAAATCCCCTGCTCGATTCTGCCAACACATTTCCCCTCTAGAAATGACTTATTCTCTTGTCACTTCGGTGTGAGCATGCGGGATATGCAACAAACAAGTACTGTCTTCTAATATAATACATTGTATTTTTGACGCGCACATATTCATTCAATGTCGAAGGTATTCGTGTGGGGAAACCGCAGATAAGCAAAGGAGCCAGCTAGGCGGAAGAGCCAGCCAGGCGGTTTGCCGGCGCCAACATATTGCCACACACTGCGTGCTATATATTATAATGTAACCGGTCAATTAAGTAATGAGTGTATTTTTTTAAGTTGTGGGAGGAAACCGGAGAGCCCGGAGGAAACCCACGCAGAACACCGAGCAACTGTGCAATTAAAATTCAACAGTTTTTTGTTGATGCACCATACGTATAATAATAATTTTACATTTATAACGCGCACATATCCATTCACTGTCGAAGGTACTCATTCGACGAGAGAACGACTCAGAGGCGCGACGAAAGCACAGCAGCGAGGCGGAGGAGGCAGCCAGGCGGTTTGCCGGCGCCATATTGCCACACACTGCTTCCTATATATTAGGATGTTATCGATCAATTAACTAATGAATATTTTTTTTTAAGTTGTGAGAGCCCTGAGGAAACCCACGCAGCACAGGGGGAGAACACACAAACTCCACACAGAAAGGCACCCAAAGGTGGGGACCGAACCTGCTCGGGCGAAGACCATTATTTCTGTGAAGCGCAGATGTTACCACTGCGCCACCCTGCCGCTTTTTTAAGGGAGAGAAAAAAAACCCCACCCGGATGGATGTTTCAGTCACCCTCGCAAGTCAATGCCGGCATGCTGCACGAGTAATTTAAGCTAGCATGTAATGGGGCCGACTGGCAGCCATTCTCGCTTTTCTATCTGTGGTTGCGGCGATGCAGATAACCTCGTACATGGACATGCTTAACATGCCGCGGCAAGCCGGAGCCTTCACTGTGTCGCACCGATAAGCGGCGGAACATCCATTTGCTTCGGAGAAATGTCACGAGGGCCGGCGATTCGTCTCGTCACCGCGCCTCGCGTTGCCACTCACGGACAGGTCCTCTGAACACAATTATGTCCACGGCACCTCTTATCCGCCCTGCCAGAGGTTTTTTTTTGCTTTGCTCGGCTTGCTTGATTGAGGTTGGGTCCCCTTTGCTCGCACGCGCAACTGCCCCGCTTTGCACACGCAGCACTCCCTTCGCCGTGGGAAGCGAATCGCGTGCACTACTCGCCGCAGTGGCGTGCAGAGGTTTGGCGATGCCCGGGACCAACTCCGACTCCTTGATGGTATGCCCCCAAGACTCAAGTATAGGAGGGCCTAGTACCGAGAAATGTGAGAAAGGAAGACAACTTTGGGAACTATCATTCATTCATAAATTGAGTTGTAAGGTAAGTACTATAACGTATCGACGGTCGTCGACAGGGTACCGAAAGAGTTAATCGGCATTACACACACAGTATTTACACCTAACAGGTTCTCTACTCTGGTCTCGCTTATTAAAACGCGGATCCACATTCACACCAGCTTGTGGGACTGTTTAATTTCACTCGTTGATTGGATGCCCCCCCGCCCCCTAAATGGTTGCCCGGGGCTTTCGCCCCCTCTGCCCCCCATCTCTGCGCCGCGTACATAGATTTCTCGCCGAATACGAGTCGTGACGATGCTGCCTCCGCTTCGGGGGGGGGAGGTGAACGCGTCCGTCGGCAGTCGGGCATGTGCGGCCACGCGGCGGATTCAACGGTCCAAGTTGCTCCCCCCGTGCGGCAGCGGCAACCGGGGTATCCCTGATGGGTTTACGCGACGATCCAATTGAATTAGTTCGTGGAGAACACGTCAACATCGCCCGGTTTACACGGCCTTCCGAGATGCAAAACCTCGAGGGTGTGTGCGAGGACGCACCGATTGGCATTCTAGCACAAAGAGCCCAAAGTTACGTGCACGGTTGAGACTGTGACAGCGACTGGCCTTGCTGCGCTGCTGCAGCACATCAGCGAGCCAGCCTGAGCAAGTAAAGCAATTACACAATTTGGCAAGGCACAGAAATGACACGCTATAGCCCTATCAAACCAAGCATCCCTTCCCACTGGGCCTTTAAAGTTTCCCTGGAGTGCTAAAGGGCTTTTCACGTCCAACAGCTTGGCAGGCTGTCTGCCAGAGATCAATAATCCTATGCCCCCAGTATCGACAGAGCCCTAGCACTCTCTGCCTAGCCTGACATTTCATATTGAAATGCTGGATTTTTTGCAAGTCTTACTTGCACTGCTTACATTGACCAAAGCATTAGCCTGACAGCTAAGTGCAACTGTAAACCGTGATGGGGACTTTCCAGTGGGTCGTAATGGATGTAAAGGCAGTGTCCGTGCGATAATTGGAATAGTTTTATATGTCATTGTTAGCTATAAAGTAAAATCGCTATACAAATGTAACAGTTTAATGGTACAACAGGTACCAACATTTTCAAGTCTATTTTGATCAACCAGGTGAAAACTAGAGGTCAGGTCAATATCTTGCGAGCGTGACCTGGGGCATTCGTTTTCCCAGAGGAGTACATTCGAGCTATGTATGATCCTAATTAAGTAATTTGCGCGTAATCCTCCAATTTGGGAAAATTGGACCCCGACAGCGGCCAACAATCGCCAACTCTTGCGAATAACAAACGGGAATATTGACTGTCTACCGGGAAGCAGATGGTCCATCCATCCATCCATTGTCAGAAGCACGATTAATCCTGTACAGGGTTGCGGTGAGCCGGAGCCCATTCCGGCAGACACAGGGCGCAAGGCAGGGCTATGCCCAGGATGGGACGCCAGTCCATCACAGGGCACCGAGGGCAATTTAGTCCCTTGGCCAATTAACCAAAAGAGCACCATGTCTTTGGACTGCGGGAGTAAACCGGAGTGCACGGCGAAAACCCGCGTGGACATGCGGAGAACATGCAAACTCCACACAGGATTCGAAGAGGGGACCTTCTTGCTGTGAGGCGGAAGCCCTACTCACCACGCCACCGTGCTATTACAATTACAAACCACAGTAATAATCTGGATTCGAACCGTGAACGTTTGCAACAAGCTACTGCTCGGCCAACCTATCGCCTAAAAGCAGTGGTATTCGGCATTGGTACTCTACTGTACGGTTGCAACAGAAATGCACGGTTTATGCATTTCACCATGAACCTGCCCGAGCACAGTTAGATTCCCAGCCACAGCTAACATCAAGAGTGAGCGTGTGAACTTGTCCTGGGTCATCCCTTTAGAGACCTACAGTGACCGGCACCGTGAAGTATGGTCATACGACGCCTTCACAAACAACGGCGGTGGATTGACGAAGGATTGTTAATTGTTATTTATCTACTATTCTGCTGTGACCAACGTGTTGTGTAATTCACTTATATTACGCCATGAATAATACATAAGACAACGAGTGTTTGGAATTAAACATGCACGTTTCTGAAACTTAACATCGCACTTTTTATATTCTAATAACGTTTCATATAAATGCTAATCTTTGCAAACACACCGACACGGACATTTTTTTATGTCGCCATGTGTGGAAAATGCTCATCTGTTTTTTTTTTACCTCAGGAACGAATGTAGCACAAACCAGAACATGCACGAAAAATAAAATAAAATATGCTTATTGAGGTTTAACTGCGTTTCGGGGGTCAAGGTAGAAGCGTTCACGTCGCGATCCCTGTCAGGTAATACTTGGTATTGTCTGCGAATTCTACCAAACACTTCGAGGCCGAGCTGAAAGACAACGATGTCCAGAGGCTGACCATCGTGCTTCGAAGAATCGCAAAGAAGAAGAAGAGGGGACACAAATGACTTTACATTCATGAGCAATATTGCTACGCTAATGCATTACACTGATTTGTTAAACAATCACTGGTTAGTTGAGTCACCAGAACCTAAACTAAAAACATTTTCCGATTGAAACTTTTTTCTGAAACAAAAAAAATATATTTGTCTTATCATTGAGTTAAACAAAGTAAAACATGCGAAAACAAAATAAAATAGTGAACTGCTATTTACTTTCAAACTCACTACAGTATACGCTAGCCGTGATGCGATACGTTGACTATCGATTACTTCGCTCACGATGCATGTATTGAATCCTACGTGCAAGAACTGATTATTTTCTTAATCGTTTGTGTTGTGCATAATAGGTTCATATCACCCTTACGGGCACCACAGGCTCGACCCTTAAATCGTAACGATAAAACCAATCAATTCCTGAATCGGATTAAGACTCCAAATCTCCCTAGAGGATTGACCAGTCGTTCTGCCACTACTACCGTACATTCACGGCTAATTAGAAAGTTTGGACCCAAGTAATAACAGTAAGCGAGGCTCTAATTCACACAGCTGCTGACCATCAATTTGCCCTGAATGCAGTTGACGTTCGCGCAAAATCCCACGTTTACCCTTGAATGCCATCGAAACACGTGTGCATTCACGCAGAGCTAAGCACCGCTTAGCTCGATTCATGATGGTTGCTCTTCAAAGCTGTTCTTTCAGGATAGCCGTATTGAGCGATCTCCATCTCTCCCTCGTGACGTTTCGCCTCCCACGTTGCTGATGCTTCCAACGTGGGGAGCGAAACACCGCGAGGGAGAGAGGGAGATCGCTCGACATGGCTATCCAGAAAGAACAGCTCTGGAGAAATATGGTTTGACACAACAGCGTATAAACGTTTTGCATCGAGGTTCGGATTGAATGACATGCCAAGCCACGGCCATCAAAAGGACCTTACAAAATCGTGCTCCAGACAATACCCCTAAACAAACAGGTTATTTGGCCTACTCTTTAATTCACTTTCATGCTGGCCAGATGTCTTGAAAGAGGTGGAACTACACACTTTGCGCCACCATGTGAAACCTGCCCATCGATTAACCGAGTTCGTACCAGTTTATTAGTCAGCCAGTCTTTAATCTGGGAAGAACCGTTGAGCTACGTAGCTTTTTTTCTACAGTTGTCCGGCTCGGAGGGAGTTAAAGATGTGCAAAATAAAGATGCACCAGTATGCTGCTGGGTGGACAGAGACTGGAAAGGGAGGGGGGAGCGTTTAGGGAAAGTGCCCCCCATTAGTTCAACATTCGACAACCAATGAAACTGCAAGTTAAGTGTCCCTAAAGAGATCAACGTAGCGCGACCCCGATATTAAACGATGATAATGATTTAGACTGAATGGGGAAAAACATACTTTCAAGAACAAGAAGTAAAACACATTTGCATAATAAAGTAATTTTACGTGACCCAACCCAAAAGCACTTAATTCCGTAATATATTGATCGTGAAAGCCTTCACGTCAAATCCATTAGCGTTTGGGAAACGTTTACTCCTTCATTGGGAACGAGGCACGGGGCACACGTGGGACACGAACGTGACAAAACGCTTTTCACAGCTTTGAACATGCTCCTCGAAGTATTTTTACAGCCCCCAAAGCCTTATGAAATTATAAAATAAAAATCAACACATTCCTGAATAACACTCTATGGTGCTTTAAAAAGGACAATGTGTCTAGGTTAATTGGCCTGCGGATTAAATAGCCCCCGCTGCCCTGTGATGGACTGGCGTCCCATTCTGGGTATAGCCCTGCCTTGTGCCCTGTGTCTGCCGGGATAGGCTCCGGTTCACTGCGACCCTGTACAGGATTAAGTGGTTTCTGAAAATCGTTGGATGGCATATATCAAATTAGCAACATTTTGCAGGAATATATGCCATATATAACACTTCTTCTTTGCGATTCTTCGAAGCACGATGGTCAGCCTCTGGACATCGTTGTCTTTCATCTCGGCCTTGAAGTGTTTGGTAGAATTCGCAGGCAATACCAAGTACTACCTAACAGGGATCGCGACGTGAACGCTTCTACCTTGACCCCCATTGTATATAACACTGGTTATTATTCATGCATGCGTTGTCATTAACTGCTTAATCCTGTACAGTGTACAGGGTGGCAGTCAGCCGGAGCCTATCCCGGCAGACACAGCGCACAAGGCAAGGCTATACTCAGGATTGGATGCATGTCCATCGCAGGGTACCGAGGAAATTTTGGCCAAAGGACAATTATTCTTATTATTATCAACAATATTTGTTTAGGGATATTAAAATGAAATGTTTTAAAGAGGCACTTAGACAGGAACAACGATCAACCTACTTAAAACATTATCCCATGCTTTGACTGCATGTGTTTTTATTAAATACAAACATCTATTGTAAACTGAGTGCTGTGATCACCACATAAACAAAAAGAGTCCTTCACTGAATCGCATAATCCTGTTAGAAAAAAACGAATCAATATGTGTATACCAATGGATTTATCCTAGCTATTTATGGCCAATTGGATTACATTACAGCATTTAGCTAATAGACTTTGTTTAATTAGCTTAACATTGAGTTTACTGCATTATGCAAAAAGAAAATATTTTCGCCACCGAATATAATTATGCTGCGTGCATTTTACATATCCCTTTAGCTAATCTGCGCTTTTAAATAATGGATTAAAATGTTTGTACAATATTACTCTAGAAATTAAATATAGTCCCCTCTTCAAATGCCGTTCTTTAGCCAATGCTACATCCTGCCTCAGCGCAGCAACCACCTATAAAATAGGACAACAACGCCTATTAAATGCAATGAACACAGTAACATTTAACCATCCATCTATTTTCAGAAACCGCTTCATCCTGTACAGGGTCGCAGTGACATTAACCAGATTTAAATAATTTCACGGATTAATCTATGTTGTCCATGCAGCAGCTGCATAACCTGGGGCTACAGAGAGCCATCCTTAAGGCTCAGGTTCCAACAAAGACTGCGCCTATAACCTCAACAGACTATAGAGTAAATTGCTGTTAGCGAACACCAGGGGTGGGTGGCCAGCACCACGCCCGGTGACCTTTGTCTCCCGCCAATGTCTTTGCTTACACACCGAATCGACCGAGCGGAGGCCCAGGAACTACTAAGTTCGAATCTTCACCTCGCCAGCACCTTCATTATCGCAAAAAGCACGTTCGCAAACGCGACTGCTACGATGGCAGTTCTCGCCGACGACGAAACTATAAAGTGACTTAAACTGAAGTTTCATTAACACCTGTTGTCATTCGTGCCAGGAACCCCGGTGTGAGGCCAGATGGCAATTCCCAACTTCGGTGAGAAAGCCAGTCCGGTCTGAAGGCCCTTCACAGCCTATTACTCTCACACTGGCCTGTTTTAACAGTATTATTATAATAATAATAATATTTTGCCGAATACGAAATGCTGGTAATTGGCTCTGCGACGCGTGCCTCCAGATGGAGACGATGCCCGGTTGCTTGGCTGTGCGCTGACACTCGTGGTGGCAACTCGCTGGCATCAAACGTGACAGGGTGACAGATTGTCTGGTCGTATTTGCAAGCACCCCCCCCCCATTGGGAAGCCAAGAGCACTAACCGATTCTCCTTCACGACAAATACGCCCGCACACATCTTTTCTCTGATATACTTGTTCATCCTTCGTGTGGTTGGTTTTTTTCCCCCTTTCTCTTTCTTGACGACAACATTTATGAGAAGGGACAACGGCAAAGTGTGGCTGTCGAAGTGAAGGTGATATCACAAGCACTTTTTACGAGAGGCAATTACAACTGTGTCAACTAATGTGTGACGAGTACGCCTTAGTAATTCCTATAGCACATCGTGTGAATCAACAGAAAGTCGCAGTAGTAGTTCGCCAAGGTCTGTTCAGTCAAAGGGAATAAATGTATCAAGTGATATTAACGGACAGGTTAATCATTAGATGCGGCGTTTTAGCATGTATTTGTGGATCTGTGTTCCGACCCCATTACATTACTTGGACGTTTTCTACCACCCTTTAACAGGATAC
This sequence comes from Geotria australis, assembly GCA_036362915.1. Lineage (NCBI taxonomy): Eukaryota > Metazoa > Chordata > Hyperoartia > Petromyzontiformes > Geotriidae > Geotria > Geotria australis. The sequence goes on from JAZEWU010000013.1 coordinate 5,691,405, forward strand.
GCGCCACCGTGCAGCCCTGAAAACAGCGCTGGGGTAGTTTAAATAAATTCGGTAACTTAATGTAATACATTGTTTGCAGTGAGTGCGTTGGACCATTTTGGTTCCTAAGCAGACATTCTAAGGATATCGATGTATAACAATGCCAGTGAAGATGACCGTAGATAGGAAGTCATTAGATATAGCTGGAGTGAGGTGACATAAATGCAGACAAAAAATATTGAGATGGAGGGAGACAAGTGGACAAGGATGAAAACAAGATCTATATGGTAGAGATGTAGTGACTTTTACGCTAATTAACTCATTATTATTAGGATTCCAATTTGAGCTGATGATAACAATAATAATAATAATAAATACATTGTTTAACCCGTGGCTCATATTCAATGTCGAAGGTATTCATTCGAAGAAACCGCAGATAGTCGGTGAGAGGGGAAAGGCAGCCACCACGGATTGCCGCGTAAACATTCGTCAGACACCGTGTCCTATTTATTATGATGTTATCGGCAAATTAATTAAGGAGTGTTTTTTAGTCGTGGGAGGAAACCGGAGAATCCGGAGGAAACCGGAGAAGCCGGAGGAAACCCACCCAGAACATGGAAAGAACACACTGACTCCACACAGAATAGTGCCCAAGGCGGGAATCAAATCACCTCGGGCAAGACTTTATTTCTGTGATGTGCAGATGTTACCAGTGCGCCACCCTGACATTTGATAAACACTTATTGTTTTATGAATCCGGGTCCCCTTCGGCTGCTTTTTCCAGTGGATGATTACGGTGAAACACTTCTTTGTTTACAATTTAAAACATACAATAAATTAGCTTAATTAGTAATTCTTTTTGATTACTGTCTATTAATCAACAGCTATTCATAAGCCAATTTAAAAACCGGTCGTGATAAAACATTTGAAGATGATGTCATTCTCATCAGGCCCCAACTCTAATTAGCCGCGATATCTCTGACCTTTGTATATACGTGTCATGAAGAAAAACCGTTGCCCAATTGTCACCTATTATGCTTATTTTAGGGCAGTGTTGTTGACAATGTTTTTGTCCGTTCCACTAATTGTTCACCGCCACTAATGCACCAAATAATTAGTTTAAACTAACACGCCAATCACAATACCGCTGAGCACAAAGTTTACAATCATAATTTTAAGGTCAATGGTTTATTTAGACAAAAATTATGACTACATTAACTCGAGTGGAGCTGATAAAGTTGCATTATCTCTTCCACCTTAGTAAATAAAACATTTGCCATGAAATGCTTAAAGGCATTTGGCAGTGCCATTGGGGCCGTCGCAAAAAACGCATCATATTGACTACATCTGCAGCAAATGTTACAACGATCACACATAATAACATGAGGCTTCGAAAGGCGCTATATTAATTGATATTATTATTCTAATTATATTATTATTACACTATGCTTCCTGGGCTGTTCAACAACATTAATATAATGACCGGTAAAGTTACCTGAGCACCTGGGTAATTGAAAACACTGCTTTTTTACAGTACTTAATGCATAACGTGTGGTTTCAGGCTTTAGCTACTCACTAATTGTAAGTTCACCAACAGTCTGGTAAACAAAGCTGGAGCAGTCATAACCCAGGGTGCGGTGAGTAGCGCTGCCGCCTCACAGCAAGAAGGCCCCAGTTCAAATTCCGGCCCAGGTGCCCTTCTATGCAGAGTTTGCATGTTCTCCCCATGTCCTCGTGGGTTTTCGCCGGGCACTGC
>JAZEWU010000013.1:5694579-5731962 GCA_036362915.1 Geotria australis
TGGTTTGATGTCTCGGCGTGGCATTTGAATCAATGGCACGAGCTTCTTAAATCTTGCCTCTGTCTACCCAGCAATATTCAATGGCAACACCACATGTGGTCTATTACAAGATCACGTGTGGTAGGGTAAAGCGTGGGTACTTCCCAGAGAAGGCCCAATACCCTGTAGAGAGGTTCTCCAGAGCTCCTTTTCATAGAGGCCGCGACTGTCAGCAGCGGAGTGAGCTGGCAATTGCAGGGCTCCAGCTTTAGCACTTGTTTACGTTTGTGTGTGTGTGTGCTTATACTGCATCCGTACAATGTGCATGGGATCCATACAAGGGTCCGAAGAGATTCATTATCTCCATTGTCAGGACACTCCAAGCGCCTCCAGAGAGTCCAACCAGCACCAAGATGGATAGTGCGATGTGATAATACCCCAAAGCATTGGCCAGTGAAGGGATCATTCGATCCACCAATCAACTGATATATACACACAGTATATGCAATCAGCTTAACAATGCAGCTATCAATCAAGAGTTCTCAGGGACCAGTTACATGGGCTTGCTGTCACGTGTTTGGTGTCAAATAAATCTATTTAAAAGTTGTACGTCCTTTCAAAGATTTTTAATGGAAGGAAGCTATAATTACGCAGTAGTTGTGGGTGGGGAGCAGGTGGCGCAGTGGTTGCACGTTACGCGATGAGTTCGATTCCCAGTCGTGGGCCAATTTCAACAGTGAGTGACGTACGATTCAGTCTTGGCCCTCCCCACCTTTAACCAATCCACACCGACACCTGTGGTGACGCAAGGTCAAATAATTGCAACATTGTGGCTGCGAGAATTAGTCTTCGACTTACCCCGCGCCGAGTCAAAACAATCGTTGATTGCCATGTTGAACCGCTTGCGTGCGTGACAATTTTAATTTCATTGGCCATGTCGGGTGGTGGAGGGTTTCGCAAAATAACTTTGGCCAAATCATTCAACAGCCTAACCCAACAAAAATCCATCATGATTACGAATCTCACGTTTGTCCCATTCAAAACAGCCTCAAATACATCGCCACAGAGTAAATCAAGCGGCTTCTGCAGGAGGCCCAGGGAGCGTTTAGCCGAAAAGCCTCTTAGTGGCCTCGTCACATTTGCTTTAATGTTCTCAGAGTCTGCTAAACTAGATCCTCTCAAAGTGAGCACCTCACGTTAGCTGCGGACGCCGCTGTAAGTAAAGCAGAGGGAGACTTTCCAAGGGCACGGCGCCCGTCCCTGCCATTAGTGGCAGCTGAACCACGGGCCTCCGCACTTGGCCACAAATCGGCGAAAAGAGAAAAATTATCCGAGATCATTTATTTTTACATTAAGTGCATTCTCTTTTCATATTCACTTCTTTCATTCATTCATTCATTGTCAGAAACCGCTCAATCCTGTACAGGGTTGCAGTGAGCCGGAGCCTATCCCGGCAGACTAAGGGCGCAAGGCAGGGCTATACCCAGGATGGGACGCGGTTCAGCTCAGGGCACCGGTGGCAATTTAGTTCAATTGTAATGGCGTCGCGCCTCAAACTTTTAAACGGTGCCTCGCGAGTTCGGCGGCTCAAATTGACGACTCCGGCGGTGATATTTTTCGGGCATGCAATTTCTCTCTGTCGAGAACACATCAGCCGTTTGCCAAGCTGCGGATGAATTATGAATGCGCCACGCCGCAAACTCGCTTGCCACGTTGAGCGCAAGCTGGGAAGCACCGCACCGCCGCGCCGCTCGACCGAAAGCCTCGTCTGAACTCACGCGGGAGACCAAAGTTACTCAACTAGAGAGGGCATCGGGGAAAACGCGGTGCTTTTTTCGCAATCCCGTTTGTTGTCAGTTTCCTCGTGGAAAAGGCTGTTAGCCACGGCACGGAGCGCGTCTCAGCGCTGGGGGTGCTAGCCCACTGTGGGCCGCCAAGCGAAAATAATTTTTTGGGCTGATAGCGAAATGACGGCCAGGCATACCGGACAGGATTTTGAAATGCGGGCAGGTGAGAGAAGAGAGATGCAGACGAGATGAAGACTATGGAGATTAAACAGCTGTGTAAGGTAATTGGTTACGTTTATTACGATTTGAATTTGAAATTGTAATTATAGATGCGTAAATATTTTCACGAACAGGGTGTACTTCTATCATACTTAAAACTGCCAGTTTCACGACCTTTCAGTGTATTGGAAGCAGCCTTAATCATTTATTTTTTGTTGCTTTGGTTTTTATCGGTTGTTTTTTTCTTTCGTTGTTGACATGCCGTTCTCTTCGCGCCCCTTGGGCAGCGCTTTGTGACCCTCGAGTGAAAGGCGCTATATAAATCATATTATTATTATTATTGTCCACCCACTCAATGAAGGATTCAATAGCCAGCAACCATTTTGTTTGATATTCTAGACGTTTTAGATGCCCCCCCTCCGAGGTTTACATTGTACTCCAGCAATTCCTGCAGCCTGTTTATTCGCAAAACGGCTACAAAGAATCCAATGCAGTATAGCCTTCAATTGTGCATAACATAATTGAGTTTGAAGGCTGGTCACAGCATGGCAAAATTTAATATTCTGATATCAGCATGAGGACCGTCACAGGCACTCTCTCTAAAACTCTTGTATAATTATAGAATTTCACAGAGCATCCTTTGAGGATCTGCAAGTCTCTGACGCGCTCTTCAGTGTCCTTGACACCTTGCTTATCATACTCAGAAATTCAGAGAGAAGCCCGACTATGAGAAAGGTCGAAAACACATATGGAAGCAGCCTCATTATAAACCTCATTAAAAGCTTCATTACAATCTGGCAGGGCAAATAACTGCAATAAAGGGCAGCGTGCATGTCTGCAGGGCATGCAAGCGTCGAGGTTTTTTTTCATTCTCGGCCCCCCTCTGTTGTACAAGGCATACCTCTTTTAACGGATAGGATGCATTCCTGAGGCTTGTCCGCTAAGCAATGAATCCGTTAAGAGAGATCATTATCACGCGGTTCATCATAACTGTACAGTATTTATTAAATGACTGCTACAGTATAATAATACTGCAAAAATAATGCAGTATAACAGTAAAAATAATGCCCTAAGAATATTTATAGACGATGATTGATTCACAGGAGCCTTGCTAGTGAAGTGCAAGTGCTATAATTATTATTAGAAAATATTCACGAATTCATATTTTTTTCTTGTCCGTTAAAAGATGTATGCCTGTACAATTTTTCACAAATACATATAGGAGACACGTTTTTCAAACAGTTATCTATGGATTATCAAAGAATGAAACGTGCTTAAACGTTAGATTTTATATATATGTATATAGTCACTGTACAGAAGACGTTTCACTTGCTGTGGTGGGTATAGTGTGGAATAGTAGACAGATTATCCTGTAGAGCTCCCTCTATCACCTAGTGGAGGAGCTTCTGTCAGCAGTGGCGTGAGTATGCAACTGCGAGGCTACACCTTTACCCTTTCACTGAAAAGCGATAAAAAATGTGACACGTGGCCACTTGTAGTTTGCACGTGTGTGACTCGGAACGGTTACCGGTTTCAGAATTTTGAAACCGCTATTCGAGTCTGTAAACGGTTTCCAGTTTCATGGGTTTTGTTTAACAACATTCTTGCATATGCACTTTGGCATTTAATTTTGTAATGAGTGATGGGCACTTGCCGGGTTGTGATGTTATTTTATGACTCATCCATTACGGGCCGTTGTGGGAGTTAGGGGAGTTAACACAGCGGTCGAGGTGCAAATGTTTCAACATGTGAACATTATTGGAATAAAGTGAGAAACTCAAGGAGAGAACGTCAACACTCTAGTTGAAATGAAAATCTAAAATCTCCCTAGACCACATATAAACGATACGAATTTACAAACGTGCAGTATTGTTTGATCTGCTATTTAAATAGCTGTGTAACGTTACCGACCTTTTAACGTGCTCTTTGGTATTTTTCTAAATTTGTATATCATTCTGCGCTCAGATTGAGGATGTCATGAGATAAAAACATGTCCATTTCCAGCTCTCACAGACCAGTGGCATGGCCACATTTATATAATGGTCTGTGGAAGCAGACATTAAAGAACTACCTCCGATTCCTCCAAACGATCTTTTAACCTCACTTACAAATGTCGTAATGTCCAAAAGTCCCTGCTATAAACAGCTAGTCATTGCATAGTAGTCAAACTAGTTTTTTATTCCCACAACCAAATGTAGCATCCAATGACATAAAACCAAGTAATTAATTGTTTTCTTTGGATTCAATGGTGACTGAGCAGAGACCATCAACTAACCACACTTGAGAATCTGGTTCTAATCACGGATAACTGCCTGGATTCGAAACCAGGTCCTGAGTGGTTCCAGCTCGCTGCTCCGAGTCTCGTGGCAACCGGCCATTTCGCATGATTAAAAATGTAACGCACGCTTTATAGTGTACTCTAAAATCCAACTCGGTTGGAATCAGATTTACGCTAATTGTAGATGTGACTTAATTCCAGATGCGTTCTACATTGCTCGGTCAAAACCCAACGGGCACTGTAACACTTTAACATTTTTCACCATCATTACCATCAGCCATGATCAACCCACTGCTGGATTAAGGCCACCCAGTACAATCACCATCCAGCATTGTGGAGATGGGGATGGGATGATCTCCTCACTCCTCCACGGTCATCTCGGGCAAGTTCCTTTACTCTGCTGCCACTTCATTGTCAGTTTCAATGACCAGCGACAAGCCATTGTGACAAGTTATGTCCAAGCCTACTTACTTTCATAGACGCACAAAACATATCGATTCTAACCTGCGCGTGTTCTGTTTTTGTTTCTCTTTACTTCTCTTGCGCTCTCTACTTAGTTCTTTGTTACTTATTGGCAGATTTCAGATCAGAAAAAAAAAATACTTTAATTTCACCACTACTGCTGTACTGATCAAGTCTCTATGGGGCAATGCTGTTTAGATTGCAATCATATTTTAGCGAACCAACGCTCACTTTGTAAACTTAAGCTGTACATATTGGCGTAGGTATTCACGAAGGCTGCTCTTCAGAGCTGTTCTTTCGGGATAGCCGTGTCGAGCGACCTCTATCTCTCTCTCACAACGTTTCACCTCCCACGTTGGAAGCATTTCGCCTCCCACCTTGGAAGCGAACCGTCGCGAGGGAGATATGAAGACCGCTCAACACGGATGTCCCGAAAGAGTAGCCCTGAAGAGCAACCATTAAGCTGTATATATTGCCATAGCTTTACATGTTTATAAATTCACTTGCATATCTTAAAACACAAACCGCGGTACAGTTTAGCGCAGAAAGGCCGATGTAATTTACTTAATGGCAGACTGAACGGACTACATAATCTCAAAATAGAGTGATTATGCAAATTGTCTAAAAACCAAAAACGTTTTAAAATCACGAGACCCTGCGAGTTCTGATCTCCAGGCCATTCGTAAGTACTTTTATTCTCATTTTTTGCCCCAGTGCTTTTTAATAAAATGACCTTTGTCCCGAGAAATGTGCTGAAAGTGTGTGTTGCCCTGTCAAACAGATTGCGCTGCACTACAAATTGAGGAAATGGAACACGGAGCTAATGCCCACATTATCAAGAGAAATGGACATGTAATAACGTAGAGAAACCATCATCTTCTATTAAAGGACATTAAGTATTTCGCTATAAGGGGTCTAGAAAATTAAAGGGCCATGTTTCCACATGCTGCATTACCAGCCGGCACTTGTAAAGAGCATATAATGCTGTAGGGTAAAAAATTGAGAGGTCTTTTTATAATGGGGGGGAAAAGCACTACAATTTAAAGCTGCATTAATGAGTGTTATGAACACCACGCGAATTTAAAAACTTCAATTATGAGCGTATTTTGATTCAACACACGCTCGAACAAAAAAATATATAAATGGCATCGCGTACACATACGTAGATTGCTAAACGAGAACGACGTAAGTAATATTATCAGACCAACATGTTTTGAAATTATTCTGGTAAATTACTTTTACATACAATCAACTGGAGCTCTTTTGTTTATTATAAACGGTTGTAGATTTGCTACGGGAGACAATATTTAATCTCTGTGAGAGCAGCAATGGCGTTCATCATTACACTTCGAAGCCAAGCTGAAAGACAACGATGTCCAGAAGCTAGCCATCGTGCTTCGAAGAATCGCAAAGAAGAAGATTACAACCAACGCGGTCAGAGGCATCATGGCTCGTTCCGACGGAATGTATAAGCCAATGCTGCTCGCACTTTGTGTCGACTGCCTCGTTTGCTTGTGTGTTTAAATCCATACACTGGCTACAGTACGGTGAGTTCATCTGTATTCAAGGCATTGGATGGGCAAGGGCTGGGCCCTTTGGGAAGAAGACAGTGCCGGCTACTCTGTTTACTTATGCTTGGCATAGAGGAAATTGCCACTTGACTGTTACAGTTATTACCATTACCGGGTCGGGGCACATCCCGCTTGACGGTAAACGTCAGGAAATCCACAATTGACACGGATGCATTTTAACAGGTGCGGCCAATTTAGCATTTCCTTCAAGCGTTTGTTAATTTGTCACGACGTTTCATGGCGTACGACCACAACGGGTGGCGTAGTGCAGCAGTAAGGATAAAACATATCGCCACGTATACACCAATTGTGTGTCCGGTTTATCAGCCGACCGGCATAAACCGATTTAACGGTGTAAGGTAGTCCGTGTGTTGCGCCGTTGCACACATGAGTAGCTCATCGAAGTGGCTTACATCATCACGTGTGGGAATTTCCAGTCTCCAATTAATCTAAACGCGTGTTCCTGAATGTGGCAGGAAAGAGCAGAAGACCCAGAGAAAGACCCACGTGACTACGGAGAGAGAAAACGTGCAAAGCTCCCAATATGCAGGAGTCTGGGGTGGAGATTGAACCCATCCCCTCCTGCGTGCCAGGCAAGCCAGATACCGTATTGCCATCGCGGGCCCCAAATCAATAGTCAATGTCTGCACAGCTCAGCGAAGGAGACCACCGCTACAGCTTTAACGGCGATAGATAGATGTTTATCATTACAGCAGAAAATACCCAGAGAGCGTGCAAGCTCTGGAAGCGGGATTCCTGTTTATTAGATAGAATAATAATATTTAACATCTATCTGTCATAGATAGATGATCTATCTATCATAGATAGATGATAGATGTTTATTATTTAACAGACTTACAAACTAACCAACATAAACACTGGATACAATCAGACGGTAATACAACGAATGTACCAAATTTAAAGCGATACGTTGTGCAGGGATAAAACATTACCCACAATCATAAGTAACATAGTATTGCACAAGGCAAAAAGGTCCAATGCTGCGAATAAATTACTGAGACAAAGGCAGTGCAAAAGTGTAACGATGGGAATAAGTTGAAGAAGCTTACGGCGTAATGCAATGACAAAGCCGTGAGGATAACGATTCATGCACCGCCAACTCGTGCAGTTGATCACAGTAATGTTTTAGACGACATCACCGCTGATTGTAGAAATTATGCAAATTATCCCTTGAGACTCGGGTCTCAAATCAAGTGCTGTACTGTAGTTTCGCTTGCCATGTCCCCCTCTCACAGAGCCATCACAATAAACACTGTACACAGGAACACTCCAAACCTAGTGGTTGAGCTTTTTTCCCCATCATTAGGGCGCCCATAAAAATTGGTGCCTAACGAAGTACGAATGAAAAATAACTACCATCGCCAATAATGATGCCTTGACATTGGTCACATTTAATGTGCACTACGAGCTTGCGATAGACTTCCTCCATATAACACACAAAGTTTGATTATATTGTACCATCATAGATTCCTTATTGCCGCATTTATAATATAATCTATTGTGCCCCTTAATTTAGCAACATTCTGACATCACAGTGAAGTGGAATTTCTGGTGATAATGTGAGCCGTGCATCGATAAAACTATTAGGGGGTGATTGCCGTATATTTTCTTTTCAGTGCTCAAGCGAAGCAGCCTTTGATTTTGCCATAAGTCTTGATATGAAAAGTGGCAAGAATTAATGAAACGCTGTGGCCTAAAACACTCCTTCGGGGAGCAATGAAATTTATGCACCGAAAAGTTATCAATTTTAAAACCCTTTAAACGTCCAGGATTAGCCATGATCATTAAAGTCAGGTCTGCAAAGCGTGCATCCATTGGGTGCTGTGGGGCCCAAAGGTTACATTGAATGTGTGGCCAATATCACAAAAACAAGTTATAATGTTGTGATGTAGGTTTTCACGGCCCGATTCGTGATGGTTCAAAGCTTTTCTTCCAAGATAGCCGTGTCGAGCGCTCTCCCTCACGACGGAGAAAGCCGTGTCGAGCGATCTCCCTATCTCGAATGAGCAGCTTTGAAGAGCAACTATCACGAATCGAGCTGTGAAAACCTACATCAGTAAACATATATAGATGTTTATTATTACAGCAGAAAATTCCCAGTGAGCTTACGAGTTCTGGATGGGGTATTCCTGCGATGCTACAAACATTCGAAGTAACCAACGCAAAGGTAATACAAGGTAATGCAACGACTTTGCATCATTATATTGTGCAACGATGAAACCCCCTAACCATGATCAGAAAATAAATAGTAACACACATTATTTGCACAGGAAAACAATTACCAATAAATCCAAGAAATTAATAAGAGACCAAAAAGTGGAACAGTAAAATGGGAGGTGTCAGCAGCTTGGGGAGGCCTTCATCCAGCAGTGGATTGACCATGGCTGTGAATGATGATGCACTGCTGGACATTCATATTAGCGCATTAAATCTGGATGAGGTCCACGCTGGGAAGAGACGCCCACCGGTGATTCGAGAAACTGTTGCGATTTCTGGTCTTCATTTGATTCACGAATCAATTACGGGTTTGTTTACGTTGTGGTTAAGGCAATGGCCAGTAGTGTACGCAAAGGTCACGCGCAAACATTGCATGCAACAACACAAATGATTGAAACACCATCAATCCACTGCCTGCCACACAACAAACACGCGAATTGACAAAAAATTATATATATATATAAAAATAACAAGTTAACCAGACCCAAAAAACAACAACCATTTACACGCAGCATGGGGGTTGTTTGACCATACATCACCACGCTGATCAGTGCGGGTTGATGAAGGTGGTGGTGGTGGGGAGGGAGTGTTAGAAACCGCTCAGATATTACCACCAATGTTGGCGAAACCTGGCGACTGAACTCAGGTCACCTGGCACAATAATGCAGCAGGCTAACTGGCGCGCCTCTACTCCGAAACTATTCGCAAATCAGCATTCTTCCTCAAACATTGCTTCCTTTAGCGCTTGATTTTCACTAGCTGGTCGGATCAATATCAATCGGTGAATCGATGCATTGTCGCAGCTCTCCTGGGTACTGGGATCAGTACAGAAATAGGGGCTGAAAGCAAGGTTAAGCCACTGCAATGCAAACAGATCAGGTCGTAGAGTAATGCCAGCAGTCTCTCTTAGGACACCATTACACAGAGTCAACCGAGATGCACTCTTTTGGTCGACAAGCGTGTACACCGAACACTGCATTGCCTCCGTTGGAAAACAGATGACCGGTTTAAAGTTACAATCGCCAAAACGACGTCGCCTCTGGAGAAAGTGATCATATTTTCTGACCGGCCGTACGAACTGGGGAAATTAATTGCCGCATCAGTTCCGCAGCCGTGTGCTGGGTTAACGGAGAGGTTATACCAGGGATCGGAGCTGGTGTTTCTTTATTCTCTCAGCTCTACCTCTGGGGGCACAGTGTAAATAATTCAACGGGTGCACGCTGTGGCGGCTTCCAGATCTCGCGGTTATCGGGGAAAGGCAAGGAGTCCTTATTTTGCCATCCACAGCGCAGCTGCTCTCAGCGTGCAGGCAGAATTTTCTCATAAATTGCTTTCTTTGGTATTAGCCATAGCCCCGCAGACAAAAACATTGCCTCGGAGAACATGAGCTGCTCGACACAAGAACCGCTTCCAGTGCCTAATTTGCCGGACCCTACTTCGTAGCATCTACAAAGGCGCGTAATAAGTGTACCCTGCCATGTTTTAGAATGAAAGGACAATATTGCGAGTTAATTGGATGATACTTCAAATCGAGTTCGGTTTGCTTTTGTGCGAATGTAAAATAAATCAATCAGGGTTGTTAAAATGTATGCAGGATGTCTGTAAATGTATCGTTCATTGTTAAAGCATTATCATGAGACTAGTTTGAACTGAGCGGTTTAAATGTTGGCGACATTGATTATATATACCGTACAGCCATGAGTAATGTACACTTTAATACAAACAATCGCGTAATCTGCAGTGACACGGGACGAAAAACATTCAGAAACAAACGCACCAGACATGCTGTCAAACAACCCTAACCTGGAACTCTCAATAGCTCAACAAAGATAACGACAAAGATCCCCCGTATATCCTTAACAGACTGTAGGGGCAAGTGCCATTAGCGAGCACCTATGAAGGCCGACACGGTACACGAGGGGATGGGTGACCAGCACCACGCCCGGCCGCCTTTGTCTCCCTAGTGGTAATGTTTACACACCGCACTCGGTACTCATTTGAGGCGGAGTCGACCTCGGGGAGGCCCAGGGCCGGCTTAGAGAATCGTCACCGGTGTTGGCCGTGAGCGGGATTCGCACTCGAGTTGCCAGGTTTGGAGCCCAGCGCGCTAACCACTGAGCCACCGCTCTCCACAATACCTCAACGCGATGCGTTTCACCAACACCACGGCAGAACACGTGGAGGCTAGGGAAGATGAGACTCAGGGTACAATCTCCACGCCACCCATTGCGTTTCTGTTTCAAAAGTTGTATCCACGCGTCTCAAACTGCTCCATAATTACAACTCTTTCACACGCTGAATTTCGAAAGCATTTATAACGACCACATACAATGTAATGCCCGTGGGCCATTTCCACTACCTTGCGCGGAGGCTGGGAAGAATCCATCCATCCATTGTCAGAAACCGCTTCATCCCTGTACAGGATCGCGGTGAGTCTGACCGGCGCCGGGCAGGGCTATTCCCCCGCACGGGACGCCAGTCCATCCCAGGGCACCGACGGCAATTTAATTCGCAGGTCCACTGACCAATGCAGCAGCATGTGTTTTTACTGTGGGAGGAAACCCGAGTGCCCGGTGAAAACCCATGCGGAACACGGGGAGAACATGAAAACTCCACACAGAAAGGCCTCCGAGACGGGATTCGAACGCGGGAGCGCTACTCACCGCGCCACCATGCCGCCGCTGGGAAGACTCTGAATGAGCAAAACACGCCTGCGCCAAGATCATTCCCACCAATTGGCAAATCACACATTCACAGCCACGGCGCCAAACCACTCTATCTGCCGATCACATTCCATTCAATGTACAACGTAATAATAAGTGAGGCTTGTAAACAGGTGCGGACCATTGTTAGGACCCAGTGGGAGAAAGTGGGTCTCCCCCTTTTGACACACAAGCTGTGTAACCTTAATGAGCCATATGCTCCGCGATGATTAGTAACTGCTTTATCACTTTAAAACTAACCGGAGAAATCACTCATTCATCACACCGCGCCAATTAGCGGCGCACGTTGTACAACATAGATGTAAGATTAAATTAGCTGATTTTCATCCCCTTCCCCCCACACACACACCTCTCTCTTTTTCGCTTGAGAATGGCAACATTTTTCCATCCATCCATTGTCAGAAACCGATTAAGCCTGTACAGCGTCGCGGTGAGCTGCCGGCTATCCCGGCAGACACAAGGCCCAAGGCAGGGCTATTCCCAGGATGGGACGCCAATCCATCACAGGGCAACGGGGGCAATTTAGTCCCCAGTCCAATTAATCTAGGCAGCAGCATGTCTTTGGACTGTGGGAGTGCCCAGCGAAAATCCACACAGAAAGGCACCCATTCTCGGTCGCGGCACCCACAACTTGGAACAGCCTATTGCGCCAAACAACCTATTGCGCCAAACAACCTTCAAAAAACGTTTAAAAAGTCACCTCTTCACCGACTCACAATAAACCGACTGAGCAGGGCTTCGCGCCTCCGGAGAATATGCGAGCGTTACAAAATTAGATTATTCTTATTATTCTTATATTGTAAATTGGGGCTTACATGAACAACATAAGCGTTGTTGGTTGTGTAGTTATTTTTATTGATGTTGAGTCGTTGTATAAAACAATTCAACGTGTATTTTTGTCGGAGACTAATTATCCTGACGGTGCCCGAACTGGATATACAAGTATTCTCGGTGGATCCCAAAGTTCGCGGCTAACTCACAGGGGCGCCGTAGGATATTCCAAATTTGCGATATATACGCCATAGAGTTTCTGACTTTGGGCGCCGTGGAAAAACAATCCTGAAACACTAAGGGGGCAGCGAACCGAGAAAGTTTGGGAACCACCGAGTCGTATCTCTCACACTGAACTGGTTTTCCACACGCTTCGTTCTTCAGTGGAAGACTAGCGTCAGTTCGAGATGTTTGGAGCCTCTGGCTCTCAGGTGATCAAGAGATTGCAGCAATGGATTCAATTGATCTGCGCGGAATGTTGAATGTTACTTTCTCATTAGTGGGTTTTCTCTCGGCACTTTTGTTTCATTCCACAAGAAAGAAACAAAGTTGTTTTAAATGGAATTGGGCAAACATCGAAATGCAGAATCCTGCTGCAAAGCATCTTGAGACTCAGTAAGGCGTTTCTGGGAATAAAAACAAAGCATAACTAGTTCTCTGCAGTGTTTGTGTTTGTACCGCGTGTTGGAACGGTTGGCTCCACGTAATGGGCGCTTCTTCTTTAACAGAGTTTCTAAAGAATGTCCCAACATTTGGAGTGAAATGCTCGTCATCGTGCAAAAGAACATTGGCCACAACTTAAAAACGCGACATCTTCACGGCATGACCGCGGAAACCTACACAAACACAACAAACAACTATGCTCACGCATAATGATGAAACCCAAACGAAGCTCGTGTACACGGCATATGGATGGAGATACTTTGAAAAACATTGTGTTCAGATGTTCATGTTGAAATGTCATCTGCGCAAGAGGGCCGCAGTTTTTTTATTATTTTTTCCATATGCCGCGACACTATTTGATGTCCCGAAATGCCAATTGTCCCCACAGATGTTGTATACACTGAAAAGTTTACCTAGACCGAGAACATGAAATCTAATTGCAAAATATTGTTGAAACCGTGTTTACGCGGTTGATCTCTGCATAAAAAAGGGCTCTATATATCTCGGTGGGAGCTCAGACCGGGAAACTTTACATTTGACGTAGCTGGTGCTCGAAACGGAAGCTATCGTGGTATAAGGATTCGCGCACTACACTCGCAATCCAGTGAACTTGCAATCCACGGGTAGCCAGTTTGATTTAGGCGCGCGATAGTTGACACATTGATGGTTGCTTTTCAAATATGTTATTTCGGGATACCCGTGTCGAGCGCTCTCTCTCGCTTGCCTGAGAGAGAGAGAGAGTGCGCTGGAGACAACTATCCCGAAAGAACAGCTTTGAAAAACAACCATCATGAATGGAGCCGTGGAAACCGAAATCAATACAGTTGACATGATGGACACATCTCAAACCTCCCTCCGCACCTCTCCACCCAGCAGTATACATGAGTACACCACAGTTCATTATACTCGAATTCATACAAGCGGATGACATAGTCCTTCTAACACAGGGCACAAACCTCCAGTACATTGCCACGATTCTAATAACTGATTTAAATATTTAGGAGGCTTATTTCTGTCACTGGATATTTTAACCGAAGCCTTTTAAAACCACAAGTGCTTTCCACCTGAACAATCATGCAGTAGACGCCTGTCAACCTTGATATGTCCTTCCGTGCGATATGACCCCACTTCAATATATGACCCCACTCCAAGAAATCTAGGGGTTATCATGGACAGAAGCCCCAGAAGCAAACATATCTGTGAAAAGACAAAATGATAAATCGCCCTGCTACGAAACTAGCAGAATCAACGTCTGGCCAGTATAAAAGTGTAGGCCAGGTTACCTTCAAGAGGGGCTCACAACCGTTCCCTGTCCTGGAGGCCCTGACGCCGGCAGTGATGTAGTCAGGAAATTGCAGGACTGCACCTTTACCTGTTACTCCGAGGGCCTCGACAAAACTGCGCATTTGTATGTAGAGCTTGTCTGCATGAACATGTATTTCACTATCTCATAATTACCGCAAGCGATGGTTTCAGTCAGCGCTCAAACGCGGAGATGCACAATGCACAATTTAACAGCAATGTGTAGCTGTAAATGGCTGGCAGATGTGGGCCATTGTTTGAGCCGTGTCTTAATTACGTTTAGTCTAAAGACAAAACGGTTAAAGATTTAAATGTTGTCAATGTCGCATTTGGTGTGTGCGCCGGTAAAATTACAGCTCACGTCTTGAGCAAGGGACAAAGATATACAAATGAACAATCAAAATAATCATTAGGAGTGAGTAGACAATGCCCCAGACTGACGGTACATTTATTCTGCGTTTATCAGACTATTTTTTTTTATGCGTATTAAAATGTGTGCCTATTGGGTTTTTTTAGAAAATGTAGGAATAGTTATGAGTTTGGCAGAAACGTGAAGCGTTACTTTCTCAAACATAAATTACCACACCTCATATTAGACAAGCTTCATTCACAGTTTGACGTTGGCATCATGTCATTCGACAAAGTATCTATTGAGAACTTACAAAGACGTGCATCCATCTTTGACAAAGCCATGAAAGCGTGGCTTATGAAGCAGATATTACAGAACTACTTCTGAGATCCCATACTGGTGGGGCTCTGCTTCCCCATGCTGCAGACAAATGTAAATCACAAGATCGCCAAATCAGATATCTTACATTCCTAAAAAAATAATTTTAAAATCTCATTTAACACAATGTGGTTTTGTGTGCAGTCATTGGCAACCAGGGTGACACTATCAAATAACCGTGCTTGATAACACGATTTAATCGCAGGCAGAGGTGAAAGTATGCCGGTATGGTCCGGTGCAAGGTACCGGCAAGAAAGTGGCCAAGGCATTCAGTACAAATGGGTGGGAAGGGTTGCGATAGGACCGTCCAGGTAAGAAATGTAAGTAACTTTCCACCCATGATCGCAGGTGGATGAAACCTGGAGTCAAACCCAGACACTCAGTTCTGCCATCTGAGTGCTCGGCTCCCTGAGACAGCTGGCCACCTCTAAGCAGTCATCAGTATAACCGCGACATCACAATGTAGCATTCCTTTCACATTTGCTGTTAAAATGGAAACGACATGGGCGGAATGTTCTCGTGCCGTTGAGCTTCACCGCGAATTATTCTGGTAAATCTAATATGTGCACAGCATTTCACCCTGCTGTCTTCCACACTGACAACAAATATTACGTGGCGGGTGCTTTTAGAAAGTTGTGAATATAACTCCTGCAGACAGACATGCCACGAACCAATTTCGGAGAAAATTGACATGCATTGGGCTAATTTTCCAAACTTCAGTGCCACTCTGTGCGACAATCTCAAAATGTCTGTTTCGGGCGGCAACCTGGTGGTTTAGACATGACACAATGGTTTGGCGGCAATGCTCGCTACCTCCGCCGTCATCTTTTCACACAAACGCGAGCAAAAAAAGTTTACGGAAAAATATTTTCTACGCTGAGATGTGAATTCCGTATTGTCATCCGCTTGTATCCAGACGTTCATACGTCCACAGCTGTGTCACATCACAACATTAAATCCCCCTACTTATGTATCATGGAAAAACCTGCACCTGTTGAATTAGTAATATTCCCTGAAAGAGGAGCAAGCTAACCATGTTAACAAGCTCCGTGCTGCTTTAGTAGAGCAGCGATTTACAAAGATGTTTAATGAAACAGACAGCAACGTCTCATTGACGAATTGTGTGCGGCCTAATTGAGCCACTCTCTGTAAGGATATTTGGTAAATCAGGGAAGGCCGTCGTATGGGCATACGGTACACAACTTAAATCAGGCAATCGATGTCCTTATTTAGAAGCAGCTGAGGGCTCATTGAGTTACAATGTCTGTTCTGTGGCAGGATTCAAACACTGCGTGTAAAGTAGTAAAGGGAATTGTTTGTTGAAGGTTAAACTTTTTCACGTGTCGTTTGCACTATCCCCGTGAAAGCACTGTGTGCGCGTAGTTTTTTTTGTCAATCCACTGCTGGATGAGGGCCTCCCATTCAGTGAAAATGCCTTTTCTTCCATAAAATATCACAGATATGACACAGTTTTGTGCGTTCGTCACCATTTCATCTAAGAATCGCGAGACGTGGCGACAGCTTGGGGAGGAGGCCTTCATCCAACAGTAAAATGATCGTGGCTCATAATTAAGATGGATTAAATGACAAGGATAATAATAATAGTATTTTATAGAGCGCTTTTCACCCGAGGGTCACAAAGCGCTGCACAAGGGCCGCGGAGAGAACGGCATGTCAACAACGACAGAAACAAAACTAATAAAAACCAAAGCAACAAAAATAAATAATTAAGGCTGCTTCGAATACACTGAAAGGTCGTGAAACTGGCAATCTTAAGAGCGGCAAAAATCTGCCAGCGTCCCCGAAGATGGACCGTCACTTCCTGTAAATTCACTATAGTTAAACTGCTTAGTATAAGTGATCGTGGGTATTTATTCAGGACAGTAAGAGGGTGGTCCAATTCAAACGTTCCTTTCCCTAGTTATTGACTGGTGTAATATTTTACACCTGGTGCTTATTTTACTCCGAGCTGATCTAGTAGGGGGTCCACAAAGTCATAGAGAAGAACGACAGCTTTATGGAATTTTGGCAAGATCAAAACAGTGTCTGAGGCATACAAATGTCAGCGTTTGCTCAGCCTCACCATGAGCTGTTGTGTGCAGCCAACTTTTCACACTCAGTGCTTCAAATCAGGTTTTTCGAGGAAATGGCAGGTCAAGACGTTTAGGCAGACGCAGGGCTATTACAGAGAAGCCCGTATAGTCATTCATTCATCGTCAGATACGGCTTCATCTTGTACAGGGTTGCAGTGAGCCGGAGCCTATCCCGGCAGACACAGGGTGCAAGGCAGGGCTACACCCAGGATAAGACGCCAGTCCATCACAGGGCAACGGGGCCAGTTTAGTCCGCAGGCCAATTAACCTCTAGCAGCGGCATGTGTCTGGACTGTGGTAGGAAACCAGAGTGCCCGGTGAATACTCACGCGGACACGGGGAGAATATGCAAACTCTACACCGAAAGGCGCCCGAGCCGGTATTCAAACCCGGGTTCCTTCTTGCTGCGAGGTGGCAGCGCTAATCACTGCGCCACCGCGCCACCGTGCCGGCTCAGAAGCCCGTACAAGCTGCGGAATATGTGGCGGCAGAGAATTGATGGGGGTGACAACGGCAAGTTGTCAGTTGTCTATTTCTAACAAGGGAATTAATTGTGAGTGATGGATGTACAGAAGGTGGTGTAGAAACGTGTATCTCAGATGACAAAGGTGATTGTGTCATACCTTTACGGCCCCTTGGTGATTTAACAACAATAAAGGAATGAGGAGTTATATTACCTAATGGGATGCTGCCGTGATGCGATGAGTGGCACACTCGAACTTCCAAGCCGTCGGTAGCAGTTGAAAGGTCACACTTCTTAACCAACCCCTCGTTCCGGCACGAGGCAGTGGAATGGCAGTAAAGCATGGGTTACTCTCACCGCTTCATATTTCAAATATGTCTGATGAATTCGCGCGTTTGTTGTGTCACAGGAATCCCGTCGAGAGCTTGCAAGCTCACTGGGTATTTTTCTGCTGTGATAATAAGCATCTATCCATCCATCCATTGTCAGAAACCGCTTAATCCTGTACAAGGTCGCGGTGAGCCGGAGCCCATCCCGGCAAACACAGGGCGCAAGGTCGGCCTATACCCAAGATAAGACAACAGTCAATAAACATCTATATCCATCATGAAGGCGCTATATAAAATGCTATTATTATTAAAGTGTGGGACAAATACGCTTTAGAGATGCTCGCTAAAAGTCCCTCGAGCGAAGACCTTTCTGCGCAGTGATGTGATCGGGAAATGACAGAGGGCTGCATCTTGACCTACACATAGTTTGATATGAAGCAATCTTTATGGGACAAAAGCCAGGAAGGATATCGCAATGTGTTGTTTTTCTCCATCCCACAACTTCGTATAAGATCGCGCGTCCGTCTTCACAAACATTTAGTCTCATCAGCATCCGTGTGAAAATCAATTGTGGCTTTACCTGGCGAAATAAACACTTGATTGAAAACTGTGATAGCGTTACCTTTATTTTCTAAGGACAGTCTCAGCGCCAATAGTGTTTGTTTTTTGTTGATGCCTTCAACCCAGCGCCTGGACCTGATTGCTTTAGACACACTGATTACTGGCCATAAATGCCACCAACTCTTAAACTTTTATAACTTTAGAAGATTCCTAGGATTAAATCGCCAAGGTTAAAGTAAACATAACTTCTTTTTTTTTTTATCTCGGTTTGTGTGTTTAGGAGACTGACAATGTGCCCAATTTAAAAAAAAATGTAGGTGTCCTGCTTATAAAGGGCCATTGCCTCAAGCACTGGCCTCCTGCCAAACATATCCCCGTGTACAATACAGGAATACCAAATGCATTTCGCTGGATGTGCCCTCACATATTAAATATGAATATCATGAACCTCAACGCACCGGACAATTCAACTTGGTCAGTCAGTCAGTTGTTTTGTTTATTCAAGCTGGATGGGAGCGGTAAGAAAGTTACAAAGTCTCCGGGCACCGGGAGCAATTTAGTCAGCACAATTAACCTCGGCAGCATGTCTTTGGACTGTGGGAGGAAATCGGAGTACTCGGCGACAACCCACAGATATTCGGGAACATGCAAACTCCACGCAGAAAGGCGGCAGCCGAGCCGGGAATCGAGCCCGGGAGTTCTTGTTTGTGAGGCGGCAGCGCTACTCACTGCGCCAACGTGCTCCCCACGTATCAGAACAGTGGATAGTGGATAGTTCAAGAATGCAGGCTACTGTAGGATTAACGTGCCATATAGATGAGATATAAAGTAATGGTTTAGTCTTATGTAAGATTGTTTATTGTATCTTTCTAATTAACTTCCTCTGTATTTGTCTGGGGTGGCACGGTGCTGCCGCCTCACAGCAAAAAGGCCCCGGGTTCGAATCCTGGCTCGGGTGCCTTTCTGTGTGGAGTTTGCATGTTCTGCCCGTGTTCCGCGCCGGTCACGCCGGTTCCCTTCCACAATACATGCTGCTGCATATGTTAATTGGCCTGTGGACTGAATTTCCCCCGGTGCCCTGTGATGGACTGGCGTCCCATCCTAGGTATAGCCCTGTCTTGCGCCCTGTGTCTCCTGGGATATGCTCCGAATCACCGTGACTCTGGTACAGGATTAAGCGGTTTTGGATAATGGATGGACGGACGTATTATAACTGGCTGAAATATCACAATCATCACCCACAGCCTCAATTAAACACCTGCTTGATGAAAGCCTACCTAATCCAGTTATCCTTATTCTACAGGGTGGTGCAGATGTTTTGTAACCCCCATTTTATTCTCTAAAACGTATTAGCTGTGTATACCAATCGGGGTGTAATGTAATCTCAGCAGTATGAAATCACGTATATAATTGTAATAATATGAAATAAGTAAGTAAGGGTGATTTAAAACGGAAATGAACGAGCAAAGGAAGCACATGCTAGATCACAACAATTGATTGGGGGGGGGGTCACAAGACATCTGGACCACTCTGTAAAATCGAGCCCGTCTCGACTGACGGTACATTTCGTCGGAAGAATTACATCAAGCTTAAAGAAAAACACTTGCGTTAATCATTGATGCTTGGTTACAAGATAACACATTCAATTAATGTAGAGTTTTAACGTCTGAAACATATTCCAGATTTGCCCCCAAGGCTTCCCTTCATGCAATAACTGTTTGACTTACAGCATGATGCTTGTTGCCATGGGGATGACAGCAGACTCACAACATAATAAGGCTAATAGGGCCCACATCGGCGAAAGAAGCGTGTGGATCTGTTTATTTGCCTCAATTACTTCACGCTGTTGATTTATTACTCAGCAGCATCGCTTAAGCTATATTAAGTATGCCATTAATAACAAATTGTGAGGCACATTCTCCGCTACTGGTGAAAGATTTCTGCCAAATTCTTAATGATTTGTGAAATTATTAAATATGTAAGGTATTTTAAAAAAGTAGTAATTCACGAGCAAACAATGTGTGTGTTATTTTTGAAATGACATTTCTCCCACCCGAATCAAAGGGCTGCCAAATTGTCCCCTGTATTAATGAGTTGCATAAAATAACATTTGCACCATCTGTTAGCTTCGCAAAGCCATTAAAAAAAGGCGTCTAGTTGGTTTTTTTTTGCAAAGAATAATCAATCAGATTGTTGTTTGAACGCTTAGAACTTTGAGATAACTCTGCATTTCTGACGCAGAGGCTACTGATGTAAAATCTTTAGAGGTTTCAATGCTTATAAACTCTGGCAAGATAATGCATGCATGATTACAAAGGTATTGCAATTTTATGCCCAAAATGTTAATGTCAATGGTGGAAAAATGTACTTGTTTTTACTGCATCCTTTTAACAGTAAGCAGAGTATAAATATTCACATTGTGCCAATCTGTGCATGTCTGTACGCTAAATTCACAGTGCGCCGAAGTGTAACTGATTATTTTCATCACCCTTATACAGCAGGAGGTAGACGACGATGTCCAGAAGCTAGCCATCGTGCTTCGAAGAATCGCAAAGAAGAAGAAGCAGGAGGTGTAATGAAACATCTATTCAACGATTCCTATTGATTTCGAAGATTGCAATTCGTGCATAGAAGTGTAATCTATGCGTTTTAGAATCATATGCCAAGTGAAACGGGTTTTTCTGACCCTTGATGTAAAAGTTTTACGTTTGACACCTCCATAGCAGTTCTGTTCATGCTCTCTCTCAGTAGAGCTCTTACATTGCTTAGACTATAAAGACAGAGTAGCCCAAAAGTGAATGTGATTTTCTGCTCAAATCGGCATTACAGTGGTGCTCATCTGTTGTTTAAAGCTCTGAAAAAGTGGCGGAAAATCCACATTCAAATGGCAAGGACACGTCTTCCCATCAAAGTAAGTGGCTTTTGTTTTATTGACCCCAGGAGACATGGTGGGGCGAGGCAACTGCCAACCAGAATTGAACTCGAAAACCTTCCGATTGCGACCCGCTTGCTCTACCGCTGAAAAAAACACATTTACAAACTCACGCAAGCTAATTACTAAATGTTTAATTTGCTCCAGGTATCGCGAGCTTAATAATCTTTTCACGAATATTTATTATAAATAAATGCATCGGAGTACACCTAATTTTTAATTTTACTCATTAATAATTGTGATGACTTTGGCCACACCGAGCAAATATCCCTTTAAGCAGGTACATGTGAAAATATTTTTCACCCGGACATCTTAATGTGACTTTTAGTAATGTCACGTCAATTTTTTTTTTGGAAATATCAGGCACTGGAACGAATCGTAGCCGCAGATGTGACAATCTCACTCCAGCTCGCTGTTTAAAGTTCTTCACCCATAAAATTATTTTATTTTCTCATTCACTGCTTCCATTTATATATTTTTAGAAAAGATTAGAAAATTGATTCGGAGTCAATTTCTGTGTCCTCTAAATTGCACAGTCCACTGTCTCGCAGTATCATGTTATGAAGGGTAAGCCAAGGTAAAGGTGCCGCCTGACAAAGCCGAGCTCAGGCCCCTACTAGTGTGAGGGCCTCCACTAGAGAACGCTCTCGAAAGCCACTCTACAGGGTGTTTGGCCTACTCTTCCTGGATGATCTTGGAGGAAGTGGGCATACCCAAATTTTACTGAACCACAGGCGACCTGCTGCTCACCTAACTGTAATTAAACTACTGGTAGAAAAAATAAAAATCGTGCGGTACACTTCTATCATTGCTGATTTGTTTTCCAATTTGTAATTAACTATTCTCTATATTTCGTAAGCCTGTTCATTAACCACAGTCTTTCATTTGAATGTGAGCACAGAAAAGTAATTCCTGATCATTCAAAACAGCGATCAATCCAGTAATATAAGCGCAAGCGCTTGATTCATGTGGAGTTTGTGGAGGAAATTAAACAATCGCATAAAAAATATGCAGAGACGAACACATGGATTAGGGAACGCAAATTACGACTGCTCGTCCACCAATAGGGGCACATGTTGCGTTGCAGGATGTTTAACATCTTTTTAATTAATTTCCGTGTATAAAACCCAATTATCCAGATGCGTGGCAGCGTTTTAAAGGTACTGTATAGTATATTTCTGAGACGAATTTAACTTCCGTATATCGAAATTCAATCCCGAATCACTCATTTCCGTTGCAGCGAATTTCCCTATATAGAGTTTGTGTTATTCGGGGGTGCCTGTACTGCTGTCACCGAATGACAAAGACTAAGATCCCCCGATTATCCTTAACAGATTCTAAGGGCAAGTGCCGTTAGCGACCACCAATCTCCGCTACCTTTGTCTGCCTAGGTACTCATTTGAGGCCGAGTGGGCCTAGGGGAGGCGCAGGACCGGTTTAGAAAATCTTCACCGGCGTTGGCCGTGACCGTGAATCGAACTCAGGTGGCCGGGTTTGCAGCCCAGCGCGCTTACCACTGAGCTACCGAACACGTGCGTACCAACACGTACGAACACGTGGGTTTCGCGAGCGGCAATGGACATCTATTCTTTTGATGGTTGCTCTTCGGAGCTGTTCTTTCGGGAAAGCTGTGTCCAGCGCTCTCCTCCTCTCCCTCGCGACGTTTTACCTGGCACGTTTGAAGCATGGTGCATCATGCTTCCCACGTAGGAGGCGAAACGTTGCGAGAGACAGAGGGAGATCGCTCGACACGGCTATCCCAAAATACCTGCTTTGAAGAGCAAACTTCATGAATCGAGCCGTGAAAACCTACACGAGGACATCTTTCATGCTCCTGCCCAGGCCCTAGTTAAATAGCATGAGATATTTCGGTGACACTCTCCGTTTCTGGTTGGGATTCTTTCACCGTCTTCAAGCAAACACAGCCGCTCCCTCCAAGGTTTGTTGAGACATTGGAGACACGTGCATTAAGCGGAAGAAAATGAACTGCGGGCCAAAGAAAACGAGACAACCAGGTGCCTCTATCACGTGCGACTTGCTTCATATGAGCAGACCCCCCCCTCTCTCGGGTTTTATACAGAGTTACGGCTTAAGCTGGAATACCATGCCACATTTATTCCTGTTAGCGTGTGATTTATGTATCGTAACGCCACGCAAAAATGGACGCAGTGTTATTGCGTGCGCACACATTACGTGATCGTCGTGGAAACGGGACCCCACAAAAAAAACTGGCGCAAACACAATCACCGCGCCTTTTCAAATCGAGGCGAAATGGCGAACATAGGAGAGTGCGTAGAATATAGAGGTTTAACCCTGTCCGGCAATGAGTAAAAGTGTTAAGATCTTTGAAACACTAAATGGAAAATATCTTAACACCTCGTATATTCTACATTATTTGTACAACGGCAAAAAGGTCCCATAGGAGAGTGCGTGTTTGTCAGTAGCGCGCTGAAAACAGCAACCCTTTTCTTAGCATTCATTTGTCAGAAACCGCTTAATCCTGTACAGGGTTGCGGTGAGCCGGAGCCTATCCCGGCAGACACAGGGCGCAAGGCAGGGCTATACCAAGGATGGGACGCCAGTCCATCACAGAGCACCTTGGCAAATTTAGTAGGCAGGCCAATTAACCTATGCAGCAGCAGCGTGTCTTTGGACTGTGGGAGGAAACCGGAGTGCTCGGCAAAAACACACGCGGACACGGGGAGCAAATGCAAACTCCACACAGAAAGGCACCCGAGCCGGGATTCGAACTCGGGAGCTTCTTGCTGTGAGGTGGCAGCGCTATTCACCCTACCACCGTGCCGCCCTTTCATGAAAGTCCTGTATTCGGATTCGAAACAGGAACCTGTCGCATTGAATTCCCAAGCGATGGATACATGTGGGTGGGGGGCAAGGGGGAGGCCACTGGGTAGCAGACCGTAAACAATGCAAAGAAAAAACCTTGCAAATTCTTCATTGAACGTAACTTTCACTCAGATTTATTAATTTTTGTTATATATCAGACCGGGTTTATTCTAAACTTGATTTATTGTGGTGGGGATTTTTTTGTTTGTTACTTTCACGTAGAAATTTAGCATGTTGTGCTTTTGGCAAAAAACTATTCTGAAACTACTGCAATAATGATGTCAGTAATACGAAAGCATATGAGACACCAGGATATTGCAAGCTCTTTTTTGGTGTTTGGAGGAGGCAAATAAATCCTTTGCAATATGGTAATCGCATTGCAAAATAAATAATGACATCAATTATTGTTGGTTAACAGAAAAAACACAGCGAACATTTACACGAATTAGTAATTTCAAATGTGTGTCTTATAGCTCGTGGCACGCTGCAATTAAACACGAAAAAATATGTAAAATATCCATCCTCTTAGGCTTTCCACAGATAATCAATGCGTAATGAAAAAAACGTCAAAAATTATAACGCGGCATAAAAAAGTAATGTAGAGTGCCAGCAATGTGTTTGAATTATTCACGTCTGCGCGGAATTAGATATACCGTGCACACTGAAATCTTGTTATTTAATTACAATATAATTTTTACAGCTGCTAGTTATTGTGCTACGGTAGGTGCGTTAAATTTTGAGTATAATACAAGGTGCTGTAAAATTGATGGTGAATTAAAACGAGGCTATTTTGAATTGCATTCCGCGTTGCACCCCATCGGGTATAATAAAACAAAAATATACTACACCGCTATTGTGCGAGAACGGAAATAGGCCAGTGGTTTGCAAACTCCCATATGAACCCGGTGATCTGAGTTCAATTCCCTGGTCCTGGTGGTGAGTAATATCGGTACCAGTCTTGGGTTCATTAAACCCGAAAAGACACAGATCCCCCATATAGCCTTAACATGCTATCGGGCCAAGTGCCGTTATCGAGCACCTATGAAGGTCGACACGGCACACGAGGGGGTGAGTGATCAGCACCACGCCTGGCCGCCTTTGTCTCCCTAATAGCAATGTTCACACACCATACTAGGTTCTCATTTGAGGCTGAATCGACCCAGGGCCCAGGACCGGTTCATAAAATCGTCGCCGTGAGTGAGATTCGAACTCGGGTTGGCAGGTTTGTTGCCCAGCGCGCTAACCACAGAGCTACCACCCTACCCCCCAACCAAACGCACCTACAGCAACCCACGCTGACTGGTGTGGTGAAGTATGTATAAGCATGTATAATGGTAGCTTTTCAATGCTGCTCTTTCGGGATAGCTGTGTCGATTCCTCTCCCCCTCCCGACGTTTTGTCTCCCACGTTGGAGGCATGGGTCGTGGGGAGACCTTTACCCAGCACTGGATTAACAATTCTGTTAGCAAATTAATCGTAATAATATCAATTTATATAGCGCCTTTAGAATCTGACACCTTCCTCCAATCGTCTAGGCAAGTGCCTTGCCAAAATAGGGGGAAAAATCCTCTAGATTTATATGTGGCATTAAACATTTCAAATCCTCTAGATTTATATATGGCATTGAACATTTCAATTCACGCTTAAATGTTGTTATATCAACAAGTCATAATTTTACATTTTCCGCGCTCAGACAGACGATGGGACGCCACACAGACCATGAAACAGCCGCCAGATGAGACAGAAGCACAGCATACCAAGACGACGGGAAACATGAATGACTAATTTGTTTCAGAACGAAATCTCGAAGAAACCACCCCGAGTAAAACCTCACAACACTCGGCCCATCCTTCAGTGCCTGCTAGGCAGCGGTCGCCGTGTACGATTCTCGAGCGACATGGCTTTATGGCTCGCTTCGGCAGCCGGCTGCCGCAGAGCCGCGTTTACCGCCCAGCGTGCCGCACACAGGAACACCGTCGCAAGATCATTTTCGTGGTTTTTTTTAATCGAATCGGCGGAAGAAGCTACGGGTTCCGCTGCTACGGCTACCGAGGTGGGGGAGCGGATCGAGCGAGCTTACGGGGCAAGGAGACGGAGCGTTCGCTGCCCCTGGGTCTCCGTGTAAAGACCACCGTGGCAGTGTTTTGAAAGGGCCCGGGACCTGTCGCTTGGATAAATACCACCTGCAAGTGCTGTCCCTTTAGGCAGTGGTATTTTTGGTTTGTGGTGGGGGGTGGGGGCTGGTTTTGTTGTTGCCCGTGTCTGCCTGCTGCAGTGTCCCGGTTCATTTTCTCACTGCTCTGGGGATCCCTCGACCTTCTCTATAGGTCTTTTTGCGAGAAGGTCATCTTGACTCTAACCAAGACGTGAACAACACAAAAGTTCAATTAATTTGGGTCTCTACGTTCGTTATATTTGAATAGATGTAATACCAGTATGTACCTAGAGTGCGTTGCTTTTTTTCAAATAGTAGTGCCGAATAAGTTACGTCAAATTA
The DNA here is from genome assembly GCA_036362915.1 of Geotria australis. Taxonomy (NCBI): domain Eukaryota; kingdom Metazoa; phylum Chordata; class Hyperoartia; order Petromyzontiformes; family Geotriidae; genus Geotria; species Geotria australis. The sequence continues at coordinate 5,721,019 of JAZEWU010000013.1, forward strand.
TTGCGTGTGAAAATACTGGTGATTAGAGCGGTGGCTCAGTGGTTAGCGTGCTGGGCTACAACCTGGCCACCGGAGTTCGATTACCGCTCACAGCCAACACCAGTGACGATTTTCTGATCGAGTGCTGGGTCTCCCCGAGGTCGACTCGGTCTCAAATGAGTACCTATTGCGGTGTGTAAACATTGACACTAGGGAGGAAACCGGAGTGTCTGGCGAAGACCCACACAGATACGGGGAGAATACGCAAACTCCACACAGAAAGGCACCAGAGCCGCGATTCGAACCCAGGACCTTCTTGACATTATAGCTCATATTTTTATTCTGAGAGCTGAAGTTTAGTCAACTTCCGTGCAGAACCAAATTTAAAGCGACAGTCTTATGTTCAGTCATTGGTGACTTGGTTGAGACCGCTCTGACCTCTGAGCCACCCTGACGAGTAATGGCACAGCTCTGAAATTCTTTGTGGGGCGGCAGGGTGGTGCAGTGAGTAGCGGTGCCACCTCACAGCATGAAGGTCCCAGGTTCGAATCCCGACTCGGGTGCCTTTCTATGTGGATTTTGCATGTTTTCCCCGTGTCCGCGTGGGTTTTCCCCGGGCACTCCGGGTTTTTCCTCCCACAATCCAAAGACACGCTGCTGCATAGGTTAATTGTCCTGCTGACTAAATTGCTCCCGGTGCCCTGTGATGGACTGACGTCCCATCCTGGATTTAGCACTGCCTTGTGCCGTGTGTCTGCCGGGATAGGCTCCGGCACACCGCAACCCTGTACACGATTTAGCGGTTTCTGACAATGAATTAACGAAATTCCTTGTTCACATCACTGTTAGCCGATCGGCCTCCACTAGAGAGAGCTCAAGAGGGCGACTCTCGAGGGTACTTGCCCCACTCTTCCACGCTTGCCAGGCGTCTTGGAAGAAACTTTACTCCACCAAACGCAACAAGCTGATCAACTAAACGTGGTGTCTCCATTTACACTGCTGAGTGGACAGAGGAGGTGGGTGGCATTTAAGTAACAGGCACCACTGAATTTAAATAGGAACTTCTGGATTGCAGGTCCAGTGTACTAATGATTACATCACGACAGCATTCTACAATCCGTACGAATGAATGCAAGTTTGCAGAGGTCAGCATCATCATTGTCAGAAACCGCTTGGTGCTGTACAAGTGTACAGAATCGCTTACCATAAACCGATTTGCAATACGACCATCCACAAGCACCTGTTGCATCTCATAAGGACACAGATTCTATGGAAAATGCCTCCAGGCTGTGCATATTTACTTCTGTTGAGCAAAGTGGCACTTCTTCACGGACACCGTAAACGTGTCGGCATGATTTCTCTCCTTCCTTTGATGAACCGAGTCGTGATGTCTTTAAAATAATTACTGGGAAGTGCTAAAAATACCTCTGGTTGCAAAAATGATTAAATTGCCTAAAGATAGATCATTGTTTGGACTGATACTTCCTATGTAATTAACACCTGGGGAAATCAGCAAATGTATTAGTCGTTATGGGATAACTAAAGGCCTGCCAAGGAATGGGCTGCTTAAACAAAATGAAGAATGACAAAAATTATATTCCTGCAACGATACGTTCAAATAATGATCATTATAAATGTGAAAATGAACCGTGTGTACAGTATCTGATAATGCCACTGTGAAGGGCAATTGGCCTAGCAGGACAGAGGGCCTCTTTGTTCTAAACACTTGACTGATATAGTGCCCTGCAGTCCTTTTCATAGCTTGACAATATATCTTTCTTATGACAAACCAATTAGCCTTGTGTCATTGCTATGTGCTAAGGTTAAGCATTGTCTGAAGCCACATTCCGCCGGTGTCAGAATTACATTTTTCCCACCTTGAGATTTGATATATGGACCACCTTTGCCGAGCTAAATATACTGCGGGCTCCATCAAGATTTACCGTGAAGGCCAGCACATTATTTGTACATTATCAACCAAACAAGGAGAGAAAAGATGCCAAGAAAAAGTTGCAGTCGCTTGGCAATACTGGGTCACGTCAGAAGTCTCCACGTGTTTAACTCGTGCTTGTTATTTATGCGAGTTTTATAATGCGTTTCCTTTCACGGCATCCCAGCGGCTCAGCGGTAGTGTGAGCCCTTGCAATTGAAAGGATGCGAGTTCAAATCCTGTTTGGGGGTTGACTCCGGCCATCATTATTATAGGGTCAATACGATGAGCAGCACTTTATGGGAATGTCAACAGTGGCTGTCCTGCAGATAAACTCGCCCTTACCGTGGGAATGTGTAATTTCCACCACTGGTTCTGGGCTGTAAAGAGAAGAGCCCCGCTTAAATGATGCACATTTGAGCAGGAACCCAATTTGACTTTTGAGTAGGTGAAAGTGCATACATTCTATTAAACGGAACGTGTTTTATTTTAGTTGCAAGCATTCGGGTTGTAAGAGAGATATCGTGCTTCCCATTTAACGCACTGCCATCCCATTCTTTTAGGTCTCATTAACCAGTCATTGCGTGTTTATGGCTTGTGCATTGGTTGGAGGACAAGCCATAGGGGCCCATAAAGTATACTTGACTGTGAGCGATTGCTTTGAGTATGGCCATTGTGTGCTGGTTTATTATGGGTCTGAGCACGGTTTTACAACTACAATACACTTTTCAGAAGAGCGGTCATTAGTGCAATACATTTCATGGTAATAATGTAGTTTTACAAAATATTATGGAATTAACACGCAAAGGGAATAATGTGCAGATTCAAAAGTGTTGCTTTATGAATGTGATATCTCCCATTGCTCTATATTTATACGCATATATCCATCATACGATAGTAAATGCAAGAGTGAGTACAGTATATAAAACCTGATGTCTGTTGCAAAAAATCTCCACACAACGAGTACTGAGCATTCATGCAATATAACTTATTACAGAATTGTTCCCAATTTTCTGATAATTCCCAAAAAAATCTTAAAATTGATCCTGAAAATAAATTTCAGATCATATTAAATATATATTTTTTGTATTTGCAAAAGGATGTCATCTGGAACCTTGTTTGTTAGTATGGAAGACATGTGACATTATTGTGGTGTAATCTAAAGTTTTGAATATCAAAAGGGATCTGAAATGTATTGATTTAGGTTTTCAGGGCTCAATGTATGAGAATTTCTCTCAAGAGCTGCTCTTTTAAAGAAGCCATGTTGAGCGTTCCTCACTTCTCCTTCGAAACGTTTCGCCTCCAACATTGGAGGAATCACATTTATTAAAAGCAAGAATAGCAAAAATTTGAAATCTATAAATGAAAAACTCAACCTAAAACCAAGTGACATGAAACCAAATAATATCTGGCTGCCCATTGGTGCGATGTTTCATAACGCATTGCCCTTGATACGTATAACACACATTCTGCCTTCTAACAGAGGTCACTTTCAAGGTCGATTAAGCTATTTGCAATGCATATACGTGTTCGGGACATGGTCTGAGTGTCTCAATCACAGGATACCCACTGCATAAAATATGCATCATCGCACCATTTACAACTGCCTGTAAAATGTGTATTAAAAAACTGGCTGAATTCAATTATTTAAGTGCTGGTACTTATGCTCACATTTGAATTAATATTAATAGTATGCAGTTAACTATTTAGGCATCTGCGTTATCAGACTGCTGCAAGCCGAGCTGTGCTGCATGGTGGGGGTCTCTGAATCGCCATCCTGCCTTACGTTTGTCTGTGTGTTTTCGAGAAGAGTCAGATGTACCGTGCGCATCTCCAGAAATGCTAGCAATTTGCTCTCAAAGGTGATGGCCTCTCCTCTTAAAGGGTGGTGAGGCAGCAGCCTAACATATTTTGCTCGCAGTTTTTTTTAAAGGTTAGAAGTTTGAACCAAAAGGTAACACGCTTGTCTCATAAAGGGCAGTGGAGCAGACTCGGAGGCATTTTGCTCATATTCTGAAAAGGGTGTCGACATTTTGGCTCAGAGTGTTGCCACCGACGTTACAGGGCCATCGCCAAAGGTTGTTCTTTTGCATCCTTTCTTTTCAAGATTAAGCAGTAGCAGGATAATTCCTATAGCTCCAACCACCAGTGTCGCAGAGCACAGTCGCGTCTTCGAGGTAAAGTGTTGTGTGCTGCATAATAGGAGGCCGGTGGTGGCTGTGCACGTGGCCTGTAATCCAGCATTGTGAAGGCAAAGGTTGGTGGATCAGCGGACAACTGAGGAGTTGCCAGTCTCCCTTCCAACAGGCATCACGGTGCGATAAACTGGCTTATCAGCCGAACTCAGTACATCGGAGTGTGGACCGATTTAACTTGCGCTTTGTGTAAGGGACAGCACGTGTGAGTTTTCTCCAGGTGCTCCGGGTTTCTCCCACATGCATAAACACCCACCATTTGGCTGAAAACATCTCAATATATAGACATCTGCGGAGCAATTGTTAGCACAGGCTCACCGCCTGGCAGCTTTCCAGCGTGGCTGTGGTTCCTCAACGATTGTGCATTGCAATTTACATGTTAAATGAATCATTCGGGTTTTCTTTTATTATTAGAACGTAAAGTGAACATGCTTTAGCTAACGCTGTCCCCAACAGCCTATCTGGTCATATATTGCTCCTCACCGATATACCGCTCAATTCTGCTGGTGAATGAAATTATCACTGCCTCAGAGTCAATTTCCTCATTCAGGGTGGCAATGCCGTGGTTACATCTGCGCCTCACAGAAATAAAGTCCTGCTCAAGGCGGTTCGAATCCCACCTCGGGCGCCTGTGTGCAGTTTGTGTGTTCTCCCCCTGTTCTGCGTGGGTTTCCTCTGGGTTCTCCGGTTTCCTCCCACAACAAAAAAAAAACAGTTTATTAATCGGCTGATAAAATAGTAATATATAGGAAAGCAGTGTCTGGTTGGTTGGCGCCAGCTGACCGCCCGGCTGACTCCCGCCCTCTCTTCAGTTTCCTCACGCCTCCGTATCCGTATCTTGTCAATATCCAGGTATTGAATTCGTGCACGTTACACATTTTATTATTCTTATTTTGTATTAGCTTTATGGTAAGATGATGTCGTGAAAAATGTAAAACTTTTTTTTTACTGCTGCCTTTCTCAGATCTGATTTCAAATTATATTATCAGATTTCATTACAAATTAAATCCATTATAATGATGACTGTCACACGTTCACAAATCTGTCAACATTCGTTGCGCGTACACACACAAAAGACAAACAAAAAAAACCTCAATCCTAACTTCAGCCCTAATGCTCATTATAGTTGTATGAGACAAAACCTCTGTTTCAAAAACAAATTAACTCCACTGGGAAACGTGGCCCATTAGTCATGTACTGCCCTTTAGAGACGGCCCCTCGTCCAGGTACACCCCACCCCGTGGACACGATATTAATGTAAAAAAAAAACACCTTAGGAAGTGCGACTATGAAAACTGGGCGGCACGGTGGCCAGGTTAGTAAACTGCAACCCTGTGCAGGATTAAGCGGTTTGTGACAATGATGATGAATAGGATGAAAACTGGATGAGGTTTCTACCTTAAACTATTTTTCTGAGTGCTTGAAATAAATATAACCTTATTAGGAAACATATCTAGTAGCGATTTTACGTTGTTTGATTGCTATGTGTCCTGTAACATGGGTCATGTAAGTTCGGCATGAGTCCATGATTCTCCTGGGAACGCAAGAAGGAAATGTTTATAATAATGTCCCCTGTTGAATACATTTATAGTACGTTTTAAATTGTAGATGTTGACTAATAACTCGTGGCGGCACGGTGGCGCGGTGAGTAGGGCTGCCGCCTCACAGCAAGAAGGACCCGGGTTCGGATCCCGGCTTGGAGGCCTTTCTGTGTGCAGTTTACATGTTCTCCCCGTGTCTGCGTGGGTTTTCGCCGGGCACTCCGGTTTCCTCCCACGGTCCAAAGACATGCTGCATAGGTTAATTGGGCTGCTGATTAAATTGTCCCCGGTGCCCTGTGATGGACTGGCATCCCATCCTGAGTGTGACCCAGCCTTGTGCCGTGTGTCTGCCGGGATGGGCTCCGGCTCACCACGACCCTGTACAGGATCGAGCGGTTTCTGACGATGGATGGATGGATGGACTATTAACTAGCACAGGTGTTAATAGCAAAAACGCAACAAATGCCTCAACATAGAGCTCTGTCTGCTACAATAAAGGGTCGTTTCCTAAAAAACTGCATATTTTTTACATATTTATACTATGGGGCAGAGTTATTGACGGACGTGTTACTTTTAAAAATATATTTATATATTGGGTGGGATAAGATCTCAACATTACCGCTCAAAAATAAAACCTACGGACGATTATTTTTCCAATATGAAAACCAAACAAACATGCATATTCACTTGACCTTCACAGAGATCCTGTTTCAAATCCCAAGATCTTCATCTCAGTCTCTGGTTTTCACCGAGATTGTTCGTAAAGGTCTCGGCAATTGTGTCTTTGCGTCAGCTGACAGCTGCCAACCCGCTGGGTTTATTTCGAGGCACCAATGCCCTCAAGTACTTGTGACGAATTCCTTCAGCCAGCCCTGAGAGACGAGCATTTGGCAATGGCCAATCACCCACGACCAAGTGCTTTTCAAGGTTCTTTCCAAGGTTTGCTGAAGGGGAGTCGATTCTATTTCGGAGTCTTCCCCACTTAGCCTCGTTGCTTAACCGAGACTCGGGCCGTGTTTACACGGACATGGGACCCACGCTGTGCCGCGTCGCAGCCGCATCGCAGCCGCATCGCAGCCGCGGGTGTTGCAGGAAAAAGCGGGGGGGATGGAATTATGTTTCTGTGAACGTGCGGGTGTCGCAACACCCGCGGTTGCGACGCGTCGTTCTCGGAATGGCACGGCTCATTTCCTGGCCCGTCGCTTCACCTACCATGCCACGCCCATGAGCTCGGTCTGTATTCTTGGGTGGGTGGAGAGTGTGAGGTGGCAGCAAATTGCCGGTCATCTCGGTCAGGCGACCCATAACACCTGGGTCTGTCGCGTGACAGCTTGTCGGTCAGCCTTTGACATTTCACGTGGCCTCAAGGTGCATGTGGCCTGGCACGAGCGCCGTGGTGACGCTATTCTGAGTGGCGGTTGTCGTTGTTGTAGTTGGTGGCAGCACCCGCTCTGGGTTAGAGCCGCCATTCTCAACCGGTGGGTGGCGACCCATCAGTGGGGCTGCGAGCGCCACCTTGTGGTCCATGGAGAGCAGACCCAAGCGGGCCTTGAGGTGCAAACGGTTGAGAACCGCTGTGTTAAACGTGACATTGTTGGCGTCGCTCTTGTCCTCGCGGTAACCTTGAAATCGATTCGTAGAGTTGAACACAATGTGCTGCGGTGATCCGACGTGGTGTAATGGTTTACAACACTGGACTGGCAATTCAGAGGTCGCTGTTTTTTCGACTTCATCTCCCAGCGCGTTAGCAAATGCAATTAAGAATGTATTAAATTCACCCAACCCTTATTTATGTCCACGGCTAGAGAGAAAGGCGCTATATAAATGCTATTATTATTATATATAATGGCCATGCAGATCACCTACATCCAAATCGTAACTAAATTATAGTCATATTACGTTGAAGTAAAATAAACTCTAGACATTCGGGCAAAAACATGAATGAACGGTGAAGATGAAAGTGAGAAAAGAAAAACTGTGAATAATGTGAATCTAATTGTGACCCTGAATCTTGATGTTGGCTGCAGTGCAGAGGCAGTTTTCCTCTGATTCTCATGACTGCGCTAGACTGGCGTCTTATTCTGGGTATAGCCCTGCCTTACGGCCTGTGTCTGCTGGGATAGGCTCTGGCTTCCTGCGACCCTGTACAGGCTTCAGCAGATTCTGTTAATTATGATGCTCCGTGTGGCTTCCTGGCAGTGATGAAAAACGCACTCAGTGTGCTGCGCTAGATCTGGTCAAAACCCCCAATGTAAAACTTACACCAAATGTAATTAACATGAATGTATACATAACTACAACAACAACCATGTCTTCCTTGCTTTCCCAGTGTAATTGTGCACTCATGCTTAGCTTAGAGGACCCATGCTACATGACACAGCTCTCATATACAATTTATGCACCTCAAATTACGTCATTAATACGACTTTCTGCCGCTCAGTGGTTACACTGAACCGTCTTGCGTATTAATGACTTAGCATGCTTCAGAATCACGACCGTAAAGTATTAATCCACCTGAGAGTTGGATGCAAACCCGATGTGTTCCCGTGGACGTTGGGTTTAATTTTAATTGCGTTCGGGCAAACGTTCTGCATCGTATTATGGATGTACATTTTTAACAACACGAATCGTAAACAGTGTTTTTGTCAAGGAGAATTTCAACCGTTTGTAAAGTTTTGAGATTGAATAACCAGTTAAAACGTCCAGTCGTGGATTTGTCACGGTGAATGTAAAGCAATTTTAGTAGAGGCATCATATTTTTTCCGTTTTTGCCGGTTTCAAAATTGTGTGCGAGTACTTTTTTTTGTTTATAGCGTAATCAAACACAGCAGCCGCTGCGTGTATTGCTCACCAACATTGTGCATTGCTGGTCTGAATATATGCTCACTAATGAGTGAGGGGAGTGGAGGGACTGATATGTAAGAATTTTATACCGGCCCTATATTACAAAAAAGACACCAGGGCCCGATGACAATTTCTTTCCAAAGCTGTTCTCTTTCGGGATAGCCGTATCAAGCGCTCATACATCGAGCCGTGAAAACCTACACCAGTACACCAGGGCCCTGTTTACAAAAAAAAGGTAATTAAATGTTATTTCGCTGCTTAATATTAACGAAATAACCCATTTTCGTTGAGCGCCCCAAATGTGCATGTAAACATTCGGGTTAAATGGGAGAATATCTGTTGTGTGCATTACTCTGTGCACAGCTCGGATAAAAGATAAACCCCAAAAAATAATAATTTGTTGCCGATGTTCCATTCTCTGTCGTTGTTGACATGTCGTTCTCTCCGCAACCCTGTGCAGCGCTTTGTTACCCTCGGGTGAAAGGCGCTCTATAAATGCTATTATTATAGACACGTGTGGCACACTGCGCTACGAAGCCGTCGGCCCGAGTAAGATTCTCGGCAACAGATATCATCAGTAGCGGGTGATATCTTAATCAGTCCTGGGGCTCCCGTAAGTCAACTCATCCTTAAATTATTGCCTGATGCGCTGTTTAAACATCCGCACTGGGGGAAACCAGGGCCGGTCGCGGTGCTAACCACCCCATCCCACTCGTATAATTATAATAGCATTTATAGAGCGTCTTTTACCCGAGGGTCACAAAGCGCTGCACAGGGCTGTGGAGAGAACGGAATATCAACAACGTCAAGACAGATCAACTGAAAGTCAAGCAATAGCGAGAAATTATAGGACATAGCACATAAAGCCAGCAGAAAAAAATTATAATTATAATAATTCGACAACAAGCAAGAAAGGAACAGATGTTCCCAAGCAGACGCAGATCGGAAGAGAGAGATATGCCGTGGTTGCCCTCACAGGGTCTCACCGACAGCGCTTGTTGACCCAACAGTCTGCAAGGCTACACGGGGTATATTTGTCTTTGTTTTGAATATATATGTAGAGCATACCGTGCCGAGACTCAGATCAGTCACATGCAGGCAGATTGCCATATCAATCAGTCTGTGGTCCTAATATTGAAACAAAGCAATATCACTGAAAAGCATCGAGGGGAATGGGTCCTGGATCTGTGTTTATCCGTTCGCAATCATAGCAGCCAGCACGCACAGAGAATAGATCATACCTTCTGTTCATGTCTATTGGACTTGATGTAGGCAGGAGTTGTTTGTGTTCTCTCTGTTTACTAATTTACGAATGGCACAGCTGTGTGTTTTCAAAAGGCTTGTTTGGATGGGGATGCAATCGTTTTTGTAATGTCCCCGAATGTTAAATGCGTGCCATGATAATATGGCCTGGTTCATTTAAAAGACATTGGTTGTTTTACGTTTTATCGAAAGCCCTGACCTCAATAGAAATAGTTTCGGAAAAAGTATAATTGGGAAATAAATAATGTAGTTTAAACACAAGTGGAACTCCATCACAGTGGACCAGAATGAGGCCCGCTAAAGAACAAGCCTAGCTATTTTGCTAATGTCCAAATTAAAAACACACCATAGAGATGGAATACTTAGAAAACACAGTTGTATTCTGCCTACCAAGTATGCTTGTATGGCTGTAGTATTTTTATGTATCGATGCATGAGCATTGGTCTGAAGAGCTGTTCTTTTGTGATAACCGTGTTCCTTCTCTCTTATTCGCAACGCTTCACATCGTGATGAGATAGTTAGGGTCTCGGATAAATGTGCTAGTCGGGAAAAACACTAACAAATTTAATTGATGCAATAGCATTTTGAGAATTGCTTTACAAAGCTGCTCTTACGGATGAGCAGAGTCGGCCACTCCCCCTCCTCTCATTCGCAACGTTTCGCCTCCCACATTGGAAGCATCCCCAGACGTTCATTCATCGAGCTGTAAACACCTGCATCAGTGCCATCGCATTTTATTTACGCCACATAAGTAAAACAATGTTCAGCACTCTTCGTTCCACAATGCTTTTTACGAGTTGTACGAACAGTTGTTCGACAAGATGTTCAATGGCTCACTCCCGCGAGCTGGGAGTTTCTTCAATTCGCGAAGAACATCTGCGCAAACCTAAGCAGCAGTAATAATAATAATATCATTTTATATAGCGCCTTTCACCCGAAGGTCACAAAGCGCTTAACAAGGGCCGCGAAGAAGACGGCATGTCAAAAACGAAAGACAAAACCCCAATAAAAACCAAAGCAACAAAAAATAAATGATTAAGGCTGCATCGAATATACTGAAAGGGACACTTATATAAACGACTGCAAACTCAAGTGTGAAAGAGGGTTCAACTACGACAACCGAAATGTGCGGATATTTCGTTTTCCATCCATCCATTTTCTAAACCGCTTGTCCTGGTGAGGGTCGCGGTGG
>JAZEWU010000013.1:5732061-5744251 GCA_036362915.1 Geotria australis
CCCGCTTCACTACCACGGACCGGTACAGTGCCCGCATCACTGCAGACAAAGTTAACTTAAGAATGTTTTTTTTATTTCTGTAAAAAAAAAAATCAATTGTGCGCACACAACAAATGCAGCACTTCGCGATGGGATACGCTCTCCCTGCCAGATTGCAATTAAAAACAAACTCAGGTCTACAGAAACCTATCAGGAGTGATCCCAATACACAGAAGGATAAGGGTGTGTGTGTTTTAATTGTAAAGCCCGTGCAGTCAAGCAACCGGAAAGTGAAACAACAGAGAACGAGTCTAAATCAGAAATTCTGTCAGATGTGCCGTGAATATTTATATTGTCGAGACAACACACGTAACGGGTGGAGCGAGGGGTTTTCAGAAGCAAGGGCTGTTTTGTGGTGCGACATGAATGGCAACTCTGTCGGAAGCTTACCTGTCACCGAGTCCCGTAATGTTGTAGCGGAGAGCGAAACTGAACGTCAGTAATGTAAATCAGAGAGCTTTATGAAGGATTATTTGATGAATTATTGAAGAAGCAGCCCTGGACGTGCACAGGAGTTATTATATGAACGCATGACATGCAGCGATACGGTTTAATGTTAATCTTATATAAAAACCAATTTGGATTGTGTGTGTTATTATGTAAAACGGAGAGCTGCTCTGATGGCTGAGAAATCAGAGCACTGAGCCAGCACGACTGGCTTACAAACTCATTACGCATTGCTGTAGAGCATTATGGGTAAGAGGAAACATGGGAAAAACTCCGTTATGTACCTCCGCATGTTATGATTTCCATCCCTGCCATGGATTGTAACGATATCGTGGTAGAGTGGTTTGCGTGTTGCAATGAACCCCAGAGCTACGTCTCCTGCTAGGGTCTCCCTTGGTGAACAGGTCTGGAGTCTAGAATTTCTGCTAAGGTCTCCCTTGGTGAACAGATCTGGAGTCGAGCGCTCCTGCTAGGGTCTCCATTGTTGAACAGCTCTGGAGTCCAGCATTTCTGCTGGAGTCTATCCTTGGTGGACAGGTCTGGGGTGAGGTTCCAGACAAATAATGATCCGAAGACCCTCCAACTAAAGGAGGTTGGTATTAGGAAGAGGATCCAGCTGTAACATTCTGCTCCAATAGTTCCACCAACTGGACCACCCGGGTCAACCGGGACTTAGAGCTGGTTTAACTTCCCGATCTGAGAATTAAGACATTGATTTGACTGTAATGTGACAAACACTGATCTCAAAGCAGAGTGTGAGGGGAAGTGCACCCCATACGATGTAATTATAATAACAAGCATCTTGAACAGATTTTTCTATAGAACTTTTGTGAAAAAATAATTATTGGGCAGCCATTTGTAACTAAATTGGGGTATGTTGCTTTTCAATAAAATGCACTGGGAATAAAATGGGAAGAAAGATGTACTTTAAAAAGTTTATATGTACAGTCTAAGATAAGATGGTCTCTTTGTATTGCGAGGCTTGACCGTAACGCAGTACCACTCTAAAGCGACGTTCATTTGAGACTCAATAATGAAGTTAATGTCCTGAATTAATGTCTGAGTATATGTATATCCAAGGTTATATGACCCGACAGTGATGTGTGACATCATCTACCCGTTAACGTGACCTCAATTAAGTGCCTGTCATACAGTCCCGGCCGTTATACTCTTAACAATCAACTGCAAGCACGGCTGATTGCTGACGTAACCGAGCCGTCCTGTGTCTCTCCTCCCGTGATCGTAACTGACAAGTAATGTGATCCACTACACCTCGTCACGTAGTTCATGAGCCCTGCTGTTAAAGTGAAGACGTGCAGGAATAGGTGAGGGACTTTTGGCGAAAACCCAAAAGTCCCTCACCTATCATGGGTGTAGCAAAGACAATCCTGCACAGAGCCGCGGCGAGCCGGAGCCCATCCCGGCAGACACAGGGCGCAAGGCAGGGCTACACCCACGATGGGACGCCAGTCCATCACAGGGCACCGGGGGCAATTCAGTTCGCAGGCCAACTAAACCATGCAGCAGAATGTCTTTCTTTGGGCTGTGGGAGGAAACCGGAGTGCCCGGCGAAAACCCACGCGAACACGGGGGAGAACATGGAAAATCCACACAGAAAGTTCACCCGAGCCAGGATTAGAACCCGGGACCTTCTCGCTGTGAGGTGGCAGCGCCACTCACCGCGCCACCATGCTGCCCTTTAGCCAAGACATGGGGACAAATGTGGCCACCATCAAACCAATAGCAAGCATCCTTTGTTTGGCTGCCTGCAATGTTGTGGTGCAGGCCATTACAAATTTAGAAGGGCAGAGGTGAGGGCAAGCCCTATGTTAGAGTGGCACAATCTCTCCCTACCAGAGTCAACACCAAATCTGGAATTCTATTAGAAGAGGCAACTTGAAGAGGAGAGGAATTTTACCCTGGAGATACGCGTTTTCTCTTCCCGAAAACCGGGCCCGGCACGGATTCGCAACACCGCTGACACGGGTCATGCCAGACATCTAATTTCGGGTTGATCCGCCTTAGTGTCAGTCACCGAAGGCCATACGGATGTGATGAACGCAAACACCTCAATTGTAAATCCTAAACATAACTGTTGATAACGTGTTTGTTTTAGAGTTAACATGAAGGCTTTCGTGAACAATAGTATCCATAATAAAGCACTTTTGGGTTGTTTCACGTAAAAAAAAAAGTATCTAAAACCGGCTGTGAGGTGCCTGATGAAGCTAATTACAATTATCAGCGGAACGTCATGCTCCATTGTCAATGTTGTGGGTTCGCTCTTAAACATACCGGTGAGCTGAAGCAGTAAAGAATTTGCACGTTCTGTTAACGTGATAAGTACAATCTTACTAATTAGCCGTGTCGGGGTAGAGGCGGGTTTACGACACTTATTTTTTACGTGACTCAACCCAAAAGTGCATTAATACGTTTATTTTAAGTAAAATTAAATGTAAAAAAATATATTCAGAATTTATGGACTGGCGTCCCATCCTTGGGCATAACCCTGCCTTGAGTCCTGTGTCTGCCGGGATAGGCTCCGGCTCACCACAACCCTATACAGTATTAAGCAGTTTTTGACAATGACGAAAAAATATTCAGAATGTTTTGTTAATCTGCTGCATAGTTGAGGGATGGAGCCGTTTGACCATACTTCACCACACCAATCAGTGTGGGTTGGTGAAGGGAGTCCAGCACTCGTCCATATATCCACCCGACAATAAAGTTATCCGTGGCTCGGAATTAAACTGAGGTTAGATAGGTCCCAGTTCGCAATCGTATATTCTCCTTTCTTGAAAGAAACACAAAGCAAATACAATAAATAGATCGACAAGGAATGGTACAGTCAGTACAACTCGACGTTTTCAGTCGCAGTGAAGAACGTGAACAGGTATCAAATAATTGTGTGAAGGCCTGTAAGCTGGGGGGGGCAGGTGTGCTTTGGCGCTATAGTTATCAGGAGTTGCAGCACACCGGCACAATGGGGATCAAGGTAGAAGCGTTCACGTCGCGATCCCTGTCAAGTAAATACTTGGTCCGTCCATCCATCCATTTTCTAAACCGCTTGTCCTGGTGAGGGTCGCGGTGAGAGCAGTTCCAAACAGCGTTCCCGAGTTGCGTTCGCAGACAACCGACTATCCTGCTGTCTTTGTTAGCTCAGACTTAACGCTGGCTCCCTTCACGGTCCCCACCGGCACGGGCGCTGCAGCTGTCTGGTATCGCTTTATTTGCAGAGTCCGTGTGGAGCGCATCAGGAGGAGCCCCCCACCAATCCTAGCGGGCTCCTTGCAGGCATCATCCACAGTGTGGCTCACGCGACAGATGCCGGCGGCTGCAACGGGGACCCAATTAAGCGTGCCGAGCGACTTCTTCAGTCTACATGCCACGCTCGAGCTGGGGATTTCTCAGGTCTTAATTTTTTTTTTTCACGTCCCGCTGATTTGCTGGCTGTGATTTTTGGTGCGGATGCGGCGCGGTGTAATAAAGTGCCTCATCCCGCAGTAGCAGCAGCGGCCACCGGATATGTGTTCTGTGTTAATACCTTATCGCGCAAATAACTTTGTTCGTTGAATGTAGGGCATAATTATCGAAGGCTGTGAAGGAAGGAATAAATGGTAAATGGCGACATTCTACGCCGCTGTTTCCTGGTAACACACCGCTCTAATTACAACTCTCGCCAGGCGATATCAGGGGGCACCTTCAGGTAAGTGAAAGATGCCTACTTTCTGAATGCGCGTATTAATGAGTGCGAAAGATTAATATCTAGGTTCAAGTTTCAAGTGCATGTTGTTTAACTAGGTGACAACTCCCGAGACCAGGATAAAGTCCCAATTGCAATAAAGATCCGGGTCCCCGATTTGACAAAAACAAAACAAACCAACAAAACACAGCAATTAAGTAAACAGCAATCACAACAACAAACACTATATTAATTGAGGAATCCAAAATATTGCAAACATAAATCAATGTTAAATCAAAGCTAAATGTTACATTCCCTGCAGCGCAAATTGGCTTGGACAGATTACGCCCAGACTGATCATGGCGCAAATTATAAAACCTATCTACAAAGACATGTAAACAAACGAGAATATATGGTACAACAAATGGCATGTGATGTTATGATAAAACATTAACAGTTTAGCACCACATTGTGCTGTAGATATGCAAGCCATCAACGACATTATTAAAGCGACAACATTCTAGCTGAACAATGCACTGTATTGCTGTGGAACATCTAAGATTATGAAGTTATTTGGTCCTGAAGGGTCTGAATTATTTGCATAGCGAAGGGTATGAGTAATGTTCCTATGCATTAAAGGCAATCATTCGAATAAAGGAGTAATTTGGACAGTAACCTTATGAAATCCACTGCGAGTACATCTTTCAGTAAACAAATGTGAGTTCATACAGGGCTTAAATGATTTTATACGAAGACCAGTCATCCATTACGCATATAAAGAGAACAAATAAACAACTACAATGCCCTTATTTAATCGTGTGCGCTCAAAAAAGTATAACCTTTTTTTTTTCTGCTCATAAACAGCATTGTCCTGGAGAATCGTTGCGCTGCATTTGAATTCTCGCAGCGCAAGAAGGGAATTCTGTAGCCGAGCGAGGTCTCGGGGTGGAAGAATTCTGCTGAAGCGTGTGCGGGAGTGCCACCCTCTCATTCTCCCGTGTACGATTATTTCAAAGTGTGCTCATTACACCACAGCAGACATTGAGAACGCCATGGGAGCCTAAACTCTCCACAAAATGAAATAAGCTACTCCACATTTGAGTTCTTGCCACACGCATCATGAAAACTATTGCAAACCACAGGGGAATATAAAACACCTATTAGTCATTGCATTTTAAGTACAGCATAGTGGAACGTGCCTTATCCTGTATTCTGCAATTAGCTGTTGGTAACAGTATGTGGCTCTTCCTATTCATCATCAGCTATGATCAAAATCCACTGCTGTACGAAGGCCTCCACAAGCTGTCGAGATTTCTCATTAACCTTTCATTCATTCATTCATTTTCAGAAGCCGCTTAATCCTATACAGGGTTGCGGTGAGCCGGAGCCTATCGCAGCAGACACAGGGCACAAGATAGGGCTATACCCAGGATGGGACGATAGACCATCACAGGGCACCGGGGGAAATTTAGTCCGCAGGCCACTTAACCTATGCAGCAGCATGTCTTTGGACTGGGGGAGGAAATCAGAGTGCCCGGCGAAAACGGGGAGAACATGCAAACGCGACACAAAAATGTGCCTGAACCTTTAATTCATTCATTCATTCATTATGCATTCATTCATTATCAGGACCCACTTCACCCATTTAGGGTCACAGTGAAGACAGAGCCTCTCCCGGCAAACACGTGACACAGGGGCAGGGCTATGACCCAGGATAAGATGCCAGTCCAATTTAGCCAAGCAAGCCAATTGACGTAGGCAGCATGTCTTTTGACTGTGTTGTTAAACAGAAGTAGCTGCCAAAAAACCTACGTGGACATGGGTAGAACGTGCGAACTGCACGCAGAGGAAGGCACCAGAGCCAGGAATCGAACCTGGGATTTCGTGCTGCAAGGTGGCAACGCTACTGACTGCGCTGCCGTGCAACCACGTCCGCATGATTTTGCAACGCAATAATACACCGAACACAAGCACACGGAACGATTTAATTGCTCTGTCTCACCGGTGAACGTACTCCCTTGGCTGCCATTCCATCATTATTCTTGATAATCAATCATCATCCTTACTAGTGACATGCTGTGCACAAGCCTACTTGACTTTCTGGGTGGCAGGGTGGCGCAGTGGTAACCATCTGTGCCTCACAGAAATCAGGTTCTGCCCGAGGCGATTCGATTCTTGCCCCGGCGCCTTTCTCTGTGTGGAGTTTGCGTTTCCTCCCTCTGTTCTGCATGTGTTTACATCGGGTTCTCCGGTTTCCTCCCGTATCTAAAACAAACCACTATTAATTAATTGGCCGATAACGTCATAATATATAGGACGCAGTGTGTGGCAAATGTTGGGCCTGTTTAACAGCATGGCTGTGTTTCTCCTTCCCGCCTCTCTGTGGTTTGCTTATGCCTCTGAATCAGTCTCTTTTTTATCGATTATTATTAGCTCTTCACAGTAATACTGGTCTTGGTTCAAGTCCCACTTCGGGTTCCTGTCTGCGTTGAGTTTTAATATTATCTCGCCTCATTGTCCTTTGGGTGCTCCGATTTCCGCGCATAGTATACAACATAAAATCACACGTCAATATTTGGTGTCGGTTGCTCTTCAGAGCTGTTCTTTCGGGATAGCCGTGTCAAGCGATCTCCATCTCTGCCTCGCGACGTTTCGCCTCCCACGTTGGAAGCATAACGTCTGATGATTCTTCCAACGTCGCGAGAGAGGGAAATCGCTCGACACGGCCATCCAGAGAGAACAGCTGTGAAGATCAACCAATAATGAATCGAGGTGTGAAAACCTACATCAAACACCGAAACTCCAGGACCCTCTTGAAAAAGTCTACGAGACTCAGTGGGGAATTCATGGGTAAATAAGAAAATAAATTACTTCTTTCTACCGGAGTGAACTTTTTAAAAATTAGTTGCTCACTGTGGATTATGGCACAGTGCAAAAATGTCAGAAAACCACCGGAACGCACTGTATATTATATGGCACGTGGCCCTTGCAATTACACAGTAGGGAATAATGCACTGCGTTAGAAAGTGTATACATAAATACATATGCATACTTACACACCGTTTGAATTATTTCACACTTTATTACTCACGCATTTCAACAATCTCTTTTTCCCCCCACACAGGCAAGAATTTCCTTTCAATATTTACAAACGGAACACGCCTCTATGAGCGTGGCTCTGTCCAAAGCCTCGTGTCTCCATAGTATAGCTCTTTTTATGGGGGTCAAGGTAGAAGCGTTTTATGGGGGTCAAGGTAGACTTCGAAGCCGAGCTGAAAGACAACGATGTCCAGAAGCTGACCATCGTGCTTCGAAGAATCACAAAGAAGAAGAAGCTCTTTTTATGAGTCAGGTCACGTAAAATAAGTGTCGTGAATCCGCCTCCACCCGACACAGCCAACTCGTAAGGTGAAGCTGATGGCAACTATCAGCGAAACCGCCTGGCTGCCTCCTCCACCTCTCTGCGCTTTCCTCGCGCCTCTGAGTCGTTCTCTCGTCGAATAAATACCTTTGACATTGGATGAATATGTGCGCGTTATAAATGTAAAATTATTATTTTAAATGTTGTGGGTTTGCTCTCCAACATTCCGGTGTGCTGAAGTAGTAAAGAATCGGCACGGTTGGTTCGGGTGACAAACCTTACTAACTGGCTGTGGAGGCGGCTTTGCGACACTTTCTTTAAGGTGACCTAACTCATAAAAAGAGCTATACTACGGATTACATTGGTAACGAAACCCTTCGTGTTAAATTTACAGACCTCGTTCTCTCTATCCAGCTCTGCAAGAGTGGGACGTTAACTGCTATACACAGGAACGGCGTCATGACTAATGCTGGTGGGTGCTCTCAGACCGTGCGGCACACTGGGTTCCTAATGCCATTGTGTTCCACCCCGATGCGTACCAGGTCTCGTGTGACTAAGCGATTGGGGAATGTTTGTCTAACGTGTCTTTACGAGTTTTACTACGGCCACGGTGGCGCGGTGAGTAGCGCTGACGCCTCACAGCAAGAAAGTCCCGGATTTTAATCCCGGCTCGGGTGCCTTTCTGTGTGGAGTTTACATGTTCTCCCCGTGTCAGCGTGGGTTTTCGCCGGGCACTCCGGTTTCCTCCCACCGTCCAAATACATGCTGCCAGATTAATTGGCGTACTGACTAAATTCCCCCAGGCGCCCTGCGATGGGCTGGCGTCCCATCCTCGGTGTTCCCCTGCCTTGCGCCCTGTGTCTGCCGAGATAGGCTCCGGCTCACCGCGACCCCTGTACAGGATTAAGCGGTTTCTGAAAATGGATAGACGGATGATATATAATACAATACACACATAAAACAATACGTTCAAAAATCTGGCATGCCCCGTACCACGAGCAAGGGGCATTTCGCCC
Source organism: Geotria australis (assembly GCA_036362915.1). Taxonomy (NCBI): domain Eukaryota; kingdom Metazoa; phylum Chordata; class Hyperoartia; order Petromyzontiformes; family Geotriidae; genus Geotria; species Geotria australis. The sequence goes on from JAZEWU010000013.1 coordinate 5,740,604, forward strand.
GAGGTTCTCTCGAGCAGTGGTTCTTAACCTGGAGGCGTCATCAGCCTGACGATGCTTCCAACGTGGGAGGCGAAACGTCGCGAGGGGGATAGAGGGGAGATTGCTCAGTGACAACGGCTATCCCGAAAGAACAGCTCTGAAGATCAATCGTCACGAATCGACCCTCGAAAAAGCTACATCAACGCCGCGATGGGACCGCGCGCGTTGCACTGTTTACATCCGAAAACAGCTCCTCTCACGATGGGGGCCGCAGCATCGTGCGGCGACACGGCAGCACAGCGCGCAAGGGGCCTGCGGGAAGAACATGACTCTCCACGGCAAAGGCCTTCCCACGGTCCCCCGGTGCCTCGGAAATCAATGCTCTCACGCGATGATGGACAGCGAACACAGAAAAAACTGACAAAACGTCAGCGGCCGGCGCCAGCCGTCTTTTAATCAGTCTGCCAAACCGTGTTCTTCCCGTCATCAATACTGCACTCGCATTTCTGCTAACAAATATGATGGGGGCCCTCAGAATATCTTGCGCATTTTTGGAAGGTGGGTGGCACGGTCGCGCGGTGAGTAACGCTGCCGCCTCACAGCCAGACGCAGCCCCGTTCGAATCCAGGCTCGGGTGTCTATCTGCAAAGAGTTTGCATGTACTGCTTGTATCCGCGTGGGTGTTGGCCGGGCACTCCGGTATCCTCCCACAGTCCAAAGACATGCTGCCGCATAGGTTAATTGGCCTGATGCCTAAATTTCCCCACGGTGCCCTCTGTGTCTGCCGGGATAGGCTCCGCGACCCTGTACGGGATTAAGCGGTTTCAGAAAATAGATGGTTTCTGACGATGAATTAATGAATGATATTTGCAACACTCAGCCAGCCAGCTTGACGAACGGGGCTAAGTGCATTGAAAGTACTCCCGTTGAACAAGTACCACAGATGGGACCCGCCCGCAACGTCTCAAACGGCTGCGGTAAATAACACTCATCTTTTTCCGCTTCGCTGCGCCATGGATTCGTAGCTCGCGGCGCTCAAAGACAAGGAGACGAGCTGCGACGAGGGGATCGCGGGAGGTTGATGTGTACAGGAGGAACGACGGTGGTATGCAGGAGGGAGTTTGGAGTGTATTGGAAGAAGAGACGGACGGGTGGATTGGGAATGCGTGTTTGAATTATTCGTTGTGTCAAGCGTTGGGCTTTTGGAGCGTCGCACCTGTACACAAGGAATGGGGCGGCAAGGTGGCACAGTGGTGACATCTGCGCCTCGCAGAAGGAAGGTCCCGCCCGAGTTGGTTCGAATCCCTCCTCGGGCGCCTCTCTGCGTGGAGTCTGCATGTTCTCTTTCTGGTCTGTGTGGGTTTCCTCCGGGTTCTCCGGTTTCCTCCTACTTGGCCGATAATGTCATAATAAAAAAATCACCTCTTCACCGACTCACAACAAACCGACTGAACGAGGCTCCGCGCCTCCGAATCAACGGGTGCAATGCGCCCGGAGAATATGCGCGCGTTACAAAAGTATATTATTATATATAAGACGCAGTGTTTGGCAAATGTTGGCACCAGCTAACCGCGTGGCTGCCTCCCCCCACCTTCCCCACCTCTCTGCGGTTTCCTCGCGCCTCTGAGTTGTTCTCTCTTCCAATGAATACCTTCGAAATTAAATGAATGTGCCACACGTCATGCGTTGTATTTATAAACAAAAAAATTACAAGTTCCGTAGCAATGCTCTCTACTGTGCAGGCCCTCTTCGGCAACCCCTGCATGTTGAGTGCCCCTCTGAGCTTCAGCCCCGGAGGAGCGGTGCTTGGTTTTAAACTCAGAATCCTCGACTGAAAGTAGGCACCTCTGTGGTCGTTTTTTAACGCACAAAAACCATCCATCCATTTTCAGAAACCGCTTAATCCTGTACAGGGTCGCGGTGAGCCGGAGCCTATCCCGGCAGACACAGGGACGCACCAAATCCTGTAGATGAAAATGGTTCGTACCCTTGAAGCTAGCGAATCTATTGACGTAATTTCTATAAAACTCAACCGGTTTTGAGAGTAATTGAGTGATTTCTAAATAAGCTGCGAATGTTTGGATGATTTGCAACGACAACATTTTCGTTCTTCACACAAAACACTGTACGTTTCTTTCTCGTGCGTTAACAATTCCTGTACAAAATAAAGCATACATATACGTGCTTACGTACAGATCACACCTCGCACTGAACCTCAGAGATAAACCAAAGTACGTACTCTATTGATGTAGGGTGTCCCTTCTCGATTCATGAGAACTGCTCTTAAGTACGTACAGTACAATAACATCAACCATGTTGGGATCTGTGGAGGATGATACATGGAATCGATGTTGTCCCTGAATCGCCTCACCTTGGTACCCACATGTGGGAATGCCGTGAATGCCGTTGAGCTCGCAGATACTTTGGTGGGGAAGTATGGCTGTGTTTCTTTATTCGGCACAGGGCTTCTGGCTGTCGTTGTTGCTGAGCACAGACATTACGAGTTCTGAACAGGTAACTTCACTCCACGTGTCTCCCAGCTAAACTCCCCTTCCCAGCCCAAGCACCTCGATTCTCTCCCCCTTTCCACCTCCCATCCCCCACACCTCCCCCACTCCTCCCATCACCCCCTCCTACCAACCCCCCACCACCCCTCCCATCCTCCCACAACTCCCACACCCGGGTGACGTCACCAGGTTATTGGAGTGGACAGGTGTCGGATGACGTCATGGTCGGACGTCATCATCCCTTGTTTGGGTGTGCAGGTCTCTGTGATATCTGTAATCTCGCATTGCTGGTGGGCCAGGCGCGTGTTCGGCTTGCATTATAGACTGCAAGCCGAACACGCGCTGCCGCTTTACATCTCCAGCGCTCGTGTTTAAATAGTGATGTGCTTGCATTATAGACTGCAAGCATTCTCATTGATTTTCCGAATGTCTTGAAGATTTCTGTTGTTTTTTTTCCAGGAGAATATATATTGCCGGGCCGAATGACCCAAGTCCTTCTTCATACGTAATGGGAAGAGACACCGGCTGCTTCTCTTTAATTGGCTGTGAGAATCTGATTGGCACGACTTAAATGTCTCTCGTGTTTGTAATAAATAAATAACACGCCCCAAATAGATCACTTTGGAATGCATGTAACTTTTAATTTGTAAGTGTCCTATACCTGTTATAATTCAAGACCAAACTTTGTTTCTCGTGGAAATTGAATCGTATACACTCAGCGCATAAATTCGTGAATGCGGTGGACCATAGGCCCATAAGATAATGGAGTAAATAATGAAAACATTATGCCGTACATAATCCTTTACAAGAGCACATCATGAGTATATTTATCAGTCCAGCTTTACAATGGTAACATATCTTGATAATGAAGAACAACGGACCAATATGCGTAGAGAAGAGCGCCTTCAATGGATTTCAAAGGAACAAACAATAAAAAATAAAACGGAATAAATGCCGAAAAGTCTGGAAAAAACACAAGAAGATATATGCTTGAAAATACACTCAGAGACAGAATACAGGAACACATGCATAGAGGAACAAACACACTCGAGACAGGATATTGACTGATAACAAACACAAGTGGGCTTGGGCAGGGCACACTGCTAGATGTTCAAAGCACACTAAAAAACACGGGGAGCACAGGGGGACCTGAAAGGACAGG
>JAZEWU010000013.1:5744315-5758644 GCA_036362915.1 Geotria australis
CATGTTCAGCTGAACCACTCAGAAAACGCCTGAATATGCATCCAGCTTGGGAGGCGAAACGTCGCGAAGGAGAGAGAAGGAACACTCGATACGGCCATCCCGAAAGAACGTCTATGGAGGGAAATTCTAAGACGATAGATGGCACATGGTCAAGGGTGATGTCAGAGTAGCAGCCAAAGGAGTGAACGTGTTCGATATGATGTCGATCGTGAAGATGTGGTCATACGATCAACTCAGTTTGTGTTTAGAACCTCGATATGTGGCGCAGTGAGCAGCGCTGCCGCCTCACAGCTCGAAGGCCCCGGGTTCGAATCCCGACTCAGGTGCGTTTCTGTGTGGAGTTTGCTTGTGATCCCCGTGTCCGCGTGGGTTTTCGCCGGGCACTCAGGTTTCCTCCCACAGCTCAAAGACATGCTGCTGTAATTTGCCCCTGTAGAGTAAATATTCCCCTAGCCACGTGATGGACCGGCGTCCCATCCTGGGAACAGCCCTGCCATGCGCCCTGTGTCTGCCGCAATAGGCTCCAGCTCACCGCAACGCTGCACAGGATTAAGCGCTTTTCTGGCAATGGATGGATGGATTGATATGTGTTTGCATCGTGAATTGACGAGCGAGGGTCTTCATCCATGGCTGCTGATAATGCTAATGTTATGTAATCAAAACACCACGCATTGCATTGCATGATAATACTAGCAATAGGCTAGTAATTGCAGTCTTATTTATAGAGGCACATTTAAAAGCATAATTGCGCGATATATCTATTTGTGCAACACGGTGTGCTTTTTTACAAATATGCAACGTACTTTGAATAACTAGGCTTTCTTTTTTTTGCAGAATGAGTCTATGGGAAGGTGACTGCTTGCCCTTTAAATGAGATGACTCAACTCAGCTTTGCTCCCGAGAGAAATAGACATTCGAAACACGGGAGACTTTTCTGTCACTCATTCAGATTGATAGTTTATATAGTCCTGTGGGACTGGCAACACATTTTTTAACGTCAATAAGAACAATAATTATTATTAATCGTTTCTATCACAATGCGTCTCACAAAACGGCAACACAAACGCGTATTTAATCGAAGCCGACCATTAACACCGCTAAAATATATAGAGTTTAATGCGTTGCAGCATTAACAATGCATTTTAAATCATCTAAACATTAGTGCAATGGGAGTTAAACATCTGTTATGCAATTCATTACGCGGATCCGTGTGTTAACATCACAAAACTGTCCCTAATGCTCAGGCAACGTGATGGAGAGCGGCTGCATCATTGCCTGCTCAATGAAAATTTCCCATGCATCAGTGAGTTCAGCGACGAATTGTCCTTTGCCAAACAGTGACCTCTACATGAGCACATTTCCAGCTGGCAGAGTTTTCTGCAGAAGAGGACAGGACAGACCAGCGAAGCCAGCCAGACAGTTTTTTTTTAATATTTCAGCTGGAAGGAACCGTTGAACGGTGTCGCTCTTATTTACAGTTGTCCAGCGGTGAGGAGGTAAGCAAGCTTCAACATCTCAGGGCAAAGGGGGGAAATTATTCAGTTAATCTAGGCAACAAAGCCACTACCGACCGGGTACCTAAAGCCAGCATTAAATTCCACCCTGATGACTCCTGTGCAATGTGCAATAAGCTCCTTACAATTTATTCCCATCACAATGGTTAAATGTTTAATTAGTTTGTGTGTTTGTATTGTATTTGTTTGGTCACTTATGTTTTGTGCAATGGTGTGTGTAAATGTTTACATAATGTTCTGGTTCGTTGTGTTAACTTGTGATTTTTATATTTAATTTATCTTGATCAATTCGCGTGTTTGTTGTGTCGCCGGAATCCCGCAAAGAGCTTGCAAGCTCGCTGGGTATTTTCTGCTGTAATAATAAACATCTATCTATCCTGATCCGACCCTTCTCCCAATTGTGACTCCGATTGGACACCCCCCAGTCGCCCTTTCCTTTTCCTTCAATCGTCTCCAATCCTTGGACGGCACGGTGGCGCGGTGAGTAACGCTGCCGCCTCACAGCAAGAAATACCCGGGTTCGAATCCCGGCTCGGGTGCCTTTCTGTGTGGAGTGTGCATGTTCTCCCCGTGTCCACGTGGGTTTTTGCCGGGCACTCCAGTTTCCTCCCACCGTCCAAAGACATGCTGTCAGGTTAATTAGCCTACTGAGTAAATTGCGCCAGGTGCCCTGCGATGGACTGGAGTCCCATCCTCGGTATACCCCTGCCTTGCGCCCTGTGTCTGCCGGGATAGGCTCCGGCTCACCGCGACCCTGTACAGGATTAATCGGTTTATGAAAATGGATGGATGGAAGAAAACGTATGATCAGTTCACGTTTCATGGTAGGCAATATTAATAGGTGAGTGATTGTGGAACGGTGTTTACTGAACCCATGCGCAGGCACGATTTTTCTTCCTTGTTGAATCAACATTCGCACAATACACAAGCCAACTGTATTGCACACTTATGTCACAGCGTGTGTTACAGAGTGTGGGTGGTTCTTTTGCCAGTAATTTGTGTTTTCTGCCACGAATTAACGCAATCGTTTTGGTAAAATTATCTGCAATTCCTCATGCAATATCTCATTAACAGTGTCCTGGGTCATGACATGAAGGCTCACACGTGAACTATAAATCTTGCATAATAATAATGCATAACCCACCAAACCCAGCGTGTTAAGTCTGTGATATGGCAACACGCGTTGAGCTCCTCTGAACGATACCTATTCTCAGAGGGTACAACGCACTTAACAATTATATTTGATTAGAAACACGGCTTTGAAGGAAGATAAACGGAATGCAATCCTGACTAAATGTTTCCAGTGAGACAATAAGAATAATAATAATAATGATGCAATGCCAGGCCTGGTCATGGACGAGACACTGATACCGAGGCGCGAGGAACAAGCAGAGAGGTAGGGGGAGACAGCCTGGCAGTCAGCCGGAGCCAACCTGACAAACACCGCTCTCTGTATATAATCGAAAAATGAATGAATTAATTAATGTGTTTTAGTTATGGGAGGAAACAGGAGAAACCGGAGGAAACCCACGCGGCACATGGGGAGACCATGCAAACTCAACACAGAAAGGAACCCGAGCCGGTATTCGAACCCGGGCGCTTCTTGCTGTGAGACGGCAGCGCTACTCACCACGCTACCGTGCCGACCGCATGTGTTAACCGTAGTGACAAATGTGAAAAAAAAAAATTGAATTTTGTTTTTGTTACTTCGGTCGCAGAGGGTAGGGAGGTGTTGGGTCGATTGGGGCAGTTTGGAGGGGATGGAGGACAGGAGTCAAATCCACGGAGACCCTGAAGGAATAGAGACCAAGTTGTGGCAGCTCGCGACTGGAACGTTTTTGGAACAGCACAGCAGGGCTCAGACGTGCCCAGGGGAGCACAGGTTACATGGATTATATGTCAGAAGTGGGGGTTCTTTAATCAAGGAAGAGGTTAGAGTGGTCTCCGAAAATGAAGTATATTTGGCTGAGAATACTGCATGAATAAAGGGAGTTGCTGACAGTTCGACAGGACCTCTGCTCCCAAGCGTGTCAGGAATTAATGTTTGGTTCGCGTGCTACGTTCCCTTAATTGAGACGGAATGTTTATGTCAAGGGATGGACAGGAAAGAGGTTACAATGGCACGAATCTAATATATTTTTCTTATTCGAATTCGATTCGATTCTTCGAAGCGTGATGGTTATATGACAGTTTCCAATTGCAACAAGTTCTTCTTTAGTTGTAGACAGTCCTTCAACATTTAGAGATATAATACTCAGTGCTCGCCTTAAAGGCGGCGGGCATTGGCCTCTCTTCTTGCTCCAGACTGGGGGGCTTCTGGCATCTGTTGAGCTTCTGAACATCGTTGTCTTTCAGCTCCTTGGCTTAGAAGTGTTTGGTAGAATTTGCAGGTAATACCAAGAATTACTTGACAGGGATCGTGACGTGAACGCCTCTACCTTGATCCCCATTTGTCTTATTAATTAATTCGTTGTCAAAAACCGTTTAATCCCATATAGGGTTTCGGTGAGCTGGAGCCTATCCCGGCAGACGCAGGGCGCAAGGCAGGGGTATACCAAGGATGGGACACCAGCCCATCACAGGATTATAATATCTTATAAAATTGCAATATGATTGAGTGCTGCGTCGAGTACTCTCGGCAGACCTTTATCCTCCAAAAAGCTTCAGAGCATTTCAACACTCTCAAGTGGGTCCTGCATTGAGACATTTGGCCTCTTTCATTCATAGGGGGGGGTGTCAGGCATGTGGAACGAAATCAAAACGCCTGCTGCTCAACACAGATAGATTCAAGGATCCATTGCTCTACGACTATCTCCGTGGGTACGTCTCTGGTCTTTAAACGTGAATTTAGGTGTGAAACTTTTTCATGGGCGGAAAGTGTGATCAAAGTCTTGGCAAGAGATTCATAGTTTTGTTTTCTTGCTCATAGTTTCATTTCACTTTTGCGATCGGGGCAATGTCATGAGACAAAGTTATAACCATCCACAGGGCAATGAATCACCCTATGTCAGAAAATGGCCTGCGGAAGATGATGTTTCTGAACTGCATCTGAGATCCATTATTCACACTCAGGGGTGCTACAACTTGTCATACCCTGATTGGGTATACCCATCCATCCATTGTCAGAAACCGCTTACACCTGTACAGGGTCGCGGTGAGCCAGAGACTATCACGGGAGACACAGGGCGCAAGGCAGGGCTATACCCAGGATTGGACGCCAGTCCATCACACTGGACCTGGGGCAATTTAGTCTACAAGCCATTTAACCTATGCAGCAGCATTTCTTTGGACTGTGGGTGGAAACCGGAGTCCCTGGCGAAAACCCACGCGCGACACAGTGAGAACATGCAAACTCCACACAGAAAGGCACCTGAGCCGGGATATGAACCCGGGGGCTTCTTGCTGTGAGGCGGCAGCGCTACTCACCGCGCCACCGTATGGCCCTATGGTTATACCCTGATCTTGTAAAACATTGCATTGAACACCTGGTAATTGTCAACGTTAATCAGATACAAACATTTCTCCGTCATTGCTGGCATAATGAGATGTTTAGCGTATGCTTGGGTTTCAATTGCTACATTATGCAAAATTAAATGTTTGGTTACTTCATCGTAATTCTAATTACGATGGCTCAACGCCAAGATCATTTCAACTGCCAGTTTGCGTTTGATAACATCGTTGTGGTCATCATCGACCAAGATCAATCCACAGCTGGATGAAGGACTACCCCCAAGCCGCCGCCACTTCTCAAGATCCTACGATGCGACAATCCACCTGGCGCCACCTGTGTACAAACTCACTTCGCTGCTCCATCTCCTGTAGTATACGTCCTCCACGATGCGATCCATCCCATGGCTGCAGAAAAGTAAGTCTTACAGAAGTATAAATGACCCGGTGATGATCAGTTTTCTACATTACAATTTAAACAAATGGTATCAGATCATGTCAATTCTAACTAATACAAAGACTCGTTTATAAAACTATTGACATTCCTGAGGCTCTCTCTATGTGTGAGTAGCGATGCCGCCTCACAGCAAGAAAGCCAGGGGTTTGACTCCCGGCTCGAGTACCTTTCTGTGTGGAGTTTGCATGTTCTCCTCGTGTCCGCGTGGGTTTTCGCCGGGCACTCCAGCTTCCTCCCACAGTCCAAAGAGATGCTGCCTTGGTTAATTATCCTGACTAAATTCCTCCCGGTGACCTGATATATTGTAACTTGCTTACCCCTCCCCGCTGGACAACTGTTACAAAGAGCTACATAGCTCAACGGTTCCTTCTAAATTGAGAATAAACTGATTGCCTCTGACCCCATTCAACTCACCACCAACAATTTTTATCCTTTGCTTTTTCATATTTTAAAAAAACATTACTCATTTATTTCATAATAATAAAGTTGTCATTTTTAACATTGCTTACATTACAGCACACGCCCATTGCTATACAGATATAGTAAGTTGTAGGGAACTAAATGGGGGTCACAAGACATCAGGACCACCCTGTATATTAGCGTATACGGTCAAACAAAGATCCCCTATATAGCCTTAACAGACTGTAGGGACAAGTGCTGTTAGCGAGCACATATGAAGGTCGACACGGCACACGAGGGGGTGGGTGACCAGCACCACGCCCGGCCGCCTTTGTCTCCCTAGTGGCGATGTTTACACACCGCACTAGGTACTCATTTGAGGCTGAGTCGACCTAGGGGAGGCCCAGGACCGGTTTCAGAAAATCGTCACTGGTGTTGGCCGTGAGCGGGATTCGAACTCGGGTCGCCAGATTCGTAGCCCAGTGCACTAACCACTGGGCTACGGTAGGACCTCGTCTTCGGACTAAATTGCCGCCGGCATCCCATCATGGGCACACCCCTGCCTTCCTCCCTGTCTGCCGGGATAGGCTCCGGCTCACCTGTATAGGAGTAAGCGGTTTCTGACAATGGATGGATGTATGGTAGGGCGTCGCCGACACGCGGGGGCTGCATGCCTGGGAAACCGGTTCGTCAAATGTGCGAGCTGAGACAAATCAACGAACCGGTTAGGCGAATCCACGAACGGGAAAGAAAGTATGCCTGCGGTGTTCAAATTCGATTCGATTCTTCGAAGCGTGAAGGTGATATGACAGTTTCCCATTGCAACAAGTTCTTCTTTAGTTGCAGACAGTCCCCCAACACCCAGAGATACAATAAGTCAGTGCTGGCCTTAAAGGCGGGCATTGGCCTCTCTTGTTGCTCCAGACTGAGGGGCTTCCGGCATCTGTTGAGCCTCTGGACATCGTTGTCTTTCAGCCCGGCTTCGAAGTGTTTGGTAGAATTTGCAGGTAACACCAAGAACTACCTGACAGGGATCGCGATGTGAACGCCTCTACCCTGATCCCCCTGTTGTCCTGTATATAGCATCCATAAAGGCAGGTTTGTGACAATAATAATGTGATACAGCTTTATCCGTGGAATTTTTGTTTGGCTCTCTGCAGGTTCTTTCTAACCCGACTGATGATCGAAAATCGCTGCATTCAGTCGCACAACAGGAACGCAGCGACCAGCCCCGATTTGCCACGAGTGACTCTTTTGTGTGAAATGTACACGCACAGATGTCGTCTCCCATTCAAAAGTGTTCCGTTGAAGTTCGAAAGTGGGCAACGACCGGCATCCACCATTACACCTGCACTTGTCTAACCGCTGCGATTGAAATGTTCGCACTGGATGATGGATGCGTTTGTGCAGCAGGTTACGCTAACGCAGCGGTCCTGTATTTACTCCGCCGGGTGGAGAATATGAGATGGCAGCTCCCACTCTGGGTTCCAGTTTGCAAGAAGCCACACATGCTTGTGGCAAAAACATGCACACAAAATTCGATGATAATATATGCATTGTCCTAGAAACTGATTGGCCCACACCAGATAAAGTATACAAATAATGTAGACTATATAAGGTTTCACCTTTTCTGGCAATGTGTGGCTTCTTGGAAACTGAACCCTTTGCAAAAAGGTGTCCATTTGGTGTTTATAAGATGTTAGCACTTGTCTCATTTAATGAAATCCAGTTGGAGATGCTTGCATATCAGGATAGGGGAGCTCACGTCCCTCAAGTCAGTGTGGACATCACCAGATCAAGACATGTTTGTGTGAAGGTGCAAACGAAGGCGAGGCAGCCACATACAACGTCAGGATTTTATATTGAAGAACATCACAGCTAGTATAATACATTCCAAAAATTAGAATTAGAAAACAAAAGAATCTTAAAGAACATTTTAAACTACAGTACCTGTTGATATTTCATTCCCAAAATACATGAAATAACCATGATACAAAATGTCTGATAAATATCAACAAATAAGCAATGCACTTAATTTACCATGAACGCAGTGCATTACGGAACACACCTGCACCCGCTACCGCTAAGACATATTCCGTTCCTGAAGTATTTATTTACTCCACCTTGGAATGATAGAATTTACAAGACTTATGAGGTACACTTGTGGGCAAAACTAAAAGTAAACATCGAAACCAATTTGCCGAGTGCTCACCGGAAAATAGCGCGAGTGAGTTAATTGAATTTGTCTTGTGGTCATGTGGGGGCTTCAGTTCATCATGAGCACTAAACAGATATAATGTTCAACTCCAATACCACACAAGCTTTCAATGTTGTTTTCCAATGGCCACTCTGCTCAGAAATCTAGGTGGCGATCATCTTTGCATTGCATCAACGCGACATTAACGAAATGGGTTACACACGGATAGCTACCGTGTGGTTGTTGTAACAGTAAGGGTATTTTGTGATGAGTCGTGCTTTCGTACGTTTACGTTTGAGAAACGTTGGCAAGGATGCAGTCCAAACGAAAAGTGGGCATCACTATTAGTGCTTCAAATTACGCAAGTGTGAAAAGTAATGTACATCTTTACATGATCAAAGCAAGCAAACATTACTCGACAACTTTCGGGAAAATGTAAACATAGAAAAGTTTCCCTTCGTTTTTTTTGTCCTTCCTCTACTTTGAAAACAAAATTTGACGCCTTTATTTTACATGGTTTTATTTTACCCCCATTCACATTTCTCTTCAGCAAAACGACATTATCAAGAAAATTAAGACTGTGCAACTGATTTTGTAAATAAAGCCATTGTTTCAATGCATTACAGAACACGCAGCGGTGGTGAACTTGAAACGGGGTACAATTCTGCAGTCAAATCCCAATACAATACACGCACTTTCCAAAATAAACAGTGAGTACATATAAAACACGATAATTGAGTACAATGTTTGATTTACCGTTTTGTACCTGTGATTCTTTATTTCAAATTCAAGGACCACAGAAGCATGAGCAGTTCAGTGCAGTTTAAAGTCTTGAAATTCTCCACATTTTTCCCATCCTCATAAAAGTCCATTCCTGCCAGTAGCAAGCACTCCCAATAAAACGAGGCCCCATACACTGCACACATCAATTCCTGCCGAGTTGTCAAGTCCTCTTCCCAACTTCATCCCTGCAAAACCAGAACAATGCATTAAACAAACAAACACATTGCCAGTCATCTTATGCAGCAGCAATAGCGAAATTGCACCCTCTTTAACCGTCCTTCATTTATATAGCGCATTTCAGAATTTGCGTCAAAAGATGAAAGCTTGTAAAGCGGACGCTGTTACCATAAATGATCGTACTTTGGTGAAAACGGAGCTGTGCAGGGCAGTGGCAAGGAGTAAGGTGGCATTTACTATAAAACACGTGCCGTTAATGTGCTGTGGTTTAAAAGCAATGCATTACCTGTTCTGTCGGGAATCTTAATCTGTGAGCTCACAGCTCCCGAGCCTCCATCGCTCTGGGCTTGCACTTCGAAGGAATACATTCCCCTGTCCGGCAGTACCAGCTCCACGCCAGTGTGATTGGTTATGATCTCTTTGTCGGTGCCTCTGTCCAGCGACCTGTAGGACACCTGTATAACAAGATAAAATAATAACAATACTGATTATGCACGATTTGTTCTTCCCGTGTCCGCGTGGTTTTCGCCGGGCACACCGGTTTCCTCCCACAGTCCAAAGACACGCTGCTGCACAGGTGAACTGGCCTGCTAACTAAATTGCCCCCGGTACCCTGTGATGGACTGGTGTCCCATCATGAGTGTAGCCCTGCCTTGCGCCCAATGTCTGCCGGGATAGGCTCCGACAGGATTAAGCGGTTTCCTGACAATGAATGGATGGTTTATGCACAATTGATCTTGGGTGATATCACACAAGTCCATTGCGATTGTGTGCTGTGCACCCCATCCTCCAACCGATGACGCCTTATAAACTTGAGCTGTCACGTGACACAAACAGGCGCGTTGTTATTGCTTCGGCATGCCAGTATGTTCTAGAGCAGGGGTTCTCAACATGTTGGACCTCATGGTCCACTTGGCACATTTATGGATCGCGACCGACCCGGTGAGAATGGCCATTCTAGAGTAGTCAACATACATCGAACAACTGGGTGGGGACGTTTCTCTGGTAGTTACTGTCAGAATTGTCCGGCCATTGGCAGATTTAAACTCCTGTCGTGAAAATCCGATCCAATAATAATGTATTGTACAAAATCACTTTGTTAACTTGTAAACTTGCAATGTAACAAACTACGTTTCTTTTAAACAAAATAACCTTTATTTAGTAAGTATCGCCGCGTAAATTTGCATATTTGCATCCATGACATTGGTGGAAGAAATGCAATTAACCTTTTCAAGCATTAATAATTTATAATCCCCCAAAGATGGCAGTTACAATTATGGAATGAAACACCTCATTAAAAAAAGGTGAACAATGCATGCAACATAAAATTATATTTTTCTCGCTCCCAGCGCTCAAAGAACACAGTGGAAGGAGCCGCTTATGCAAACACAAATCGGTGCACAAACAGGACACACTATGTGGCACTTATGCGGCACTGTTCGTGATGGTTAATTGCATATTAAAAACTTGCTTGATAAGATGCTTTAACGCTGTCAGCGTTTTCATTGTTCATATATCGAAGCCCCTCCTAACGTGGCCGAGCGAAAAATAAATTACCGGTTACTCAAAAAATTATTATTTGAATGCAATTTACCTTGTATCCAGTGACAGCAGATTCATTCTCCATGGCAATTACCGGGTCCCAGTACAAAGTAACCTTGGTGCCATCCTGCTTCAGGTCGATGTTTTTCGGAGGCTTGCTAGGTGCTAGCGACAAACCGGACAAACTGTTTAGTGCATTGCATCAGATGAGAGGTTAGACAAAAAAAGCACAGATGATTCACCAACTGACTCTACTTCAAACTGTGTGATGTATAATTTACAGGAGCAGAACATTTTGCAAGATGTATAATGCTGATGTACTGCCCTGCGGTCACGGCACAGAAAGTGCGGTGTACTGATGGAGGTTTTCGCGGCTCAATGTACGAGAATCGCTCTCACGAGCTGTTAATGAATGAATTCGCCTGATAATGCCACGATCGTGCGTGGCGGAACGTCGTCGCGAAGGAGACAAGACGAATACTCGACACGGCTATGCCGAAAGAGCAGCTCTTGAGAGCAATTGTGAAAAATATCGGCAACAACACAAATCATTCACACCACAGGCTGTGCCCTCAATGATTACAATCACAATCATCTCTCTTTAACTTTGACGATCAAAACCAAAATCCAGCCCTCAGAGCCACGAGCAATAGTCGGCATTACAAAATTCAGCTTTTCTTATTGTGCTGGGCTGGTGGAGTTACCTCTCATTAAAACAAACGGAAATGCCCCACCTGCTACAGTCCGATATGATAATTGTCATTTGTGCTGGCCAGGACATTTTATCAACGCTAGCCAACCAGAACATATGAGAAGCTCTGGCCATGGGCATCAGTCCAGGGCTCTAAACTTTTCCACTGTGAATTTCAAATGTGCCCCTCGTTCTTACACACGCCGCCTTTACACGCAGCGCGAGGTTCTGCAATCGCAGCCATTCTCGTGGCCAACGTGAATTATTAACGGAGCGGTTTGTCAACAGCCTTTAATTAAACACAACACACGCGATAACGCTGAGGATGAGCTTCACGCGGAAAACTGGCAGTTCAACCAGGCAAGCCACAGCGAAAGCATTATTTACGATGCTCTAAGCGCCACTTTAGCGTTTTCGCTATTCTACATAGATGCGGCACGGTGGAGCCTCACAGCAATAAGGGCCCCGGGTTCGAATCCCGGCTCGGGTGCCTTTCTGTGTGGAGTTCGCATGTTCTCCCCGTGTCCACGTGGGTTTTCACCACGCACTCCGGTTTCCTCCCACAGTCCAAAGACATGCTGCGGCATAGGTTAATTGGCCTGCGGACTAAATTGCCTTGTGATGGACTGGCGTCCCATCCGGGGAATAGCCCTGCCCCTGCGCCCTGTGTCTGCCGGGATAGGCTCCAGCTCACTGCGACTCTGTACAGGCTCAAGCGGTTTCTGAGCAATGGATGGATGGGCGGATAGTTTTACGGGTGGCAGCACTTACGAGGCTTCTTGGTGACAAGCCGAGCAATGTGACTGGGTGGTCCCGTGCCTCCACTGTTGTATGCCTTGACGACCAGTTGGTAGTCGGTGCTACCCCGGAGACTTTGGAGAACGGCGCTGGATTCGGGGCCATCTGTCCGGGCACTCTCAGCCGTCATCTCCCCCTCGAACATCTTCCAGTACACGATCTGCGAGACAGGCGTCACGGCATCGTGCGTCAAATTTCGGAATTCTGTTTTGCAACCCGTGGGTTGTTGCAGTTGACTGCGATATCACATCAACTTTGCAATGATATTTCACCTTCTCATTCTGTAGTTTTTTTGGTTGTTTGACCGTACTTCGGCACGCTGGTCAGTGTGGGTTGGCAAAAGCAGGGAAATTGGGGAACAATGATGGATTGTGTTGCACTGACCCCCCTCGCACGATATACAAATTGATTTATAACGCAGACGATTTGAAGAGCACGCGATTGCACGCGTTGCAAATAGCCGTACAATGCGAATTGAAACACGAATTAATTTTAAAACTCACCCAAACAGTGGCATGAATTTGGCAACGCAGCGCATCTTTGCACGGAATTAATTGTGCCAAAGCTTAATGGATTATGCGACAAGATGTTATCTCCTCATTTGTCACATGGTTAATCCACGTCACCTGTGGATTACCAGAAGAATAGCTGTGTGAGCGTGCTAATGAAATGAAAGCGGGTGAGAATGAAACATTGATAAGGTCTCAGCTGCAAAGCGTTGAGCTGTCCAAGCCAATAATTTAAGCTAACAATAGAAATAACCGATATGATTGAGACGTGGTTTTTTTTTGCTGCGATAACACGCTGTTGATTGGCACAAAGAACCCTGCAGCATTTTTAGCACAGGTGTAGCACGCATGACATAGCTGCATGAAAAATAGTTTGGCTAAAAAAATATTCAACCTTCACTTTCCTTTGTCTTATTTCATAACAACTGTGTTTCTACAAAGCTTCAAGCAGCTTAGACGGCTTACATATGTTTTGAGGAAAGTTTAACTGACAACATTTTGCACCAGAGTCTCATATGCCCCATTGTAGCTGATGATGTTTTTTGAAGGAAAAAAAAATGATGGAAATCTCATGAATAATGGCCAAGATTAGTATGTTGCCCTAAGAGTAAACTCAGTTTTAAAAAAAGGCAAATGTGGAATCCCGTATTTCTTGCTCGCAGCAGCGGGTGTTGCAGGTGTTGCGACACCCGCACTTTCACAGAAACATGGGGGTCAAGGTAGGAGCGTTCACGTCGCGATCCCTGTCAGGTAATACTTGGTATTGCCCGCGAATCCTACCAAACACTTCGAGGCCGAGCTGAAAGACAACGATGTCCAGAAGCTAACCGTCGCGCTTCGCGGAATCGCAAAGAAGAAGACAGAAACATGATTCCATCCCCCCCACTTTTTCCTGAGGTAGTCTCATATCATATGTTGTGACACCCGCACTTTCACAGACACATGATTCCATCCCCCCTACATTTTCCTGCAACGCCCGCGGCTACTCGTCCTGGTTAGTCATATCACTGGAGTGGCAGAATGGGAGGAGGAGGGCGACTGAATAGGAGTCGGAGAGATTAAAAAACGGGGCCTTACTTCGTAAAAAAACGGGGCCTTACTTCGTAACCGATGACGTGCTCGGTGCTGGCGGTGAGGGACGGAGCTCTCCACGACACCTCCGCTTCGGATGACGTCAGGCTTCTCGCGGTCACATTGGACGGAGCCACCTTGGGTGCTGCAAACAGTGTTCATCGGCACGGGGTGATGAATGTCAACGGCACATCGTTTAATAGACGTGTTCACGCGTTATTATTATTATATAGTGAGTTGATAGCCGAGCGGCCAGATTGACACCAGTGGGGTCTGCACTCTGAATCTCACACAGAGTCAGACCTCTCCCTCATCCTCGCGTGGGTTTTCGCCGGGCACTCCGGTTTCCACCCACAGTCCAAAGACAGGCTGCTGCACAAGTTAATTGGCCTGCAGACTTAATTGCCCCCAGTGCCCTGTGATTGATTGGCATCCCATCTTGGGTCAAGGCTTGCCTTGCGCCCTGTGTCTGCCGGGATAGGCTCCGGCTCACTGTTACTCTGGATGGTATGGACTATGGCTCTGCGATGCGTTTGCAGGGTTCATGTAAACCAATGCATTATTCGTTTAAGTCACGTTAAATACATTGGATCTGGCGTCTATAAATCAATTGTTTTTTATTCGTATTTGTAATTTTACAAGATGCAATGCTTGTATCGATGTAGGTTTTCACAGCTCATGATGGTTGCTCTTCAAAGCTTTCCAGATAGCCGTGTCGAGAGAGAGCTCGACATGACTATCCCG
>JAZEWU010000013.1:5758669-5791735 GCA_036362915.1 Geotria australis
CAGCAGAAAATATCCAGTGAGCTTGCTAGCTCTTTACAGGATTCCTGCGACACAACAAGCATGTGAATTGACAAAAATAAATTAAAGTATAAAAATAACAAATGGACCAACCATAAAAAAACATTTACAGACAGCATTGCATACAATTACTGATCAACTAAACAACTAAAAATACGTTTATACAATGCGATGGGAACAAACTAACAGAGGACATTCGTGCGCGCTTGCCATTTTCTGACGAATAAACGATGGTGCTGTTGCTGAAAGGGCCTTCCCCGTTGAAGTTGTACATCTTGATCTTCACTTCGAAGGGCGCGTAGGGAGCCAGGCTGTCGCTGCGGTACACGTATCGGCACGATTCCGCCATTGGGATCGTCACTTGGCGCCACGCTTTCGTGCCGTTCTCCCGGAAAGCCAGGATGTAGCCAAAATCCGGCCCGTACTGGAACTGCATGGCCACGCGCTGAGCAAAGGGAAACAAAGTTCAAACAGTCACTGGCTATATTTCAATTAAATTCAACTTTATTTGTCAATTCTGCCATATGTACAGGACATATAGAGGATCAAAATTCCGTTTCTGCTCAGACCCCGATGTTGGCATATACATGGACTGGAACACAACAACAAAGGTTTAGAAATACTAGGATAAAAAAACAAAATACTATTTTTTTTTTACATTGACACGTTAAGGTAAGCTGGGGGTCGGGGGCCGTATAATTCAACACCGTGCTGATGAGTCATAATAAGGACAAAACCATAAGAGAGTTGTCTATCCCTGCGTCACTGCTGCTGTCAGTCTTTTGCACCTCTGAATTGTTATCTCTTGGAATACCTTCAACAACGAATGTGCGCACGTTATAAATTGCATTTATTATGATTATTACATTCGTTCAACTTTATTTTGATGGTGACTGAAGAGAAAATGATCACAGTGCACTTCTTCAGAAACTGCTGACGTTTTATTGTATTGTTGTAGATCCACTCGTGGATCACAACGTTATCACGATGGGGGGCTTTGCATGTTCAAATGAACTCCAGAGCTATGTCACCACGAGTCCTGGACTCGTGGTTCGGTTGCCTATAGTGAACATGTGTGGGGAGAGGTTCCAGACAAATAACAATCCGAAGGCCCTGCGACGGACTGAGGTTGGCATCAGGAAGGGCATCCGGCCGTACAATTCTGCTCTAATACTCCCACCATGCGGGGGGGGCAACCGGCCAACCATGGTCAACCTGGATAGCGGCCGCTTAAACCGGCAACAACAGATGCCGTGTGTGTGGTCCAGCATGCGATTTCGCGCGCGCGTCGCTTGAAACGTGAAGTTACCGAGCGGCGAATCGCTCTCGGCTGCCGATAAACTGCAGGTGCTATGTGCGGGTATGCAGCGCACACCGCACCGCACAGCGCACACCGCACCGCACACCGCGCCGCACACCTTACCTGCCACGTGATGACCAGCTCGTGCTGGTGGCCTCCTCCGCCTGCGAGTTTCTCTGGTGCAGATTCCGGAGCTGCAGCGTTGATAAAAACAATATTAGTAATTGTCCATCCATTTTTCTGAAACCGCTCGATCCCGTACAGGGTCGCGGCGTGCCGGAGCCCATCCCGGCAGACACAGGGCGCAAGGCAGGGGGATACCGAAGATGGGACGCCAGTCCATCGCAGGGCACCTGGGGCAGTTTTACTCAGTAGGCCAATTGAGCTGGCAGCGTGTCTTTGGACGGTGAGAGGAAACCGGAGCGCCCGGCGAAAACCCACGCGGACACGGGGAGAGAACATGCAAACTCCACACAGAAAGGCCCCCGAGCCGGGATTCGAACCCGGGACCTTCTTGCTGTGAGGCGGCAGCGCTACTCACTATGCCACCGTGGCGCCCTATTAGTAATTGTTATTTTTAAAATGATAATAATGACGACAGCGATACGAACAAACTCTTAAGGATGATAGTGAAAACACAACGCTTTCGCTAAAAAAATGTGGCCGTAAAGCGAAAATAAATAAGCTAGATATATATACACATACACGTATTATATACAAAATTAGAACATTGCCATAAAAGTGGGAAAATATAATGAAATACAGTGTAAAACAGAAGACAGTTTTTGGTTACGGCTCTTTTCAGCCGATGTCCAGAAGCCGACCATCGTGCTTCGAAGAATCGCAAAGAACAAGAAGAGCTGAGATATAAAAAAAATAAGTCGCCCATAAACACCGCCTGATGTATAGTTAACTTAACGGCAGGGTTCCTGACGAATGTGTTACGCTAATTATTATTTGCGCCCGTGCACCGCTGCCAACTCAGGCTCGCGACAGCAACTCGCGAAACGCTTGGAGGTCGACAACAGGCGACTGCCTCCGCTGGCGTCAGTTGCACGATCGAACTTTTTAATAAAAACAAAAACAAATTACGACCATTAGCGCGCCTGTGTTAATAGTCAAATCTCTTCGGAGGAAAAGCAGAGCAAAAGTGTTAGCCGTGGTTCCGTGTCACGGCGGCGAGCCGTTGTTACCCGCGGTTATCGGTGGCGAGGAGAAGTCTCGAGACGGCGGGGTTTTGCATCTCATTAAACTTTAGCAAATTAAACAGCGAGCACCGGTGGAGATGGAAACACGGAGGATGAGGGATAAAAAATAGGCCACGGGTGGGTGAAGGGGGCATAATCCAAAGACCGTGCCTTTCCCCCCCGGGCGGGCTTTCTCTAAAGTGAATACGGCGGAACGGGGATCGATTTACCTGGATCTCCGAGTGTCTTGGACAGTACGAGCGGGGCGGATCGGATTTCGGACCGCTCGAATGTAACGCTTATCTGGAAAGCGCCTCAAAAGTGGCCACGGTGAACCGCCAAGAGATTGCGATTTTTTTTGCCGCTGGTAAATTAATAAATGCACTTAACGTGCATCCTTCCCTGCTCCATTATCTCGTGAGGCACCTCGGCACCAAAGGCATAATACCACTTGGCTTAGCTTAGACTTGATCTGCCGCGTGACATTTGCTTAGCAAAGTCGTTTGCAAACAAACAAAAGCCCCGTATCGTGGTGGCACATTTCAAGGCAGCAAAATCCGTCCACGCTGTCGTAACTATTTGCATGCCAAAACGAAGCATGCGACGTTGTTTGAAAACACCCAGAATGTCGAATTTCATTAAAAGCGTGCTTGCTTGCTATAACAAATGCTGCTTCCTAATTTTGGTCTGAAAAGCTGATATGCCGACGGACGAAAACTTGTTCTATGCAGAGACAGAATGGAGTAGTGATTACATCTGGCTAAACTTCACCATTAACCAATGCAGCAACACCAGATGAAAATAATGGGACGGCGGTGCTCAAAACATAATCATGTCCTTACCAGCCGACAAGGTCTTAATTATTCTTGACGGACGACTGGGTTCACTCTCCCCCAATGCATTGGTGGCTATAACTTTGAATTCGTACTCCAGCCAAGGTGTGAGGCCTACCACCGTGGCTTGTTCAGAATCTCCAGAAATTACGTGTGGATCTGTCGAAACAAACGAACAAACGCGTTTCACTTCGCAAAGCATTTGTTAAAAAATAACCGACGCAAACGCACGAACGGTACAGCAGTTCCGCTGCGAATGCGTTATCCAAGCAGCAGCCTCAGACATGTCACGCGGAGAGTATTTACGGTCATCGTTTTCCAGAATTGTCCCCGTAAAAAAATACACGCCCCATCTCCACTGTGCATCAACGCAAACACTTAAAAAACATATGACATATAGAAATGTCATGCCGGGGTTACGTGCGTGACGGGTGCCAATGCCACGGACAGTATTTTATTTTGACGCGTTACACAGTCGACTCGGGCCGCCCTAATAAAAGTGGCATTAAAATGCACACGGGTTGCGCCAAAGGTAGCGTTGGCATGACACCAGTGCTGACCCAGCGAGCAATATCTCATCTTTAAACATGAAGCAAGTTGCTGCTTCACTTCTCTCGTCAAAGAGCGCGGTAACACGTTGGCAACCGCGGTTGTCTTGCGTCGGGTTTTGACGTGCGGATTACGGACGCGTAGCGGAGCATGCCCAGAGTCCATCGAGTTGGAGGCAACGGTTGGTGGATCTTGTAGATTTACAAAACAGAACGGGGGACGGCGCGGTGAGTCAACGCTGCCGCCTCACAACGAACAAGGCGTCTGTGTTCGATTCCCGGCTCGGGTTTTAGCCGGGTACTCCGGTTTACTCCCACAGCCCAAAGGCATGCTGCCTAGCTTGTCGTGACTAAATTGCCCCTGGTCCCCTGAGATGTTGTAAGTTGCTTACCCCTCCCTACTAGACCAATGTCAAAAAGAGCTACATAGCTCAACAGTTCCTTCCAGCTTAAATAAAAACTGACTGGCTGAAAACTCCCAAAAAAACTTAAACTCACAAATTGGCTGCGGCCCTTTGGCAGTATCGCAAATTAGTTGTTTTTGTTTATGCGTCTGTCTGGATGTTTGGGTGTGATCGTACGTGGCAGTTTTGCCTGCATGCTGCAGTTTCCTATCACAGGCAAAAGTACAACTACTTACGCAGCAATTGACCACACAACCTGAAGAAGCAGGTTGAGTGTGATAGTGTTCCATGGAAGGGGGGGAAGCTCATTTGCATATACATGGTGCGAGAATAATTATCAGTTTGAGACGATGAGTAATAACAAAGTACTGTTCCGCGCTGCATTTTGTTCAGTGCTCCAAAGATACAATATGTGCATTGAACATGATGGAAGACCCTTTGAGCAATTTCTGTAATAACGAATAAATATTATTCCTCGCAAAGTCATTTCATTATTCTCGTCGCGATCCCTGTCAAGTAATACTTGGTATTACCTGCAAACTCTACCAAACACTTCGAAGCCGAGGAGCTGAAATACAACGATGTCCAGAAGCTCAACAGATGCCAGAAGCCCCTCAGTCTGGAGCAAGAAGAGAGGCCAATGCCCGCCGCCTTTAAGGCCAGCACTGACTATTAGATCTCTAAATGTCGAAGGGCTGTTTGCAACTAGAGAAGAACTTGTCGCAGTGGAGAAACTGTCATACAACCATCGCGCTTCGAAGAATCGAATCGAATTCGACAGCCCCCCGTTACAGCAGCCGCCGCGTGGCAAAAACTCACGGGTACGAGCGTCCATCCAGCCGGTGGACGCAGCCGGAGCCTTGGCCTGGATTCGGTGGGAGACGACGGGGCTGTGATTGCTGCTCCCTCTCCCCCACGAGAGCCGCACGGTTGTGTTGGTCGCGTCTTCGGCCACCACGACCCCCGGAGGCCCTGGGGGCCCTGGGATAATATTCATAATAATAATAACATTTTATAGAGCGCATTTCACCCGAGGGTCACAAAGCGTAGCACAAGGGCCGCGGAGAGAACGGCATGTCAGCAACGACAGAAGAAACCAAAAAACTAATAAAAACCAAAGCGACAAATACATTTTAATGATTAAGGCTGCTTGGAATACACTGAAAGGTCGTGAAACTGGCAATCTGAAGAGCGGCAACAATCTGCCAGCGTCCCCCTAAGATGGCCGTCACTTCCTTAAAGACAAACACGGAGGGAGACAGGGAGGGAAGGCGGGTGAGTGACAGGGGGAGACATAGGGACAAAGTGACAGGAAGACAGAGAGGCAGACACGAGAGGGGAAACAACGCAAATCTAAATTAAACAATGAACATTGAGCACGGTGCGACTCTCCTCAGAGTTTTTGTTCCCACACGCCGGAACGGGGCTAGCCGGGCAGGAACGCGTTGCACGCACGAACCAAGCCACAACCGGTCCTGGGCCTCCCCCCTAGGTCGACTCAGCCTCAAATAATTCCTCGGTGCACCCACCCTCTCGTGCGCCATGCCAGCCTTCACACCGCTTACCTCTACAGTCCGTTACAGGCTATATATGGGAGATCTTTGGCATCATATTATAAATGTTGGATGAACGCCCTTTTAATCAAACTTCACCATGGCTGACCGATGTGGTCTGGTGAAGTGGACGAGGTACAGGAAGGGGGAACGGGGGAGGGGCAGGCATGCTCTGTTCAAATACAACCGGACACTGATCTTAGCCATGGCTGGGCATTGAATTTACTTACGCACTGCGCTGACCACTGAGCCACCGCTCCTCCCAGTACAATTATACCCTAACGCACGTCTTGGGTGTGTGAGATGCCCTTGCTGGGAGTGAGAGACATGCCGTATGTTTATATTTATCGAATAACATTTGTATTGTATTATACTTGTATTAATAAGGGGTGCGAGAACATATTTTGAGAACCAAAGGGGTGCAGGCTCCAGTAAAGGTTAAGAACCACTGTCCTAAGAGGACCTGCCGATTTGGGGATTTGGATTCCTAGAAAACCATCCATTGTCAGAGACCGCTTAATCCTGTACAAGATCGCAGTGAGCCGTAGCCGATCCCGACAGACACAGGGGGCAAGGCAGGGCCATATCCATGATGGGACTCCAGTCCATCACAGAGCACGGGTGGTAATTTAGTCCCCAGTCCAATTAACCTATGCAGCAGCATGTCTTTGGACTGTGGGAGGAAACCAAAGTGCCTGGCGAAATCCCACACGGACACGGGGAGACAATGCAAACTGCACACGAGAAAGGCACCCGAGCCGGATTCGAGCCCGGGGCTCTATTGTCTGTGAGTCGGCAGCGCAACTCACCGAGCCACCGTGCCGCCCCACATAAAAACCCGGCTTGGTAAATCCGCGAGCTAAGGCAAACAGCCCGAACGGGAAAAGCGATATTGTTGTGGCTCTCCTGTACTGCAATTGCAATATCAGGGAGCTGAGTGGCGGCACAGTGGCCAAGCGCAATGCGCATGAAATACGAACCGGGCTAAATTTTCGGTGACGGATAACATCGGTGGCAAGTGATATCTCAACCGGTCGTGCCCCCCCTCATCCGTTTAGCTAATCCATACTAATCAGCGTCGATACTCATCGTCAAACAACCCCCACCGCTAACACGGCAGCAGTGGATTGACGTGCGGTTGTAAACCGGTCAGTCAGCATTTGAGCTGAAAGCGACCGTTGAGCTGTGCAGCTCTTTTTTAACAGTTGTCCAGCGGGGAGGGGTAAGCAAGCTACAACATATTAGGGCACGGGGGGATTTAGTCAGGGCAATTAACCTAGGCAGCATGTCTTTGGGATGTGGGAGGAAACAGAAGTACCCGGCGAAAACCCACGCGGACACGGGGAGAACATGAAAACTCCACACAGAAAGGCACCCGAGCCGGGAATAGAACCGAAGTCCTTCTTGCTGTGAGGCGGCAGCGCTACTCACCGCGCCACCATGCCCCCTTCAATGTACTAAGGATTGAGTATTAACTCATTGTACTGATGTAGGTCTCCGTGGCTCGATGTATGAGAATTGCTCTCGATAGTTGTTCTTTCAGGATAGCCGTGTCAAATCTTCATTGTTTCGCCTTCGCATTGGAGGCATCATCAGCATCAACAGGCTTCCAACGTGGGAGGCGAAACATCTCCAGGGAGAGAGAGAAATCGCTCAGTGACACGGCTATCCCGAAAGAACAGCTCCGAAGCGCAACAATCAATTATAATAGAGACTTAAAACTGACCTTGAAAATCTAGGAAGACCACAGTGCCTGCCTGTGTCGTTGCGTAACGCCAATTGGCCTTTATACATTATTTAAAGGTGCAGCCAATAAACTCATTAATAATGCACAGTGGGTGGAGTTGAACACATGTCTAACCTAATTTTGGTGTTAATGTCATCACAGAGAATGCCTCCGTAATGTTTCTGCTCCAAGTGTCCCCAGCGGCTGGGTGTAATTATGTATTCCTGCGCTCATGAACAAACATTTGGGCATAAGATATGCATCTCGGAGTGTACTTGTGTGCGTCCGTCTAATGTGTACACTGTTGTCAACGCATGTTAATAGCTATCTGTTGTTGAGTTGATGGGCGTCACTTTAATTCTAAACTCACCGAAGTCTCGAAAACCTAACATCGAACGGCTCACGTGAAATTCGAAACTATGCTGCATTTCCAAATTGCACATTTCCATTTTCAAACGACGCCTCATCGTTGGACTATAGCGATGGGTTACCAACCGTTCTATCGGCAATACTGTGTACTATGATGAACACGTTTGCTGATGTCGTAAGACTGCAACTCGGAGCAACTTGACGCAACAAAAATATGCCCTAATTGCCGAAGAATTGCAAATTAATCGAGCATGTAAGGAAATAACCATGGCGACATTAACCTTTCTGCCACTAAGTGTGTTTAAATGGCAAACGGCATCAGATAAAGGTGGTAGTAAATTCAGGAACCTTAACGAAGCAGGTTTAATTTCTTTGTCTACACCGCTAGTTGATTGTGCCACCTCGTGCACAACTAATAAGGATGGGGGCAGGATTTTCCTAGTCTGCTGAATGTTAAAGGAATTAAGCGTATGCTTGAACACAGGTAGCATAGCGTAAGCCGCCCGGAAACTATAATCTTTAAAAGAGACAAATGCATTCCGGTGCTCGCACGCGATATTTTAGATTAAGCACTTAATTAAAACATGATGAAATTCACAGATGCATAAAATTGCTATCCACCCAGGCAAGCAGATATAACTGATGGAGCAAGTTAGGATGCAATCCAAGCAATAAAAATGATTTAAAATGAAAATGAGCCCGCAGTCGCATTAATAAAGATGGCAGTGCAAAGACAGGGCGGCATTCTGCGCACGGTATATCGGCCTTTACAACTCTCACGCTCACTCCCGCGTCGTCCGCCTGGCCGAACTGCCGGAGACATATTTAATAATTCCATTTGAAGACACCGCAGTGCAGCTTCACGAAAACTCGATTTGTATCGCGCCACGCCAGCTTTTGACCGACACGCCGCTTGTGGAACGCACATACAATTTTAATCGCTGCTCGACGGAGTATTCCGCGCGACAAGTGTGTCGCTTCGGGAGTGCGAAATGTGCCTTTGATGGAATCCGCGTGTAATCACTGAGAACATCTCCGCACAACCTTCCCGGAAAGTAACAAAAACACGTAATTCTACTTTCTCTGGAAAAAAAAAATGAAACAAGAGCTCGTGATCAAACGGAGCCTCGGTACCGTGTAACAAAAAAAAGCAATTGAAAACTTGTGCTCCGACTGACAGAATGAGTTGAGCGTGTACTATTACTCGCACAGCAACAACAGACGTGTTCCGCAGTCAGTGACTGTGAGATCACCACAATTTCTTGTGCCAGGCCAGGTTCACTTCGAGGACACTTCTACATACCTGCCCACTGTCTCCGTCGCTTGCACGGACATGACGATGGCTTAGCGTCACCTTGTGCATATGGCAGCATTTGGCTATCACAGACTGGGCTCCTAAAAAAAGCTGTCTGGTGATTGGGCAATACGTTTGAAGGCCAATGCATTATCTTAGCATTTTTGTTGCATGTTTTTGCCACAAGTATGTGTGGCTGCTTGCAAATTGGAACCTTTGTAAAAAGGTGTCCATCTAGTGTTTTTAAGATCTTAACACTTTTTCTCATTGCCGGAAAGGGTTAAACCTCGTATATTTTAAAGTTATTTTTGTTTAATACAAGGATGAAGGCGTGGGTTTTCGCCAGGCACTCCGGTTTCCTCCCAGAATCCAGAGACATGCTGCTGCACAGCTTAATTGGCCTGCTGACTAAATTTCCCACGGTGCCCGGTGATGGACTGGCGTCCCATCCTGAGTACGGCCCTGCCTTGCGCCCTGTGCCTGCCGGGATAGGCTCCGGTTCATCGCAACCCTGTACAGGATTAAGCGGTTTGTGACAATGAATGAATTAATTAATTAATTAACAAGGATGAAGGACTCAACTATTATTCTCATTGCAGTTAACATTAACTGTGCAGCTGCCGCGCGGATAGCTGCATCTCATAAATTGCGAGAGGTGGCGGTGACTTGCGGAGGCCTTCATCCAGCAGTGGACCGAGCATGGCTGATCGCGACAAACATCCGGTGCACTCAAATAAGGAAACTCTATCAACTCCATATTGATCTGCTTGTTTGCATTACTCCACTGAACGTCCCTTATTAATTATTCAGCAGCCATCAGTTGATGCCATTTAATTCACAGCAGTGTTTTAATAACAAGACAACAAGTATGGCACCATCGTTAAACTAACTGGAACTTCGAGCGGCACTGCTAAATGGCAGCAGCGCAGTTGAGGTTTTGCCGCTCAAGGGGGTTCATTGTCAACACCATCAGCAGCACAGCCAGTTAGTGAAGAAAAGGTGCCACCTCTTTACTGCTTCAGCATCCACACCGGTATGTTGCAGAGCGAACCCACAGCGAACGTTTAACAAGGAAATACGAGGTCTCGCTGACAGTTGCAATCAGCTTCAACGGGTATCTCGAACAAAGATTTGTCGTAAAAAGTTGGCACGTTTTGTTCACGTGACAGACCTTACTAACTGGCTGTGTCGAGTGGAGACGGGTTTACGACACTTATTTTCTTTACCTGACCCAACCCATAAAAGGGATATGTTATAGATGACATTGGTCACAAAAGTTGTGATTATCATCATTGTCAGAAACTGTTTGATCATGTACAGGGTCGCGGTGAGCCGGAGCCTATCCAGGCAGACACAGGGTGCAAGACAGGGCTATATCCAGGATAGTACAGCAGTCCATCACAGGGCAGGGGTGGCAATTTTAGTCATCAGGTCAATTAACCCATGCATCAGCATGTCTTTGGACTTTGGGAGGAAACCGGAGTGCCCGGCGAAAACCCATGCTGACACAGGGAGGACATTCAAACTCCACACAGAAAGGCACTCGAGCCGGGATTCGAACCCGGCGGCCTCTTGCTGCGAGGCGGCAGCGCTACTCACCGCGTCTCTGTCCAATCATGGATACGACAAAAAAAATTCCACTAAGTCGAATGATCATTTCAAAAGTCCGAGATTCAACAGATGCAATGGCACACAAGTCCTAGATATCGCTTAAAGTTATCAATTTTGAACACGGCGAAATAACCTACGGAATGTCTAACACTGTCAAGCTTTTCTAAGGGGCTGCAGAAAGAGGGGGGGTGGCGTTCAGACGATGTTCCTGTGTCCTTGGGTGAACATTATTTCAGGGAGAGTAATTTGAAAAGATGCCACTCCGCTGCCAAATAATTATCCCGTCAACACGCCGGTCGTGGCGTTCCACTACAAAGGGCAACGAATCCTTTGATCCAAGACGATGAGTCAAGTACTGAGCGCTTTCATCTGTGGGCTGTGCAGATTGGTGTTGATGTGAAGGCTGGTGTTCACTCATTAGGAGTGTCATCTTCAAAGGAGCAATACACAACCAATCAAGGAGATAAAATAGCTCTGGATGTTTAATGAGGGATAATAGGATCACCACCCAGGTCGGTTTTAATGTGAATGTTGTAAACCTGAGAAATACTTTCTTACAAGGTGTTCTGTCGGGATAGTCTTGTCGAGTGCTCCCCCCTCCCGCGTCGGAGGCATTCTCGGGAGTTCTGGTGCCTCCGACGTGGGAGGCGAAACGTCGTGAAGGAGAGAGGAAGAGCGCTCAACACGCCTATCCCGAAAGAACATCTGTGAAGAGCAACCATCAAGAATCGAGCCCTGAAAAGCTACATCAGTACAATTCTCATCCGTCGAGTCGTGAAAACGTACATCAGTACGTTGTAACCCTGCTATAGTAAACGGCCCAAATGTCAAATGCAGTTCTGTGCTGTTCCATGAAGCAGAGGACAACTGGATCGTCACTTAACGTCCGTGACAAGTGATGACCAATTCTAACTCATATCAAGCCACAAACATTGGCGACTAAATGCATTTCGAAGTCCGTATAGTCATTGTTTAGAGTTACCAATACGCAGTCCATGAGGCCAATGCTATATTGTAGTATGTTTTCGCCGCTCAATGCAAGCTCGCATAACAAGCAATTCCAATTAGGTGCGAGCATCATTTGCCAGGCTATTAACGTTATTCTGTAAGGTGACACGGCTAAAGGGGACGCGATATCACTATTTGTGCAAAACACCAACACAACAATAATTACTATATCACAGTCATTTATGGCCCTTTATCAACGCACTACTGCACGTTAGTTATCAGGGTTGTTTGATAATTGCTTTACACGGCTGTTCTTTCGGGATAGCCGTGGCGAGCGCTCGACACGGCTATCCCGATAGAACAGCTTTGAAAAGCATGTGTCTTGCATCTCGCCGTGAAAACCTACATTGGTCTGTCAGGGTTTGTTGATGATGGGGGTTGATGATGGGAGGGAGTGGCTGGAGACACGCACAAGAGTGGTGCAAACATTGCTCGTGGCCGGAAATTGATTACAGGTCACCGGGTTCGTAGCGCAGTGCTACTCATTCAGCCTATTCCCCACTCAATAGACAAGTCAGTGTCAAAGTGAATTTTCTCTCAAATGAGCATCGAGGGGGTGGGTGCTTATCTCTTATTTACATTCCGGAGACGGAGGTGGAACTTCCACATTCCTATGACAGGGATTAGTCTCTCCAGAGGACACCTACTTGTTGAGGCCCTCACAAAGTGCCACTCATGTGTTTTCTTCCCTGGATGGACAAAACGCTGAGTCAACGGTTATATATACACGGAGGCAATGACCTCACATATAT
Source organism: Geotria australis (assembly GCA_036362915.1). Taxonomy (NCBI): domain Eukaryota; kingdom Metazoa; phylum Chordata; class Hyperoartia; order Petromyzontiformes; family Geotriidae; genus Geotria; species Geotria australis. Next base: position 5,771,273 of record JAZEWU010000013.1, read on the forward strand.
GTTACATTTACGATAGCGGAGCACAGCTAAACCAGAGATTATGAGCTTAAGAAGCGACCACAGCAAGCAGGGAGAGTAATGCTTCCAACGCTGAGGATAAACGAGGATTTAAGAACTTGTAAACGCAAGGTGGCTCAGGGGGTATGTACCGACATGTAGCGGAGGAGACAATATCAAGTCCCCGGTGACCTATTACGGCTTAAGGGATGTGACTGGCTAATTTCTACAATTGCAGTCAAAGCTGCTTGGGTTGTTGACATGGCTGTGAAGATAGCCAGGAATTGGTAAAGGTATTCAATTAAGACAAAGCACACAGTTTTCCCGTTAGCTGTCGGCGGAAGCGATTTCCAATGTGTACACTTGACACGTGAAGAGATTTTCTGGGTTTTTTTTTGGAAATAAAGCGGAACGTATTTATAGGCGGTTTACAGTTAGCGTGTTTTGATGTTTATTTGCCAGGATCTTTATGGTTTGAGTGATGCCGCGTTGCCAATAGCATTGCGATTTTGCAATATCGCAGCTTAGGGTATTTGCGCAATAGAAGCCACAGCAGGTGAAAATTTAAGTTACACGCGTGAAAATAAAACCTGTCTCCAAAATACCTGTCATCGCAGTCTTATCCAGTGAAAATTGTGCACCCGTAATTAAATTGTGTTGTGTGTTAATTATAGACGTAATTACAGCCTGTGTTGTGGATTTGTATATTATTAACACTCAAGTCAGTTTTTAGATAAGCTGGAAGAAACGGTTGAGCTTTATAGCTCTTCTTAACAGTTGCCCAGCCGGGAGGGGTAAGAAGGCCACCGGGGGCGATTTAGTCAGGACAATTAACCTAGGCAGCAGTTTTTGGGCTGTTGGAGCAAATCGGAGCACCCAGTGAAAACACACGAGGACACGGGGAGAACATGCAAACGCCACAGAGAAAGGTATCTCTGTGGCGGGAATCAAACGTAGGGCTTCTTGCTGTGAGGCGGCAGCGCTACTCACCGCGCCACCGTGCCGCCCCATGATGTATGGTCTTTCTCTACCCTCTCACTTTGAAGCCTATCCTACCGAATCATAGCATATTTGCCAGCAGTTCGTTACGTCATGTTGATTCTAATTTTGAACGTTTACCTCATCAGGAATGAAAGCGTAATCTTCTATCAGTCACACTCACGTAGGTTTGGTGTTCGTTGCAATTGGAATGGTCATCATCAGTGACAGTCTCATCAGCGTCAACACGTGCCACAAATCGCTTGTTGAAAGATACGGGGCTGTCATTCTGAAAACCCCATCACTGGCTTTATCAGGTTACCGATCTTTCCCATTCGTATGTGGAGAAAAACACACATTATTTTCCTGTTTAGTATGACCTTTTATCTATTACACCTTCAAGAGTGCTGTGTGTTACTGGCCTCTTGGCATTTCTAGGCCTTTGGGCCTCTGCTCAGCAAGTGTAATAAAAGCAAAGAAATATGCCCTTGTGTGAGTGGTCAACTAATCATCATCAAAATGCGATCGGCCCAAGAAAAAAGTCTCATGAAAATACGTTTAACAGGGCATGCTCTGCTGCTTATTCGACTGTTTCACGAGCGGTGGGTAGCTGTTTATTGATGGTTGGTTATGCAACTCAATAAAAAAAACACAGCCTCTGCGTATATTTAAAGCGTTGTTAAACCTGGTATTGCTATGCCCCACACTGTGACTATGTGTAGGGCCTTCGTGTGCGCACTTTATATGGCAATGTGATTTCTGTCACGTTAATTTAGCGTGTGCTTACAAATGTACTGTTTCAACTACATTTTTGCAAGTTCAGTGCATGGGAGAAGTGCTGTTTTTATGTACGGGAAAGGTGCTGTGAAATCTAAATTATACAAAATGTAGTTTTATCTGATGAAACTTTGCGTTAAACATTAAAGTCCAACGATAAATGTTTGACATTATGAAAACGCGAGACATTTAAATCTGAATAAACATTCTTGGTAAAATAAAATATCGTGCATGAAAATGCAATAATTTCAATCATCCCCATTCGTTGTCGGAAACCGCTTAATCATGCACAGGGTTGCAGTGAAGCAGAGCTTATCCCGGCAGACACAGGGTGCAAGGTAGGGCTATACCCAGGATAGGACGCCAGTCCATCACAGAGAATCTCGATATCCGAAAACATCAAAAATGAAACTCCTCCCGATTACGTACCACATTTGTCCTTGCAGATTCAATACCTATTTCGCTGGCAGATGTTGGCCACTCTTAATATTGGCAGTTTCACGACCTTTCAGTATATTCGAAGCAGCCTTAATCATTTAATTTTTGTTCCATTGGTTTTTATTGGTTGTTTTTTTCTTTCATTGTTTACATGCCGTTCTCTTCGCGGCCCCTGTGCAGCGCTTTGTGACCCTCGGGTGAAAGGCGCTATGTAAAACGCTGTTATTATTGTTATAAGGTGCGGTATGTTTTTGACTATCAGATGTGCACACAGATCGGTTTAGCAGATGGACACACCCAGAGTTACTTGGAATTGAATATGACATCATAACACACATTTTTGATAATGAAAAGGAGTGTTCTGGGCAATCCAACACCACTGCTGCCCTCTCACAGACAGCCTTATGAGACAAACCTTAGTTCTATTTGTACTGATGTAGGTGCTATTCGTCCAATGCATCGACAATGACCACAATAATTTTGTATCGGACTGCATTATACGAGACCCGTTTTAAGAGTTGCACACTTTTCAAACTGTCTTTAAATGGATCTGTGAGTTGTGCACTCACTGTCGAGACTCAAAGCTGCAGTCTGATGCAAAATGCCGTGGGTTACTTACTTCCAAAGTCAAAGGACTCGTTTTTCAGTGTGACTTAAACAGTTCAGATCTGACATGCCATCTAATTTATCATTTTTCCAGTGTAATGTGCAATTCCTTGGATTTTTCTGCCTTGCAGAGAGGCACATAAGTGAAATCGGATTTCATCCAACCAAGCTGAGCCATTCTCCCCCCCACATCACGCTCATTCCCCCCAGTACAGACCACATTTGATACTGGCTGCCAGGCAGACACAAGACAAAGATCGCCCCTATAACCTTAACAGACTTTTGGCACGAGTGCTGTTAGCGAGCGCCTATGAAGGCCGGCACGGTACAACCAGGGAGAGAATGGCCAGTGGCAATGTCTACAATCCGCACCAGGTACTCATTTGAGTGTGAGTCGACCCAGGAGAGGCCCAGGACCGGTTTAGATGTACGTCACTGGTGTTGGCCGAGATCGAGAATTGAACTCACTTGGTTTGTAGCGCAGTGCGCTAGCCACTACACTACCGCTCCCCCACACAGGCACACGCCTAGAAAGACAAATATTCCACGTATAGCCTCAACAGGTTGTTGGGGAAAAATGCTGTTGGCAAAATCACCAAGAAGGCCGGCACGGAACACGTGGGGATTGGTGACACACACATACAAGGATCCCCTGCAAGGCCTTAACAGGATGTTGGGGCAAGTGCTGTTAGCGAGCACCTCTGAAGGCTAGCACACGAAGGAGTGGGTGGCCAGCACCATGCCTGGCCATCTTTTTCCTTCTCATGGCGATGTTTACACTCTACACCGGGTACTTATTTGAGTGTGAGTTGACCGAGCAGAGGCCCAAAACCGGTCCCAGAAAACCATCATTGGTTTTGGCCATGAGCGGGAACAGAACTCCGGTTTCCAGGTTCGTCACACAGCACGCTCACCACTCCACTGGCGCTCCGCACAGTGGGTGGCACAACGACAACAACAACCGCCATTCAACCACTAAAGTGGCGGTGACATCACCACGCCGCTTGTGCCAGGCCATGTGCAGCCTGAGGCCACGTGAATTGTCAAAGTGGCTGGCACGTGCGCACACTCACGCGCGCCGGCCTGTCAAGGTGGCAGGAAGCAGGCACGTCGCAGCCGCGGGTGTTGCGGGTGTTGCAACACCCGCACTTTCACAGAAACACGATTCCATCCCCCCCCTACACTTTTTCCTGCAACACCCGCGGCTGCGACGCGCCTGCAGGCAGGAGCTGATTGCGGTCTCGGGCACAGACAGAGTCGACTGCTAAACACGCGGAGACCATCTCACCTTTGACCATCAGCATGGCCCAGGCTGACGTGGTGTCGACGGGCGTCTGTGCGGTGCACGTGTAATTGCCGCGGTGCCGCAGCTGCAGCCGCTTGATCATCAGGTCTCCAACGTTCTTCTTCTGCTGCAGGGGAATAAAAGTGCCGGTTGACACAGCTCGCCGTGCGTTTGACGTTGAACGAATACCGCCCGCGCGCGCGCGTTCATTCATTCATTGTCAGAGACCGCTTAATCCTGCACGGGGTTGTGGCGGTGTGCCGGAGCCTATCCCCGGCAGACACAGGGTGCAAAGTAGGACAATACCCAGGATGGGACGCCAGTCCATCAAAGGGCACCGGGGGCATTACAAAAGTAGATAATTATTATTACCGGTACGCCGTACCGGACATCACCGGCTTACTTTCACCACTGGGAGTACCCACACTTTACCCTCCCCCTCCTCCCACGTGACCAGCCGATCGAGAAATTCTGGTGGAACCCATTTACCACTGCTGTGTGGAAAGGGGGCGGTGGGGATTCAAGTAAATATCACCACCGGTTCAACGGCCCCGGTGGGCGATTGACCCAAAACAACGACCTCGAGTTTGCGAGGCCTGTGTGCTAAACACGAAACTAGGACAGGTTCCCGCAAGTATTACTAGCTCTTATTAGTTCTTATTACACAAACCAAATCATTTAATTAATTAAAATCCGTAGCTTCACTTCAAGATACTAATAAAGCACAGGGGAAAATTCCATCTTAGTTACATTATCCATTCAGCTCTTGTGTTTGGCCTCAAACACACACATCATTTGCATATATTGTAAGAGTGTTGAATTTCATTAGCGGCGTTGCCACACTACAATTTGAAAGTTAATTTTAAATTGCTCAGGCTGGGCGAACATATGATAAAGTGCTCCTTATCACACTTGTGAAGTTCACGGGGGTCAATTGAATTGGTAAGTGTTGCTTGAGGCGCATGTATAGAAATTATACAGTGGTGTGAACTGTATGTTAAAACCAAAATATAATGATGTTAATTTTTATCGATGTGCCATCGCGTAAAATAATTGTAAAACTAAATTGACACGGCAGCTTTTTTTTTTAAATAAATGACCTCAACTAAACTCCGTGATTTATTTTGAATGCTGGCTAAGATTACAGCTGAAGGTACTGTTAATGATGATTGCGCTTCAGAGCTGTTCTTTCTGGATAGCCGTGTCGAGCGATCACCATCTCTACCTCGCAACGTTTCGCCTCCCACAGTTGGCAGCATCACGAGGCGTTACGGTTGAATGTAGAAACTGACCGTTTATAAAGGTGACCGACTGTACGGGCAGAGTACCCCGTTCCATACAGACAGGGGGTCTCATCAAATATGGGGTCAAGCAGACAGAATAAAGGGATCCCTTGATGAAGGAACCTTTATAAACGGTCAGTTTCCACATACAACCATAACTCCTGATGATGCTTCCAACGTGGGAGGCGAGGGAGAGATGGAGATCGCTCAACACGGCTATCCCGCAAGAACAGCTCTGGAGAACAACCATCATGCATCGAGCCGTGAAAACCTACATCGGTACTGTTAACGTTGATGCCACATCTCATTGGCTGTAACACACCTCAGACGCAGCATCGAAGGCATTCATTTAAACCGGTTCTGTCCAGAGTTGCACTCTAAAAAATATTTTCACACCCAGCACACCACATCCAGCACACCACAGCCACTACGAGTCACTACGAGTCCTGGTCTACCAAGGCCACCAGAAGACACTCGTTAAGAAGTTATTGTCTGCATGTGTCTCGGTGTGTCACAGTGTTGCCATGGGTGTCTCGAGGTGCGATCCGTGTGTCTGCACGTTTCTCAGTGTGTCTACACGCGCCTCGGTGTGTCTCTGCTGCAATTCTACTTTTAGATAAATTCATTCATTTATTCATTGTCAGAAACCGCGTAATGCTGTACAGGGTTGCGGTGAGTCGGAGCCTATCCCGGCAGGACTATACCCATGATGGGGCGCCAGTCCATCACAGAGCACCGAGGGCAATTTAGTTAGCAGGCCAATTAACCTATGCAGTAGCATGCCTTTGGACTGTGGGAAGAAACCAGAGTGCCCGTGGAAAACCCACGCGGACACGGGGAGAACATGAAAACTCGACATAGAAAGCCACCCGACCCGGGGATACGAATCCGGGACCTTCTTGCTGTGAAGCAGCAGCGCTGCTCACCGCGCAACCGTGCCGCCCCTTTCAGATCAATTGTCACTGAAATTTCCCTGGTGCAAGTGGGAACACGCTTTTGGATCTTGCTTATCTGATAGAGCAAAAAGAATATGAATGCACCTGGACGTGTCTTTGAGCTCAATATCAGATTAGGACCAGGTGGCCCTTGCAGGATGAACCCTGATAACTTGGCAGGTATGCGAGAGTGAGACTGACAAATGCATGACAGAATCAGGGTGCTGTGGGAGTTGAAGCCACATTCAATGTGCACCCAACAAGTGAACCAGGAATGTGAAGTTGGAATTGATTTTTACACCATTTGCACTGTTGTGTGAATGCGTTAATTGAGTAACCGCATTTCAGACGATTCAAAACAAGGCGAGTGTTGCTCGATGCACACAGTGGGTTTTTTTGGGGAAATTGATGGTATAAACCTTAGGAGCAAGTTAAAACGACGAAAGGTTTGCCAAAGACATATGGAAAGAAGAATGTTAGAAGTAGAGCGAAGAGATAGGTTATGGAATGGAAAAATAAGGATGCTGATGATTGCTTTTCAGAGCTGTTCTTTCGGGATAGCCGTGTCGAGCGATCTCCCTCTCTCCCTTGCGGCATTTCGCCTCCCACGTTGGGAGCAACGCCTGATGACGCTCCTAACGTGCGAAGCAAAACGTCACGAGGTACAGAGGGAGATCGCTCTGGCGCCGGCAAATTGCCTGGCTGCCTTCTCTGCCTCTCTGCGCTTTCCTCGTAACCTCCGAGTCATTCTCTCGTCGAATGAATACCTTCGACAGTGAACGAATCTGTGCCATGCGTTATACATTTAAAATTATTAAAATTATTATTGTTATTATACATTATTAATTCACAGCTCACGACCGTATGGGAGCCACAGAGGAAAGGAGGGAATGACAGAAAGTGAGGGAGACCTTTTCTCATCATCAGTGGATGGTTACAACAACAAAAGCAATACCTGGCAGCACACAGGAACGGCACTATGAGATGAACGTGGACTTATTTCAAAAACACAACAAGAATATTAATACATGAATAGTTCCATCCATCCATTTTTCAGAAACCGCTTAATCCTATACAGGGTCGCGGTGAGCCGGAGCCTATCCCGGCAGACACAGGGCGCAAGGCAGGGGAACCACCAAGGATGGGACGCCAGTCCATCGCAGGGCGCCTGGGGAAATTTTAGTCAGTATGCCAATTAACCTGGCAGCATGTCTTTGGACGGTGGGAGGAAACCCGAGTGCCCGTCGAAAACCCACGCAGACACGGGGAGAACATGCAAACTCCACACAGAAAGGCACCCCGTGCCGAGATTCGAACCCGAGACCTTCTTGCTGTGAGGCAGAAGCGCTACCCACTACGCCACCGTGCCGCCCTACATGAATAGTTGTGCAATTCAATTCACTTCAAGTGCAGATAATAAAACCTGTCGACAGCCTGATGAAATAAATAGCACTCTTCCGAAGGAGATGAGGTTGTCTATGCAAGAAAGTTAGAGTTTTTGCTATTTTTATGCAAGGATGTTAAGTGTTGAGAAATGGGCTATGACATCTTCTCATATGGGTTTACTCCTGTGAATAATATCAAGTGATGTTTAATATCCATCTTTCACTCTTGTTCACGGGTAATGATGCCCATTGGCATTAGATCTTCGGTACTGAATAACCTGTGTAGTGCATACTGGTGACATGGTGAGCTCATGTAAAGAGATATCCACTTCAATGTCCGAAAGACAGATTTACTAAAATCTACAATGTATGGAAGAAAAAAACTGCCTTGATGCAAGATTTATTTTAACCACCATACAAATGACCAATAATAATGTAATCCGTACCTTCAAAATGTCATTATAATCTATGTAACTATATGCATGCTTTGATAAGAAAATAGACACTAAAAAATACAAATGTATTTAATTAATACGCCTAAACTAAACACAAATATTCATAAAAGCGAACAGGACCATGTTGAAAGATTGTGGTAATTTTTTTTCAAATCCCTCCACCCTCCACCACCTTTGTCCACCCAGCAGTATAAACGGGTACCACCACTATGAGTCGACCGGCAGGTCACATGCGGTGGGGTAAAGTGTGGGAATGCCTACCTCTTCCAACCGGAGTGCCCAGCAAAAACCCACGCGGACAAGGGGAGAACACGCAAACTCCACACAGAGACAGGCCCCCCTAAGCCGGAATTCGAACCCGGGCCCTTCTTGCTGTGAGGCGGCAGCACTACCCGCCACGGCCACCGTGTAATTATTATTACTATTAACCTGATTTGGAATGCGAGAAGGCAACCGCCCTTAGGCCGCCTTCACGCACGGACTCGGCACGTCACGCACACGCCTAACGCTCGCAATTAACGCCTTGCTGTGTACGCACAGAGCAGGCGAATTAGAGCCCGCTCGCAAATTACAGGCGGCATATTGACCGATGATGAGCGTAAGTGGGTATCTGGCAGAACGGCATCACTAGGAGGCATGAAGGCCCACGGTCAAGACTCATGAGGGAATGGCAGCCCAAGAGGTGCAACCGTGCCGAGTGTGCGACGGGGGGGGGGGGACGTCCACGGTGGAGATGGAGCGACGTTACAGCGCGGCACCGCCAGGGATGGCCGTGGCTCGGAAAGGCCTTCATCCAGCAGTTGATTGATCGTGGCTTCCGGTGAAAACAATGTCCATTCGTATTGGGGACAACGCATGAAGAATACGGCCATTTATAATCCGGTGCAAACAAGTGGCTGTGAACAAGAAGGATATATTGTCATCAGAGTTATCATTGTTTTGAGCCATTGCCAAGTTACGAATGTTGCGCATTATATGCCGGGAGATGCTACGCGATCATTTGTTAAAGCCATCTGGGGTTTGTTTGACAAACAGATACGGTGGCAGGACTGACATAAGGCATTCTTCACGTGGAGTTCATTTACGGAATGTATTGCTGCCCACAACCGTGCGTGTAACCCATCCCTCGCGCAACTTAGCAGCGCCTCTGAACGGTCGCTCCGACGCACACCGAACGTTCAATTAAAAACTACGCGCCGATCTTACTCGATGACCGCAAAGAGCGTGCCGTGTTAAATCCGCACGTTTAACAGCGCCTGTGTACATAGCCTTATAACCTACACGGAGGCAAAAGGGTGCTGCTATATTGCAATTTGGATATCATTCGTTGTACGGACAGTGTTAGTCTTTTGTCACCCTAATATGATAATTAATCTCTTACTAACTGCTCCGTACATTCCGTTCCCAGGACATTGCACCGGGTGTCAGGAATGATTCATCATTTTAATCCCACGGCTACAGTTGTTTTTTTCCCCTCTCTCGTCGAAGGTTGAAACAAAAACCAAACAAAAGCCAGTCATGAAAGCACACAGAACCTGCGCTCGGCCGTTAAGTCAGTGCCAGCAATGGCGACAATACAAATTCAGCGATAAAAAATACATCACAATAACACCAACATCAAGAACGAATGATAAAGAATCGTGAATTGTCCTCCGTAGCCGGTCTTTCGGTACAGCCGTGTCGAGTGTTCATTTGCTTTCCTTCGCGACGATGTTGCCTCCAACGTGAGAGGCGAAACATCGTGAAGGAAAGAGAAGGATTTCTCGACGTGGCTATCCCGAAAGAAGAGCTATGGAGGGCAAATCTCATACATCGCGCTGTGAAAGCCTACATCAGTACAAAGCTATATTGATAAAGAACTGGTACCTGACTTCACGTGAAACTATTATGATGTCAGATCAACCCTTCACTACGACATCTCGATGAAGAAAGTTCTGTTAGCAAAGATGTCTGGAATGAGGCTGCCAGGCAGAAAAAGAACGACGCTGCTTGACGACTGGAAGTGAGGACATCCATCAATCCATTTTCAGAAACCGCTTAAATCCTGTACAGGGATGCGGTGAGCCGCAGCCTATCCCGGCAGACACAGGGTACAAGGCAGGGCTATACTCAGGGTAGGACGCCAGTCCATCAGAAACCAGGACCGTACAGTGAAATGAAGACGATGAAGATCGGACAGGACGGAGGGAACTTTAAGCCAGGGACCTTCGCTTGGGCAGACAACTAAATAACACGCGAACTAACCTCTCAGGAGATGGGAGACAGACCACCCAGTTGGACCATATACACACACGCTCACGACCTATGGTGATCTATTCCAGAGGGCACTGGCTATGTTCACAGTTATCAATTTCAGTTTGTCCATACGGTCACTGAAAACAATATTACAGAAGGGAACTCGGAGGCTGGGAACCCTTACAAGTTAAAAAGTACAACTATTCCAACAGACGAGCACTCGTTGTTGCAGGAAACTAATAAACCCGATTGCTCTTCGTTGCTCGTGTCGGACAAGGGTGCTCCGCGGGAGAGACTATCAGTGCATCGACTGCATTTAGTTCCCGCAGGGAACCTCTGAACGCGGACAATTTACCTCGTATCACTGCCCGGTGCAAAATTCACTTCAATAAGGTTCAGCGTTATAGTGGCATAATAGCCCAGGTGACAATGACATATGGGTGGCTGTGTACTACCACCGCGTGGCTCTTTTTTGTGTTTATGAACAAGTTTTTTTTGCTCGCCCAAGTACACTTACGTTGCTTAATAATAATAATAGCATTTTATAGAGCACCTTACAGTCAATATGATGTCTGGAATGCCTTTTTGTCCCCTGATCCATGTGTTCCGCTCTCTCTCTCCCGTAGTGTAATTCCCAGGTTATTACTGCGGCGGGTATTAACCGTAAACTACATGCTACCTGCTTCACAGTGGGCATCAAACATGCAATGGCTTCGTTTGACAGGACCTGGCTATTATGTGCCGGTGTCACGCTAAACATTTTCCAAATTTGGAGAATTGCAAATCTCCCCATTTGGGATTTACACGAACCGGCATGCCTCCACAACCACAATCACCACCGCTGTTAAATTACTGCAGCCTGTGGCTGAAACATAGGGCTTTCGTGATAGCCTCGGGCGATTAGAACGGCATAAATACCAAATGAATTAAGTTATGATTACTATTACAAACCAATTAGAAGCATTCCTGTAGCATCACAAGGTGGTCATGGCAACTGGAATTATCAGACGGATACGCAAGATTCATTCACAGCTGTTCTTTCGAGATAGCCGTGTCGAGTTCTTTTGTATTTATTTTTGGCAATTTGCGTGTTTGTTGTGTCGTAGGAATAGCGTAAACAGCTTGCAAGCTCACTGGGTATTTTTCTGCTGTAATAATAAACGTCTATCTATCTATCCAGAAAGAACAGATATAAAGAGCAATTCTCACACATTGAACCGGGAAAACCTACATCAGTACAACATTCATTAATTCAGTACTACGTTTAAAAGTCGATCAGAGCTCAACGAGGCTAAAGGTCTCTCTTTTAAGGGTGACCAGGGTCAGAAATGATGGCTGGGACAATGCATTGATCCATTAATATTGATTCTTAAGCTCTTGACACATACATCAGATTGCTTTTGTAAGAATGGCTGCATTATGTAGGGGAATTGCTGGGGGCCGGAGGGTTCGGAAGATATGTAAAAACATCGGATCAATGCAAGTAATGACAGTCGCCACACTTACAAATACGTTATTGGACAAAGGCACGGCGCATGCTGGGTTAAATATAGGAGCATGCTTTTTTCTGTACTGTATACGAGAATGCACATAATGTAGGGAATACGTGACCGCGTGAAAAGGTCCGATTTGTGAACATCTACCGAAAATGACAGTCACACCACGCACAAATCACCACGCTGGTTGGGTGCTGTTTATTGGTCAGGGCGGATATATGATGGTCGGATATGCGATATCATAACATATATTGTCGTACTGATGAAGGTTTTCATGACCTAACTCGTAAAAAGAGCTATACTATGGATAACATTGGTCATGAAAGCATCCGTGTTAAATTTTCATGACTCGATTTATCATGGTTGCTCTACAGAGCTGTTCGTTTGGGATAGCCGTCTCGAGCATACAACCACCATATATTGCTTAGAACAGATTGACTTAACACAAACTACCCGTTCGCCATGCTGTTAAAAATACAAGTTTACTCTGGAATAGAATTACATTTCGAAATGAGAATAATTTTACATCTATAACGCGCACACATTCATTCAATATCGCAGGTGTTCATTCAACGTGAGAACGACTGAGAGGCACGAGGAAAGCGCAGAGAGGGCGGAGGAGGCAGCCAGGCGGTTTGCCGGCGCCATATTGCCACACACTGCTTCCTATAAATTACGATGTTATTGCCCAACTAATTAATGAGTGTTTGGCGGTGAATAATAATAATTTTACATTTCGATCGTTGGCTGGAAACACCTACCCCTTGCAGGAGCTGGTAATGCTCCGCCTCCTTCTCCATGTCGATGGGGTGCCCGTTGAGGGACCACACGAAGACAATTTCCAGGGACGGGTCGTGGTAGGCCTGGCACGGCCACACGATGCTCTCCCCAACCGAAACCATCTTGGAGGAAGGCACCACAGTGATGCGAGTCGATTCTGCGAGAAGACACGCACAGGGGGGTCAGATGCGATAGATAGCCGGTTATTATTCCGGGAAGAGAATTCTCTGCGAGGTCGCAGCGAACAGGTCTGGGGGGGAGGTTGCAGACAAATAACGATCTGAAGAACCTCCGACTTAAGGAGTTTGACATCAGAAAAGGCATCCGGCCATAACGTTCCCATCTATCGGGGGGCAAATGACCAACCCGGGTCAGCCTGGACACCGGTCGTTCAAACAGGCAACAACAATGTGCCTTCCGCTAAATGGTGGTGACGTCACCGCGGCGCCTGTGCCAGGCCAGGTGCACCTTGAGGCCACGCAGAGTGTCGAAGGCTCGCCGATAGGAGGCCACGGGACCCAGTTGCCAGTCGGGCTGTACAGCGCAGCAGCGAGCACCCACACCGTAATGCTGGACTATTACCGCACGGTTGTTTAATACAATAAAGTTCAGAGGTTGAAAAGCGCCACGAGATGCCAGCCAGCGTGTTCCAGGAAACGTTTTCCTTTTCGTTCCCTTTCTCGCGAAGGTCCAGACGCCCTTTCCTTGCGCTCCCCTTCACCAGCAACTTCCAGCCGCCGACTGTATGTAACCTTCATCGTTAACTATTTCTAGATGTCACCTTTGAAACCTCGCAGGTGACATATAGAAAATTCCGCCAAATGATTTGCCCGGTGGGACAGGAAGGACCGAGTAAGCTCGTGTCCGCCAAAGAGTGGAGGGAGACGCTGCCCAGGCGCGTCGCAGCCGCGGGTGTTGCGGGTGTTGCGACACCCGCACTTTCACAGAAACATGATTCCACCCCCCCACACTTTTTCGTGCAACACCCGCGGCTGCGACGCGCCTGACGCTGCCGCCGAGGATCGCGCGGGTCACTCGACGATTGACGAAGACGGCGTTGACAAATAAACGACCGCGATGTATCCAGCCACGACCGCCAATTAGGTCACATTTGAGCGTTCAAGGTGGAGTCATTAAACTGGCTGGCGGTGTCGCCTTCCGAAGCGCGCTTCGCCGCTGTCGAACTCACGCTGCGTTAAGTAATGGCCCGTGTTTCACCCCTCCGGACTCGGGAGGGTTTCCAGGTTTCTCCACGCAAGGTCATAACCGTATTTCTCCGTGACTCACACCGCAAAAAACCACAAGTGTTTAAAATACAAGGTGCAGTATACATGCCACGATGACTTGCGGCTTCCATTAACTAAATAATGGGATTCAGTTTTAACCTTTACTCCGCGAGCGGCCTCCTGTGTACAGTCGTACAGCTTAAGTGTGGGATAATACTCATAAAAATGTGATTAACACAACTCTGCCCAGAGGCCAAGGTGCCAAGGGCGAACCCTTCGCCTCTTCATCTGTGTGTGGCCCTCATCATTCGGTTCCAATAATCACTGTTGCAGCTCAGTACGCGGTCAGTTGAACCACGCCAGCTCGATTAATCAAACAGTAAAAAGGGTGCAGCGCTGGACATTTTTTGCTCACGCCGCTGGTGGCAGAAATGTCTCTCTATTAGACGGATTTACAGAGAGCGTCTCTATTTGGTAATTGGTAGGGTTGCCACCTGTCCTGGTTTTCCTAGGATCGTCCTGCTGTTTGCGGAGGAAGCCATTAGCTTGCAGGGAAATCCTTAGGTTTTTTTCACGGAACAAGTCATTCATTCAAAGCGGGTATTAGTCATTCCGTTTACCCCATGCACGATACGTCCCAGTTTTGTGTGCCTCTGAGGTGGCAACCCTTAGTAATTGGCCTACTCTTCCACGCTGGCCAGACGTCTTGGAATAATAATACTAGCATTTATAGAGCGCCTTTCACCCAAGGGTCGCAAAGCGCTGCACAAGGCTGTGGAGAGAACGGCATGTCAACAACATCCAGACAGATTAACTGAGAGTCAAGCAATATCGATAAATTATGTACACTCTACCCTGGGTCACACGACGTGCCGATAGCATAGCTGTGGTGCATACAGGACTGTATACTGCTGTGCATACAGAGGTGTGGGAGGAGGATTAGTCAAGGCAAGAAGTCACCGGGTTAGAATCCTGGCTCGGGGGCCTTTCTGTGTGGAGTTTGCGTGATCTCCCCGTGTCCGCGTAGATTTTCGCCGGGCACTCCGGTTTCCTCCCAAAGTCCAAAGACATGCTGCTGCATGCCTACGGAATAAATTGGCCTGCGGACTAAATTGCTCCCGGTGCCCTGTGATGGTCTGGCATCCCACCCAGGGTATAGCCCTGCCTTGCGCTCCGTGTCTGAAGGGATAGGCTACAGCTCACCACAATCATGTATAGGATTAAGCGGTTTCTGAAAATGGATGGATGGTTTCTGATAATGGATGGATGGAAAAGCTTGTCGCTGTTTCAGATGGGGCTACAAGACCGGCCCAACCACCTGTGAATGTGGAGAAGCAGACCCATACTATGGAGCACTGCCTTGTCTGCGCTCTAATACCCAACCTCTGCAGCTCAAAAGACCTTGCAGAGTTCAATAAAAATGCAAAGAACTGTGTAAAGAAATCGAAAAGAAGAAGAAGAACTTGCCACCCCGGAAAATTGACCTGGTGGCCAATTGGTTGCAAATCCAGTGCGATAAACATTGTCCCACGCCAGCATCTCTTGATTAATTAGTACTGCAGCACTAAACAAACTTACCAAGAAAGCCACGATCCAACCATGCTGCAGATGCTGTAATGTAATTTCCAAGCGCAGTCGCGTGGACCGTGGAGTTGATTGTTATCGTCGTTACAGGACACAGGAGGGCTGTACGTTGCCGTGTCTGGTTATTTCTAAGGTATGATAATGGTCAAATTCAATTACCAGCAGGGTCGGTATCATTACGTGCTATCTGAAAGTGTATTGATGTATATTGATGCTATATAATATTGGATAAAAATATAGTGTATCATTTCAATCGTCACCCATGGCTCATCCACTGCTCGATGAAGGAACTGCCATTTCCTACTATCCAGCGATGTAGAAAGATTGAACCGTAACTCATGAGAAGAGACGGCATCTTAAAAATAGAGAAGCAAATTTATGCGGCTCTCTATATATTGTACAGTGCTTGACAAATGTAAAATGTGCATAAAAAGAAATGTGCACGTGAAGCATGAATATATAGTTTTTAAATATCTTCAACTCAATTAAATTACTTTTTTTAAGACGAGCTGTATAAAATAGGAAATAAATCGTGCTGTCAATTACAGTTAATCAAATCTTAGCAAATCTAATGTTGAAATAAATGGTCTCTCTGTTAAAATAACACGTTATATGTATATATAAGCAAACGCTCGCACGCTGCCGGATTGTGTGAGATAACATTTCCTGAGTGGCAACGGCAATAAAACAAGTAGCAATTCCTCTAGCAAATAGAAATGCGCCAGCTGTTTACACAAGTGATGCCTTCATGGCGTCTGCAGCTGTCATGTGGAACCCCGGCACCGCATGACTGCTGAGCGAACTTTAAAAGTAAAATTATATTGTTATCTTAGCTCATTACCGCATTAAGACAATTTCAGGCAACAGACTTCGCTATGCTACACACACACACATCTGTCTGGTAGAGCAGGACCTCGCCGACTATGAGGAAACCGGTTTGGAAATTGCACGAGCCAAGGCAAATCCGCCAATCGGCTAGGGATAAAGGGTCGAACCGGTTAGGCTCAAATCCGCGAACCGGTTAGGCGATAAATCCTCAAACCGGTTAATGATGCAGTCGGTGAGGTTCTCTTGTATTTAGTCAAAGGGATTTGTAGTTTCCAACATTGGATTAATATTTGTTTAAATATACAGTGCTGTCTTTTTAACATTATGACAACGCCATATTCGGAATATTATGCAGCTGGCGTTGGTATTGACGGTACAAGCGCTCGCCAAAAACACTTCACCGCCATCACAGCAATGATGAAATTAATAATAATAAAAATAACAAGCTGAAGTTTCAATAAATCGGTCATTCGTTAGAACGCGGCGGCCAAGCTATGAATAAAAGTCACGTGACTCATGCAAAAGTAGACGTGTCATATTTTCGTACCTTTCAAGATTAATCTGCCGGTGCTGTTCGCTCTCCCCAGGTAATTCTCCACCATGCAGGTATAGGAACCAGCATCTTCTTCCGTTACACTCCGAATCCAGAGGCTGCCATTCTGCGTTACGCTCATCCTTCAAACACATTTCATCAAGCGAGCTTTGCACAAATGCCCGAAGCACATCTTGTATTATCTTAATCACCCTTTCTGGGGGCCACAAATGCCCCCCGAGATCGTATCCACCACCTGCTCTCTCGTGCCCCACAGTCGCCCTTTGGGTACGTTAAGTGCACCGAAAGAACAGGTCAGCAGAAAATAAACGTTTGGGTGCAGAGAGGGAGAAAACAAAAATCATTGCATAAATATTGAATGAGGGTACGTGGTGGAGGGGATCACGCAGTTGTTATGCAAATATGCGTCAAGCGAAGGTCAATTCTTTTTAAATAATCTCAAGTGCATCTTAACCGATGGACGGCAATCAAAATAACTCGCAGCCAAATGGAGCAGTAAGTGGGATCACTGATTCAACATGACAATGAAACCAAGCACCGCAGAATTCAGATGAAGACTAAAGTGCCCGACATTTATCTGCACGGGGAAGTCTGATTTTTCGCATCAACGTCAAATGCAACTGTTTGCTTTTCTTGGGTGGAGAAGTGGAGAGTGGTGGTGGTGGAGGGAGGAGAGGGGAGATGGAGGGGTAGACAGGGATTGGGGGGGGACGGTGGAATTGTCTGCTGTTCGTTTCAGCAGCAGTGTCAGCTCACCGTTTATTTTTATTTTCGCTGGTCCACCAACTCACTTACGATGCAGAACCATGCCTGACCACCCGCTGAATTGCAATGACAGTCCATCAACATGACTTAGCCAGCAACATGCACTCGCTATCATACACAAGCAGTAGGATTATTCTATCTTTATCACGGTAACCCATAGCAGATGGCTGAACAGCATTCATACAAAGTTAATGAAGCACCGTCGGCGAAAAAGAAAAACTGGCAACAGATAAAATGGATGAGTCTTGCACACTGTTCCTAATTAGCATCTGAATATCACGCTCGTAATGGAAAAAATTGAACTGTTTTCTCTTTGTACGTGAACAGCAAGCGCACGGAATGCATTCGCTATGGTGACTTTTGTCTAATCGTAATAAACTGTGATTAATAAATACAGGGCGCGCTGTGCACAACAGTGCCATGCCTCGTGCTTATAAATATGTATACATATTTGTTGATGGGGTAAGAATCAAATAAACTCCAGTTCAGATAATAATGTCCTTCACTGTCCATGTTATTTGAATGTTTGCTTGTGATTGTCTGCCTCCCAATGCATGATGTACCAAGACCGCGCTTGTGTCATTTGTGTATATGACATAGTGTACATTTTAAGCGTCCAGATTTGTACGGGACATACACTAACAATACTGTACCGGGAAAAGTCCAATTCAGCCACCTGCGCCTAGACATTGTATTGTGATGAGTACATATGCAGACACAGCGTTGTAATGCATTTATTGGTGGATGAAACAATTATATTTGGCAAAGCGATCAACTTGTAACGTCATCCTGAAATCGTCATCGGAAGGATAACTTTTGCCGGGCAAGCACAATCAAGAGACCTTTTACATCGTTCAATCTAAACGCGCTAAATGTTTTTGTCATTAGGATCTGCAGTGTAGATAATCTCTCCAGCATGCCCCCTACACAGCACGCCTCTGCTTTCGTCTCTGAGCACAGTAATTGAGTTGCAGTAAGAATACAAATGGGCTGTCCCGTGTCTATTGAGTCCTACTGCCACGGTCAGAGAAATTAACGTCAGAATAGGTGGAGTTTAAAATACAGGGCTTCCCTTTGCAGGTCGGTAGCATGCAAATGTAACTGTCCGTGGCACTACTTGTAGAGCCATGCACCTTCTTGCTGTGAGGCTGCAGCACTATTCACCGCACCACCGTGCCGCCCTTAATATGGATTTATTTACCAAAATAACCTTTAGAGTGGCTCTACAGAGCTCCCTCTAATGGAGGCCCTTCTGCCAACACTTGGAAGGGTATGGACCCTGTGCAGCGCTTTGTGACCCTCGGGTGAAAGGCGCTCTATAAATGCTATTATTATTATTTTGCCAGTTTACAAATAATTTAGAATGTGTGGCTGCTTGAAAAACTGGAACTTTTGCAAAAAGGTGTCCATTTGGTGTTTTAAGATATTAACACGTCTCCCATTGCCAGAAAAGGTTAAACATTATATATTCTACATTACTTGCAAGGGTATCCTTAAGCAAGTAACATTAATTTGTGTGAGTGCATGAAGCTATATTTTGGCAGCATGTGGGAGGGACTCGTCAGACTTAATTGCCGAACAGGAACCTCAAAACACTTCAGAAAGCCGCATGAAAAGATACGCAACAGCACGACTCTTGCTATATGCAGCCCGTAATTGATCTCCAAAAAGTCGTGAATAAACTTAGACAAGGGGATTCACTGTTAGTGCTGCCCACACAATTGGGGATGATGGGTTACACAGCCCACATTGTCCCCATTACTCGGAGGAAGTGCCTTGTAGGTTTTCTGTTGAATATGCGGGAGAAACGCTGGATTGATGGTTGCTTTTTAGAGCTTCCATCATCAGGCCTGATGATGCTTCCAACTTGAGAGGCGAAACGTCGTGAGGGAGAGAGGGAGATCACTCGACACGGCTGTCCTGAAAGAACAGCTCCTTCGAGCAACCATCATGCATTAAGCCGTGAAAACCTACTTCAGTACAAACGCTGGATTCTTTCGTACTGGGAAAATGCGTACCGTTCATTGTCCACGACCATTACATTCCCCTTGGTCCATGTAAATGTGGGAATGGGCCAGGCCTTCGGCTCGCAATGGATGACAGCCTGGCCCCCCCTTGCAGCTGGCGTCACCTTCTTGATGGGATTGCTTCGAAAATCAGGCGCCGAGGCTTCACGGGAAAAACACACACACAGCTTTACGTGTCCATAACTGTCTCGTTAAATTGCCTTACAGACCACGCTGGCATATATAAAAGTTTAACACAATGTAAAAATGTCAGGGTGCAGCCATGAAATCGTTTGCTTATGTCATTGAACGTGAAAAGGGCTTCCCATAGGGTGAACGCGAGTGAACATTTCTAGAGGGTAATTGGCCTTCGCTACCACGCTGGTCAGAGGTCTTCCAAGAGGTGGGAGTGCTCACCCTACACCCCAGCACCACACGTGATCTGCCGGTAGACTAAAGGAGTTGGAACCTCTTTATATGCTGCTGGGTGGACAGAGGCAGGGATAGATTGATAGATAGATGTACTGATGTAGGCTATCACGGCTCGATTCATAATGGTTGCTGTTCAGAGATGTTCTTTTTGAATAGCCGTGCCGAGCAATCTCCCTTTGTCCTTCGCAACGTTTCACCTCCAACGTTGAAGGCAAAATGTAGGAGGCGAAATGTCGCGAGGGAGAGAGCGAGATCGCTCAACACGGCTATCCCGAAAGAACAGCTCTAAAGAGCAACCACCAGATATATGGTTATTATTACGACAGAGGGGGTCAAGGTAGAAGCGTTCACGTCGCGATCCCTGTCAGGTAGTACTTGGTATTGCCTGCGAATTCTACCAAACACTTCGAAGCCAAGCT
>JAZEWU010000013.1:5791743-5805951 GCA_036362915.1 Geotria australis
GGGGGGGGGGGGGTATTTGTTTCAGAAACGTGTTAATTGTTTCATCTGCCGCCGCGGGATGATCGAATCGAGCCGACAAAAATCTGGATGGAAAGTCCAGCATGCCAACCATAACACCACAGCGTCCTGTGTGCAGTTGTAATGTGCATGTATCACCGCTGTACACTGGGCTTGTGGATTGATGTTTCGCCACGGGTATATTTTCGATGCCAGCAAGAAATGCATTTGCTTTGCCAGTGATAAATAGAGTGGCGGATTTTTTTTCCCGTTGAACCAAAGCTGCTGCATTTCAGTGGAATTACCACTTGTCCCCTTTGTAGTATTAAAACGCATTAATAATAGAAATATAAGGAGACCTGATACAATCAAATCTACACATGCCACACGGAGAAAGAACAAATGAATAAGAGACTCGCGTCGGTGCGTGTTCTGCGGAAACCATTTTCTGCCCTCCACGTGCAATATTACAATGTGTCAAATGTGAACAAAGAGGTTTTCCTGACAACGTCTTTAACAAATTTAATTTCTTCAAACAAAAAAAAAATAGATGTGGACGCAAGAAGAAAAAATGAAAGTTGTACCCTTTACTCTGAGTTCTCCGCTGGAATAAATCCTGCCGTGTTTATTTTCGGCCAGGCATTGATACATGCCCCTGTCCATCGGCAAAAGCTCTTGCAATATAAGCTCCCCACTCGCCATCACATTGAATCTGCTCTGTAAATCAAAGAGACACGGAGAGCGCCAAGCACGGGCCGTCATCATTGCCCCGTTACATCATTTGTTAACACTTCGAGGATAATTGTAATGCTTCGCGTGTGAAAATTGCATTCAAGTTAATTAAACAATGAGATTACACATC
This sequence comes from Geotria australis, assembly GCA_036362915.1. NCBI lineage: Eukaryota > Metazoa > Chordata > Hyperoartia > Petromyzontiformes > Geotriidae > Geotria > Geotria australis. The sequence goes on from JAZEWU010000013.1 coordinate 5,792,603, forward strand.
CAGGGAACTGTGAAGCAGACAGATTAAGGTACGTACTGTTAGGCTTACACAACAAGGGCATTGTAATTAACATTTCAACGTCTTGATAAAAGTTTTCCTTCCTTTTGGCAAAATGTTACAGTTTGACAAAAAGCGTAGTGGAAATGTAGTAGCATTTTATTATTATTATTAAAAGAAAAACAATAGGCAGTGCTTTGTATTTACATAGCCATAAATCACTGTCACTGCTAATAATAATAATAGGCATGATAACTCCGCACAAGCGCTGCTCTGGCTGTAGAAACAGATTGACAAAACAGCTGACCACAACATCCTTGTGTTGGCTCTGTAAGTTCAGGTACATAAATCAAACGAGCATTTATTATTTCCAAGCTCCCCTCGCACCCCTTCCCCACAGCCATAACTAACAAATAAATAACTTTCCCCCAATTTTTTTTTTATGCCGAGCGGATTCAGAAATTGCTATCACCAGCCAAGAAAGAGCACCAAATCCTTGGCCATAAATCTAGATTCGTGTTTAGCTTCCTGCAGGGAAGTTTTGCGTGCGTGTGTATTGGTGATCAAGTAGGGAGTGCTAGCTCAGTGGTTAGCACAATGGGCAACAAACCTGGCGGCCCGAGTTCGATTTCCGCTCACGGCCAACACCAGTGACGATTTTCTGAACCGGTCTTGGGCCTTAACCTAGGTCGACTCAGCCTCAATTTAGTATCTAGTGCGGAGTGTAAGAATTGCCACTAGGGAGACAACGGCGGCCGGGCGCGGTGCTGGTCACCCACCCCCTCGTGTGCCGTGTCGACCTTCATAGGTGCACTCGCTAACGGCACTTGCCCCTACAGTCTGTTAAGGCTATACGGGGGATCTTTGTCTTTATGTTTTAGAGATCAAGGCTCTATAGAACCCAGCTTCCCAATTACAGTCCAGTGAATTTTTGTACAAGACGAAAAACAAACATCTAAATTCACCTAAGCGTATATGATTCTCGTAACATTTTATCATTGCGAAGCATATGTGAACAAAAGCATAGGTACCGACTAATAACAGTCTTTGAAAAGTAATGGAAATTCTACTGCCGAGCAAAGGCATGTGATTTAATAATCTCAAAATTGACAGAAGAGAATCAAAGCTATAAACTTCTAAACAAATAAAACATGACATAATCCACTTTTTAGTTCAGCGTCAGCATATGAAAACACAGACAAACAATGCAACCGTCCAGAACCGAATCGGCTGGAACGAAGCCAACCTTCCTCCATTTACATCACGAGGCAAACACATACGGATGTTGTTCAGTGAGGAGGTCTTGTGCCTCACCGACACTAGAGCGTTCTGGAGTAGATAATTTCAGCACGGTCACTAATGACTCACGAAGAGACCCTTATACTCACATAGAGACTCATAGGCTAACATATAGGCAAACGGAACTGAGCGCGCCACTCCATTCCCACATTTATCAAGCGTGGGCTTGGAGCTCCAGCTCTGGACGGAAAAGCTTGAGAGTGACCCTCCTGCAACTGGCATGGGAATCCCACCTGCTGAAGACTTCCCTCCTGGCTCAGATGCACCATGGATTCAGTGAAAGACACTCAACCGCCTGAGAACTAGAACGGGACGATCAAAAGATGCTTTGGTCAGATGGGGCTACAAGACCGGCCCAACCACCTGTGAATGTGGAGAAGCCGACCATACTTTGGAACACTGCCTTGTCTGTGCTCTACTACCGAACCTCTGCAGCTCAAAAGACCTTGCGGAGTTCAATGAAAATGCAAGGGGCTGTGTAAGAAAATGGGAAACTGTAATTTAACCATCGCGCTTCGAAGAATCGCCATAGACTCACATAGACTTAGCTGTGATTAAACAGGATTCTCAAGTGTCGCGGAGATACTGGCGTTGGCCAAGTCAGCACAACTCCACGACAAAAACAACCGACCACATTAAATACGGAGGTGCACCTAATTTGGCTAAAGTCCAGCTCTGCGATTGTATATTGGATTGAGAGTCATGCGACGAACATTACTCTCATATACAGAGAGAAGTGGGGAGGGGGTGGTGGAGAAAGTGATATTTAATTAAACAAACACATCTGATATGCGATGCTAAAGTAGAAGCTCAGATTCGGCCACAGTAACCACAGGCTAACTGTTGCACAACTAGTCGGATGCATTTCTCTCCTTTGTTAAACTCATCCTTGCCTCTCCACTTTACCTCATCCCACCGGCCAGAGACGCTGGGCTGAGCATTTTAAGCACATTTTTCACTCCACTGGGGTTTGGCATTCAGAGGTAAAGGTCACAATGATTTCTGGCAGAACTTTTGTCAATGCCAGGCGACTCCAATAATTGGGCATGTAAACTTTTTTGTTGCAGCAAGGCTTGTGAAAGATAGCCCACCTCACACAAACTTGCAAGTGTACAGTGTAGACATTTTGCAACAAAACGTGGGTATGTGCAAAAAGTACAATATCCGGAAATAACCTTATAATGAGAGAATGAATAAGACGATACACCTCTTTCCCCATATCTGTTCCTCAGCATGATAAAAAAAAAAGTTGTATTTTTACACATCCCATCGTCACATGGCCTTCTGCCGGAATCAATGTTTTTCAGCATCATTTATTTAATGTAAGCAAACTCTGCACCGGTTTTGACATTCACTGTCTCATCAGTAGTGAGGCTCGCTTGAATCAGTGCTGGTGAAGTTTTAGATGTTAGGTCGGAACCCACGCTATTGTATACTGGTTAGAGTTCGACACAAAACTACATACTCATTTGGATAACATTGGTCATGAAAGCCTTCGAGTTAATCATCATTTGTGTCGTGGAGAATATAACAAGATTAATCAGTAACACAATTAAAAAGCAGACAATTTTCCTCCCCGTCATATCTGTCCCTCCATTTAAAAATGTTATTATCTGTTTTATAATGAAAGTAAATTAGGCAAAATATTGGTAAAATAACAAACTTTTATTGAGCTTCTTTAATAGCTGGTATGAGCAAATAGAATACTCAAATTAGATACCAATGCATTCAAGTGAAGCCAAACCGAGTCATCCACAAAAACCTCCGAAATGTACCCACAAGATAATCGCATAAACCCGTCTGGAATACAGCTGAGGACCCTCAGCATATTGACGATCGAAGCTGAAAACCGATGGCAATGACTGTGGATAAACGTTAAAGCCCCCCAAAAAATGTCTCAACAGCGACCCGACCATCGAACCCACCAATCAGTCCTGGGCATGGGCTGCTCTACACAGTCATACCATCCATCCATTGTCAGAAAGTGCTTAATCATGTACAGGGTTGCGGTGAGCTGGAGCCTATCCCGGCAGACACAGGGCGCAAGGCAGGGCTATATCCAAGATGGGACGCCAGTCCATCACAGGGCACCGGGGGAAATGTAATCCGCAGCCCAACTAACCTATGCAGCAGTATTTCATTGGACTTAGGGACGAAACCAGAGTGCCCGGTGAGAACATGCGAACTCCACACCGAAAGGCCCCCGAGCCGGAGATCTGTGCGTGTCTATGTATCTCTGTGGGTCTCTATAGATCCCTTTCTGTCTATGTGTCTCTATAGGTCTCTATGCATCGCTGTGTGTCTATGGGTCACTATGTTTTGCTATGTTTGTCTGTATGTCTATGGGTCTCTGTATCTCTGCGTGTCTATGTGTCTCTATGGGTCCCCATGTTTTCTCTCTGCGTCTCTAACGTAGCTCTAGACGGGACGCGGACCCAGGTATGTGTCCAGAGTGATTTTTTTTCCCCAATTCCACCCCTGCGTGGAAGTCGGTGTTGGCCGTAGAAAAGAGGATGGTGGGATGGATCTCTAGGATCACTGACTAGATGGGTTCAGAAGTCAAGAGAGAGAGCGTTCAACTTACGCCCAGTGGCAGTGCCGTTCCGTTCCTGAGCCAGCGGTAAGTCGGAGGGGGCTTCCCTCCTGCCTTGCAGTCCCAGGACAGCTTGTCTCCAATGCCCTGCTCCACATTATTAATTGGCTGGATCCAGTGGGGAGGAGCTGGGGGAAGAAATATCACGTGCATTATTTAAGAATTAATCCGTCTCATTTTTCTATAACTGTCTTAGGAGGCATTTTGACTCATTACCCATATGGCCTTTATTGTGTTTCATACTTTAGGCAAAAGCGGAATTTATTTTATTTTATTCCAGAAAATACGTATTCATAATTAGTTTTTATAGATTGCGCTGTTCATGGAAATTGCATCTCAAAATGCTTAACATTATGATCGCCACAAAAACGGATTAAAATCCATAAAATACACGTCTTAAAAAAGGGTACAAAAACACCACGGATAAATAAAACAAAACACGACCAAGAGCACGGAGCGGAACGGAGCACGGACCAGGGGGGTGGCAACATCAACCACTCGCTTCTAAAGCTCCCAACAGCCAAGAAAATCCAGGACGTGCAACGACAGCAATATAGGCAGTTGAATTACATACAGTGCTAGGCATTGAAAGAGAAAATACAATTTTAACCACTCTAAAACTGAATTGACAAATGTTATTTGGGAAACATTTGAAGCATTGTTCTAACGACATTTTCACTTTGGTTAATTGGGCACACCGCGAACTGCTTGAAAATATCTGTAACGGCAACTTCGTTACATATATTTTAAAACTGAATCGGCAACTTCGTGCATTTATTAATGTTAATATCAAAGGGCAGAGTTGACTTGCACAAGACACTCTCTCGCACGATACTGTCAACCTCACTTAATATTTATGCCGCGTCTTCCGTGCAGACATGCCGTCCTCTTCGCGGCCCTTGTGCAGCGCTTTGTGACCCTCGGGTGAAAGGCGCTATATAAATTGAATTATTATTATTATTATTATTATTAGTATATCTGGATGTTCTTGATCAAAGGTCCTTCACTTTAGCGTAGTATTGTATTACAGCCCATCCCCAAAGCTGCTTTGTCATCATCAGATTAACCCCAACTTAGTATAACCGCATTTATGCATTTTCTTGCTCATTAAGCAAATGGAATTATTACAAAAGCTGAAACTGCAATACCGTAATTTACACTGCACCAAGGCCACATTACAGTCCTCAGTGTATACGACACTATGCAATCTGCAGCCAAACACATTCTCCAGTATCTCGATAAATCCACATAAGAACCCTCACTGAGTTTCAAGACTGTTTTTCAGAAGGTCCTACGTTGTGGTGTACGAACTATTTCCACGAATGTGTGTTCGGTCTGTGCAAACTCAATAAACCCCACATATATGAAAGAATTACTACGAAAGCTGCAGGCAGATGGATTGAATTATTCTCGTTTAACTTAAATGTTTACTGTTTCTGCAACTTCATCTCAAACTGAATCATTATCAGATTAAAAATAATCTGCCCAAGCTGACTTTTGCTACCTGGAACAGTGATTCATGCTTGTATAACATTTCTCAAGTCACAATTGTTTTGAATCTGAGATCGGATTTGCTTCATTGTTTTTTTTTAATTTGCAGTTTTGGGAAGCCAGGTCAATTTTTCAAATTAGACTTATTTTGGTTTCTTCAGTGTTCACCGGGTTAAACACGATACATGTGAACTTGTGTATCAGGGTGCCTATGACAGGGCGCCAATTGGTACACTACCACTCCAATACAAGCACATACCCACGTTAATGCATGCAAATCAATTCGAAGTAACATCGTGTTCTTACCCTCAAAACCAGTGGAAACTGAAAATAGTAATGTCGGATGTTAAATACGGCCTTCCATTCATGCAATCTTGAGAGAGTGGTATAATGCTTGAGTTAAAAGGAAAACTCCTAAAGTTACAGGCAATTTAACCACGTGATATAAAGGAACTAAGCCATGTTTCTTCCCACCGTAATGCGAGCACTTACTTGATCCAGTTAAACTAAGATATATACTGTAATTGTACCTTATAATTGGATTAATTTTATGTGTGTGTAATCTCAAACAAAAGCCTACAAAGCATGCATGTGGAATAATTTAAAAGCGGTATAATTTTGTTAGCAGGTCACTGAATGCTAATTAGATATTTTAATTCTTCTTTAAGATGCATGGATCGGTAACTCTTCCGTGCATCTGATTTCGCAATTTTCACTTTTGTTTGCCAGTCCATAAAATATAACGTGCATCTTAATTTCACATCAGCCGCCATCCCGAGTTTGATTAATAGCACGTTCTAGCATGTTGCGTTCTCCATACTTACGTATGGAAGATGTGATTAATGTAACAGTTCATTTGCCACCACATTAAACTTTTCACTTTGAGCCACAAATCAAAAAAATATTGCGGTAGGTTTTAGTCTGATTGGAAATGGGATTAGGCCTCTGGGTTCCGCATACAAACCCGCTGCCTATTTCTTTCACTTTTAATTATCATAGACCATAATATATGTTTAATTTTCCAACGGCTTATTGAAAATTGCAGTTTTTTTGTTCAAATTAAACATTGTCCTGATGCGTAATAAAGGAAGTCGTCGCTGAATAGGGAAGAGATTTACGCAACTTAAATCGTACATATTAACACGAGAGGCAAACATTGTTTTAACAAAGCAGCTGAAGCTAAATTTGAAACTGTGTTATAGCTTTGAAACATAAAAAAACATCTTCATACTACAGTCATAACTGATTAAAAAAGTCACCAAAATTGTTCATAACATGCTTCATGAAGGCGAATTAAAGTAGAATCAATGACGCTGTGGTTAAACGGTTCTGTGTTTTGATGCCAAACATGTCTTATAAATACTTTGTAATCCATTTCTGGATAAAGGCCTCCTGTCCAAGCCTTATCTGTCACAAAGGTGGGTTGACTATACTTCACCACGCTGGTTAATGCGTGTTGGTAAAATGTTGGCTCAGACTTGATTCAGATATCACCAACCCCTGATGTTAGGCATGGTCAGGAATCAAACTAATGTCACCAGCTTCAGAGCAGAGTGCACAGATCACTGACCAATCACTTTCTCCTCCCATGTGCAAAACGTAAAGGTTCAGCCTTGTAATTCATAATGCTGGTCAGATAGAGGTTAGGGCATTTAAAAATCTGCACTATCGTTTCAACCGATGCTGGGCAATTGGACCAGCAACTTGGTCTAAGGGACTGCGTGTCACACCATGGCACAATCCCCCTGGGTGTATGGACATCTAACTAGTTCACAGATGGAATAACGAATGGATTTTAATATTTTCTGCACATTATGCCGTGGCCCAACACTGATAAAACACACGGGGTAATGGCTCGGCAGGGTTAAGATTCGGGCTTCGTGCGGCCCAGGGCAATGGACAGATGTTGTTGTCACAGTGCCACCTGCACGGCACTTTGCCGATAGCCGTGCTGTGCACAGTCTGCAGGCTGCGTGGGGATTCCGCTGTGCTGCGGACATGCACATTTAATGCACAAGCGGAGCCCAATCATTGTGAGCATTGATCACCGAAGAACCGAGCCCGGCTACTGAGATGTCCTTGGCAACTGCGCACGACTGGCACTGATCGATGATGCCACCGCCGGTTGGTACTTTTTAAAACTCAACCGTGTCGCTCGTCACGAGAGCGCGCGTAATGAAGTGGTGATTGTAGGACAATAGCATTAATTCACAGCGAACACCCGAATGGGGGGGGGGCATTATTACCTTCTCCACACGGAGGCTCCGTGTGTTGGTTGGGATAGGCGGGTTGACAGCAGGAGTGAATGTAACTTAAACTGCCGACTGAAACGGTCGTGCCGCAACCCTCTCTTTCCACCGGTGCCGTACTGAATGCTTCAGTTATTTCTCGACCGGTACCGCCGTACAGGACCGTACCGGCTAACTTTCACCTCTGCTTGAAAGCCAAACCCAAACACCGGCTAGGAATCCAGCAGTGAGCAGGTGACAGTGTGCGAGCGAGTTCAGACGTAGTCGAAAATAAAACTACCGGGACGGCAGCACTTTTTGGGAACAGCCATTGGAGGCATTGAAGGATGAATGCGAAAGCGTGCTGCACTATGAATCCCAATCACCTGAGCTTGATTCCCAGCTACGGCTAACGTCAGAGGTCAATGATTTCGAAACCGGTCTTGGCCCCACCGCCAATCCCACCCTTTCCACTAAAGCACACTGACCAGCATGGTGAAGTATAGATTTAAACAAACACCCATGACTCACATGGAGAGGGCAGACCTTCACACACTGGTGAATCGAGAATGCGAGGAACTTATTTATTTAGCTATACAACCACATTTAGCAATTATATTATCAAATTGTGTTCGCAGAGATTGTTCTTCAACGCAACGCTGAGCTAAAATATTAATAATTGGCACGTTAAAGGCTTGCACACGTCCCGGTTCCATTATTGTTCGACAAAACACGTAGACTGAGTTGTTCTTTTGCTGTCTGATTGTTTTGTACTTTTTGTACAAGGGTTCTTAATGACACAGATTTGGTGAGATCATTACGTGTCCCGGTACAAAACTCAATTACGAATCGTAAAATTAGACGCAAAAAACCTACGCGTTAGGTTCAAAATGACTCCGTTTGACAAGCGACTGCAATTAGCACGCGCGCAGGCCGTAAATATAGATGCAATCTAACCCCTAACCTTGCTGATCACTCCAGGACACCTGTGAAAAAGGAGACGCTTCGTCCGACAGACAGTTCCATGAATGTTTAAATCAGAATAGAAAAACTCGGATTGAACAAAAATAGGGGTTCGTGTCGGTTTTTGTAAAAATGATTCATCTTACCGTACACTGTTATTTTCCCTTGAGCAGAGTTCTTTCCAGCCGAGTTTTCTGCATTGCACTCATAATTGCCGGCATCTTCGTGCTGGAAATTGGGAATCTCCAAAACCGCACTCTCTTCCATCGGATATGCTTTGCTTGGCAGCTGTCCGTCTATTTTCCTCCAGGATATTACGGGCACGGGGCTGGGAAGGGAAATCGATAGGTTTAATGCTGATTTACGTACAAGTTGCACATCACTTCTCCGTTCGTGATGTCCTAGACCTAATAAAAAAAAGTATCCGTTTAATGTATTTCCTTAATTGGCAGTGCTAAACCCTTCGTGATAAAATATTGTGCCGCGGTTAATTTGATAACCGCCAACACGTTTGGCAAGCAGCACAGCTCGCAAACAGCTCGCGGCAACACGTACATCTGTAGACCGCGCTGTTTCAAACAGCCATCGCTTGCGCTGCCAAGAGAGTAAATCCATCATTGTGAACGCAAAGCACAAACACGGGCCTTAGGTTCGAGACACTTTAAGCAATTAGACCTTTATATTTAGAAATGGCCAGTGGCTGGGTGGGGTGATTGGCCTTTCTGTCTCGTGTGGCTTGCAGAGCACCGTTGCTTTAAGGTAAAGTGTTATCATCGCTCAAGTGTCGCAAGAGCGTTATCCAGGCGCGTCGCAGCCGCGGGTGTTGCGGGTGTTGCGACACCCGCACTTTCACAGAAACACGATTCCATCCCCCCCCACTTGTTCCTGCAACACCCGCGGCTGCGACGCGCCTGGCGTTATCAACAGGTGCATCGCACTCACAAGTAGACTTGAGCCCACTGTTCTGACATTTTCTCAGGGATCTCAAATATACCTTATGGTATCTGGAAGAGTTAAGCCATCATGTGGCCCAATTAACGAAGCGTTTGCTGTGATACTCCAGAAAGAGCCAGTGACCATGAGTCATGGTAATTCTCCTGCATGCAGCTTAAAGGAGCTCATCTGTGCCAAAAAAACGACTACTTGCGAAAGAACACATTTTTTTTTATTTACATGTATTTTTACAAGACCATAATGGATGGTCTTCACAGCTGTTCTTTTGGGATAATCGTGTCGAGCGATCGCCATCTCTCCCTCGCGACATTTCGCCTCCCACGTTGGAGGCATCTGACGGCTCTGAAGAGCAACCATCATTATTCGAGCAGTAAACACCTACATCAGTACAAGAGCATAATTCTACAACGTAGTGCACTGCAGAGTGGAGCATTCGGCAAGAATGTCTGTGGAACCAAAGTGAAAATATGTGCTCGGTAACAAGTGTCGCACTCTGCCACACGACCTGTGTTTGTGACGGGGTGTGGTTTACACTCCTGATGTGGTCACGCTTCCAAACTGCTGGCTTCACCTCGGTATGCGGGGAAAATCAATGCCTGCAAATGTTGTAATGTGGTATTGATGCCAGCGGGTGTCAGAGAGTGGGAATGGAATCAGTGACTGCATTGATGCGTAGACATATTCACCTTGGAACATTTGTGGGGTTTTTTTTTTTAACAAGAAGGACATAGTCATTACTTGCAGACGACTACATCCAAGTTGGCAATGGTGAACAATTTAAGGAATAGCCGTGCCTTGCGGCGCCCTGTGTCTGCCGGGATAGGCTCTGGCTCACCGCAACCCTGCACAGGATGAAGCGGTTTCTGACAATGGATCGGTGTATTCAACTTCACGGTTTACCGTTACGACTCTGTATCAGCTATCACTATTTGCAGCAACTGTGGCTTTTCGAGAACGTAACGGTTGCCAGCCAGCCAAGCCGTAGGTGAAATGTTTCAATAATTAATTGGACTTACTTTCCGAGAGCAAAACATTCCAGCCTGACCGTTTGACCCAGCAGGGTGTGGGTCTTTGGTGAAAAGCCCACTTCAATTCTCGGCTCATACTCCCCCATGATTCCTGCAAAAAAAAAATGTCAAACAAAACCTATAAACCAGGCAGCTTTAAAAAAATATATAATAACCACCGATTGATTTTTGTTGTTATGGAGTGGTGGAGATGAATGGTGGTGCAGTGGTTAGCGTGCTACGATTTGAACTGGGTAACCTATGGTTGATTTGTGGCCTCAGGTAGCACCATACGACTAGCTGTGAGTGAAATCTAAACTTCGAGGCCGAGCTGAAAGACAACAATGTCCAGAAGCTGACCATCGTGCTTTGAAGAATCGCAAAGAAGAAGACCAACAGGGTGAAGTATAGACATAAAAGCCTAGTATAGCTCGTTTTATGATTTAGGTCACGTAAAAATAAGTGTCGTAAACTCGCCTCCATCCGACACAGCCAATTAGTAAGGGGTTGTCACGTAGATAGCATTGGTCACGAAAGCGTTCATGTAAAAAAAAAACCTGTGACTCGGCTAACACCACTGGTGTGAAGAGGCCTTCACTCTGCAGTGAAGGAACAAAGGGTTGTGTCTTAGAATAACACCTTATTAAAGTGTAATTCTATTATAAGCTCAGCTGGCTTGGCTTCTAAGAGGTGTGCTTAATGCCGCTGCTTCTGGATTATTAATAATGTTACGTTATGGCAAGATGTTGTTATTTTCTCTTCAGACGTATTCATTCGGAGAAAAAATAATTAACACTCAGTCGGTAGAGCCACAGCGACTGGCCAGTTTATGTTGCTAACATATTCACAGGCATATGGTAAACACAACCTCGCTATGCTGAGCAGTGGCTTGGCAAGTCCTTCATAGGATGCCATGTGTCTGCCAAGTGCCCTTAGATCCCAACATGTGTCCTCAAGCCCTAAGATTGCTTTTTTTATTTTTGGCCAATTAAATCCCATGAAACTTGCATAAAAAAACCCCCGTAGAAGTAAAGCCAATTAAAGCAAACATTAAACCCCCCCCTGTCTGCCCTGTAGTCATGCCACGGTCCAAGCCTCGTCGGAGACCATGAGAGCCAACAACCAAGGTGGCTCAAGCTGAGGAGTCACCCCCACAACACAACGTGGAACATTCCAAGCAGACCAGCCCACGTAAGAACAGCCAAAGATTGGCCGAGCTGGCGGTAGCTGGTTATATTAAATGGAATGAACTACTTGGCATGGAGAAGGTGGGTGGGGGAGGGTTGATTAGGTAGAGGGGGGCTGTAAAAACATGCTGAAAGCGCCTGCTCACTCCTGCCATGCAAAACATTGCCCTGTGCCAACGTCTGGAGCGCTGTTTGCTCCCTCACCGCTCGACTTGATGAAGAGCGGGGTAGGAGGGCTCGCCACCTGGGTGGCGGTCACCCTGTTGCGGACGATGCAAGTGTAGCCTCCCGCGTCGGTGTCCTCCACCTTGGCAATGTAGAGGTTTCCGGTCACTTGCGACACGAAGCGCCGACCGTCCGAACGGATATACTTGTTGACCAACAGCCAGTCAAATGTCAGCTCTGTGTGCAAAGAGCAAAGAGGTCAACTCACCGCCGACCTTTCATACCGGCCCACACTTTGTTCAACTGTGTTGGAAACCGCGGCTTTATTTCATCCAAAGGTCTCCGGGGCTGAGCTACTGAAAGTGAGGTTGGGGTTTGGGGGGGGCCTGCATCTTTGGTCGGGACAAATGCAGCTTTTAATCTGGGACATAGGAATTATTCATGTTTGCAATTGCTGTTAAACCGATTCCATGATTTCATGGCCCCTGGAGAGTTGAACAAAAAAATATGCAGCAATGACTGCTATCTAATATTAAAATTGGAGGTTAGATGAAACCATACTTTAAACAATACCCATTGTTTGTGTTGTTAAATAAAACACACGTAAGGAGGACAATTATAGCACAAATTTAATTACTCGTTGTGTGCAATCAGGATGTGCCTGTGCATTTGTCCAAATAAACAAATACGGTGTAATTTGATGCATATTGTAATTTGCTCACTGAGCTGCGATGCAAATTTGCTCGGAGCTTTGGCGAATTAATTACCCTGCCGTAAAGATTCATCCTCGCCATATTTTTAATTTACCGTCTACAGCCGAAAGGTGCTTGTGGGAGGACGCGGCCACAAATAATTTCGCATTCTGCTCAATATTGATCGAGAACACACTGGCATTATGTGATAGTATTGACGCCACTGTGCATGATTCATCAGATGGGTTCAAGCGCGAAGGAAATGAAATCCCTACTGGATTTAAAACCTCTGGGCAAGCTTCAAATTACTTGGCATCTCAGAAACGCAACAGATACCAGGTCGATATCTGCCACACAAAAACAGCAGCCTCCCTCTTAACCCTTTCACCTCTAATCCCACAACTGCAGAAATGAACTTTAATCATGACTATGTAGGTGTGCGTCGCTTATATATATAAAAGGCCAACATTGAACATAAAGCTGAAACACGAGAGGCGTCATGGCGCATACCAAGGCAGTGCAGGCTGCTGCATCCCCTTAGCATTGGCTCCCCAATTACACGAAAGCCTTTGGTGGAGGCACAGGTAAACTGATGAAATGGATACAAATAAAAGTGTAGCCCTGCAATTGCTCGTTCACACCACTGCTGGTGGAAGGCCTCCACTAGAGAAAACTCTAAATAGCCCCTGTAGTGGGTCAATAGTGTAGCTCTTTTGATGGGTTAGGTCACGTAGAAAGAGTAAGTGTCGTAAACCCGCCTCCAATTCAATTCA